>LR812525.1:56118306-56433306 GCA_903798195.1 Danio kyathit
GAGAGGAGGGAAAACTTTAATGAGTGATCCACTGGCAATTTGCAAATTAATGAACACATGAAACAGAAGATCATTTTCATAATATCTAATGCATCACATAGAAAAACACAAATCACATCTTAAACGAGCAGAGCCGATGATGATATTGGTGTAACTGGATAAGAATATAAACACAAGAGGGGTTAAGATATGCTTTATTAAGGGGTGTTACAAAGAAACATTTTTTGTTGTGCTGATTGAAAGTCTCTTTACATTCCAATAGTAATGATTAAAGTAAATGATCTAAATGTATTTATTTGTATTTTTATATTCTGGGTAAGGCATAAGACTAAAAAATGTTCATCCAATTAAAATTTGTCAGGCCGACATCTCCCTTAATTCTGATAAGTAGCCCAAACTGTCTGTCAGCAAATGTAGATTTGTACATCTGCGCAGCCGTTCACGCAGATCCGCCGATGTGCGTACACGTGTGCCACAGTCACGTGGACACGAGTAATAGTGGTAAAAACAAATGATGAATCAAAACTTTTTAAAATCCTGAATGAATATTGGAGATACTTTTGCACGCTGGAGGAAGGACGACACCATGGCTGAAGTATTTATTTTAGACAGGTCATGTTGTGTTCTAAAAGTATTTTAGCTTATATAGATTATGTTGTTTTACGAATGGGTTATATGCACAGAAGTGTTCAGCCACTAAAATCTAAATCTATGTGCAAAGCTGGAACATTGCCTAAAAGACGTGCGAATAATGCAGAATTGTCTATCCAATGAGTCAACAGGAACAAAATCATCACTTCCTCATTAACTGGCGCCAAATATCAAAAGTAAAAATGTAATTTGCTGTGGTAGAAGAAGCTGCATGTATCTTTTACTTATTTAATAAAAGACTTGTGCCTAATAAGACAAACGACGACACACAATGAACACGTGGTGTCGTTTAAAGGCGTGAGATGCAGAGCATAGATGCTCTTGACAGTTCTGGAGGTAATTAATATTATAATAACACTAACACTGTAATGGTTAAGGCGTTTTAGAATGACCAAAACAACATTTCAGATGTTTTACAATGTAAAGAAATGTTGTCCAAAAAAATCGCTGAATATGGAGGATGAGAGAGTTCCTGGATTACTTTTCAAATATCTTAATTTGAAATCAGCTGCATCAGGTCAAATTACGTGTTTAGTATGTGCAATGCAATGTAGGAAAACTTAAAAATAGTGGAAAAATAATAAAAAAACAGCAAAACCGCACTATGAAAGAATTATGATCTTCTCACAACTAAAGAGCTCTATGTTTCCATACAAAAATGCTAATTAAATTTGTGCGCAAAACAGAAATATTGCATAAAAGACGTGCAAATAAAGCAGCGTTTCCCTCCAATGAGCCTAATGCCGAGTTCACACTGCATGATTTTCGCCCTGATTTTGAATCGCCGACAGGTTTTGAGAAATCGCCAACAAATGCCTGAAATCACAGGCAAATCGGTGCTCGTTCACATGAGTGACAATCACACAGTATGAACTATCAAGGACGCGATATGAGAGAATCGCAGATGAGTCGCCGACACCCATGAGATATTTGGCATGCTAAATATCTGGAGCTATCGGCAATCAAATCATGCCGTGTGAAATGTGTTCTGATTGAAAACAACATCCGCGATCACCTACTGCCAATGAGAGAGCAGCATTCACTAGTACGGGTACCTGCTGGCCAGGAAGAGGCTGTGTTAAAAGTGCTCGTTTTCAGTTTATTTGGACCTAATAAATGGAGGAAAAACTAGTGTAAATATGGCAGGAGCACTGTGTTTGTTTGACGTGTCATCTGATCAATACCCCAATCAGGTCTAAAGGTAAAAAAAGTTGAGGAGAGATTGCTAATTCTCTTCAAAAGCCAGGTGAGCAACACAAGTTTCTAAAGCTAAAGCCTTCTCTTTCCATTATGTAACGTTAGTTAATAACGAAAGATATATTACGTGACCTCGCGTTTTTTCCATGCACTTCTCGCGTTTGTTTGGTTGTGAGATGTAGTTGTCTGTTATTCTTTCTATTATAAAGTCATGCAGTGTGAACTCTCCTGTCGCCCGTCTATCCTACAGTGTAAACACAGCACAGACAGAACGCTAACCCAGATAGTCATGCAATGTGAAAACATCCGTGACACGACTACTTTGAAAATCATGCAGTCTGAACTCAGCATAAGAGAACAAAATTGTCACTTCCTGATTAACTGGCGGCAAATATCAAAAGTAAAAACGCAATTTGCTGTGGTAGAAGAAGCTGCATGAATCTTTTCCATATTTAATAAATGACTTGCGCCTGAGAAGACAGTATGTCGACACGCAATGTACGTCTGGTGGCGTTTGACGGTGTGAGATGCGGAGCACAGATGCTCTTGAGCAGAGCTCTTAGCAGTTCTGGAGGAACTTAGCAGTAATAATAGAATAACACTAACACTGAAATGGTTAAGGCATTTTAGAATAACAAAAGCGACATTTCAGATGTTTTACAAAGAGCCCAACCTGCTGGTTTGTCCATTAACACACATATTTATCATCACATGATCTCTTATAACAAAATCACATGACTTTTTTAATACATATACTGGAATTTGTTCAGCAAAAGTGTTTCCATCGTAGTTTATGCACATCTTTTCTTATCGAATAAAAAGTTTATCCCACTCAGTTTTGCGCATATGTTTTTTATGCGCATTTTCAAAACGTATGCGCATCATGGCATTTCCAATACCTGTTTTTTTATGCACATGTCCAAAATGCACATAAAAAAGGGTGGATGGAAACATAGCTAGTTACACTTATGTTACTTTTTACTCTTATGTTACAGTTACTTTTTTCTTCTGTGTGCTCATGTGGCCACTGTGCATCGATGAAAATTGCTTTATATAAATATAGTCCTTATATAAAACATATTTTAAAATGGTTAGCCTATATTTTTTAAGATAAACATTTCAGGTTTTTTTTTCTTACATTTTAAGGGATCTGTCAACTCAGGTGGGGTCAAACAATCTTAGGTACACGTGAGGTTTGCAAACTGTTCAGATAGATTACTTAGATAAATAGATTACTTTGCAATAAATTCTAGTTCTTTCTTTTTCTTAATTCAATAATCTAAAAACTGGGCGGCACGTTGGCTCAGTGGTTAGCACTGTCGCCTTACAGCAAGGTGGTCGCTGGTTCGAGTCCAGTTGGCATTTCTGTGTCGAGTTTGCATGTTCACAAGTCCAAAGACATGTGGTGTAGGTGAATTGGGTAAAGCAAAAATTGGCTGTAGTGTATGAGTATTTGTTAAAACATATTATGGAATAGTTGGCGGTTCATTCAGCTGTGGTGACCCCTGATAAATAAGGGACTAAGCCAAAAAGAAAATGAATGAATTAATAATCTCAAAACAAGATTATGATCATGGATTATGCAGAGCGAGGAAGAGAGAGAAATGCTGGAGACTGACGAGTGGTGGGTGAACATGAGGTGAAATGTGCTGATGAGACCACCATTCAAAAACAAATACACACCACGCACACACCCTTGGGACTGAACAAGACAATAAAACAGAGGATTGAAAAAAGGGGGTGACGTACTATAGTTTGTTGTGACATCCTCTCCATAAAGCCCCTAGTTCTGGCTTTCAAACTGTGCCAAACTTTTGAAGAGACGCTCTCTGTCTTTCTCTCTCTCTGTTTTTATCTATCTCTCTCACTCCGTTTATAAATCCCCCCCCCCCCCCCCCCTCCCGTCCCATAATACACCCACACACACGGCTCCACAGATCTTGGCACATTCCCTTCTTTCTGACAAGCAAATCAAACCAATGTGAGTGATAGAGAGCAGAGCAGTGTGTGTGCGTGTGGATGAGGGATAACAATCAAAAGAATGAGAGAGTACAGGTGTTTGGGTTTACGAGACAAGCGCAGTTGCCTGGGTCTTTGACAGCTGTTGATGTTATCACAGACACTTATTGGCTGCGAGTCTGAAAGGCAGTCGAGGGGGGCGGAGAGATTGGGCGAGAGACACTGGGAGAGAGCGAGAGAGAGAGTCAAAAACTAGAAGTTGGAAGAGGGGGAGCAACGGGCCTCCCCTTTGAAACCTCCCTGTGCTAGATAACATTTGGCTGAACTTTCCGATGTGAACCTCCTCCTGACATGCAGCAATCTGAGAAAGAGAGATGCGTAGAGAGAGAGAGAGACTAGTTGAAATATTATTGACTGGAGCATTTCACGTCTATTAGGAGTAGCAGAAAAGGGGGTCCGGTATGTAGAGGAGTCGAGGGGGAGTGTCTACATTAATACTATTATTAAAGAAATACTAATGTTTAAATGGTTGGTGATTGTTTGGGATTGTCAAAAAAAAAATTCTATCATGTTTACCGTGATTTAATTGATCAGATATTGAAAGCTGGATGGGTGTGATATTGCCAAGTACGATGCAATCCTGTATTAACATCTATGCTGAACATCATTTTTGTTTGGAAATGTAATCCATATTCCCTACCCCTAAACTCAACCAAAACTGTAAATGATTTCCAAAATCAGAGGGGAATGATAGTTGGATAACAATCATAGAAGTACATACCCTTAACCATATGCCTAAACTTAACATAAACTGTAAACGTGTTACTTAATTCTGATTGGCTGATTGGAATGTTGTTCCAGATCAACATAGACGTTAATCCAGGAACATGTCCTACTTAGTGAAATCACACTGATCTTAAAAGCTGTTATATTATGGAATATCGCAATTTCACTTGTTATATTTTTTATATTTTTCATTTTAAATGCTCTATGTATAGGTATTGGAAAAGCTGATATTGGTAACATTGTAATTTAGGACACAATTCACGGTGTTAACAAACCATGAACTATCACCACTAGCTTCATGAACTACTAATTAGTTGTTTATTAATAGTTAGTAATGGGAATGTTCAGATCCAATAACGTGATTGGAAATCGGTCCCGATCACGCGGTTTCAGACTTGATCGGAATTGGACGTTACCTCCCGATCAGGACTATATATACAGTTGGAGTCAGAATTATTAGCCCCCTTTGAAGTTTTTTCTTTTTTTAAATATTTCCCAAATGATGTTTAACAGAACAAGGAAATTTTCACAGTATGTCTGATAATATTTTTTTCTTCTGGAGAAAGTCTTATTTGTTATATTTCGACTAGAATAAAAGCAGTTTTTAATTTTTTAAACACCCTTTTAAGGACAAAATTCTTAGCCCCTTTAAGCTATATATTTTTTTCTGATAGTCTACATAACAAACCATCATTTTACAATAAATTGCCTAACTGCTCTTACCTGTCTAGTTAACCTAATTAACCTAGTTAAGCCTTTAAATGTCACTTTAAGCTGTATAGAAGTGTCTTGAAAAATATCTAGTCAAATATTATTTACTGTAATCATGGCAAAGATAAAATAAATCAGTTATTAGAAATGAGTTATTAAAACTGATTAGAAATGTGTTGAAAAAATCTCTCCGTTAAACAGAAATTGGGGAAAAAAATAAACAGGGGGGCTAATAATTCAGGGGGGCTAATAATTCTGACTTCAACTCTATATATATTCTTATTATTTTTTAACACTTCTATAGTTATGGGGTGGCACAGAGTTAGACCTCTTTCTTGACTTATACAATACAATACAATATTTATTTCTAAAGAACATTTAAAAACAAACAAAGGTGACCAAAGTACTGTACATAAGAGTACTAAAGACAGAAGAAAACAGAATATAAAAGAAATATTTAACAAATAAAAGCAATAAAACAGTGATCAATGAGTATTAAAAGCGAGAGAAAATAAAATAGATAGGTCTTTAAAACAGACTTAAAGACAGAAATGGAGGGGGAAAGTCTAATGTGAATTGGTAGAGTTTTCCAGAGATTAGGACCAGCAACAGCAAACGCTCGATCATCTTGTTGTTTAAGGCGTGTTCTAGGCACCGTGAGTAAATTGAGATCATAAGATCTTAATAATCAAGAGGGGGTATACTGACAGAGCAAGTCGGTAAGGTACTGAGGAGCAAGATTATTGACAGCTTTGTTAACAAATAATACAATTTTAAAATCAATTCTGTATGTAATGGGTAACCCGTGAAGTGCAGCTAAACACAGAAACAGCAACGCATGCGGCATGACATCACTTTTTTGCAGAGACGCTATTGTCGCCACTGGCTTGCAAGGTTCGGGATCTGTAGAGCTGCGCATCGATAGATTGCTATTCAGTGTTTGGACTCTCGGTAGTGATTATTAACCCACACTGAACTGAGCTAAACTGAACTGAACTTGATCTCTGAAAACTGAACTGACACTGTTTCAATTCACTATAATCTTCCATGTGAAGCTGCTTTGACACAATCTACATTGTATAAGCGCTATACAAATAAAGATGAATTGAATTGAATTGAATTGGTTAAATCCTGGCAAAGTAGAACACGGAAAGCAGCTTAAAGTGGAAAGCGAGTATGTTTGCGGTCTGAAGGTATTATAAAGTTGATGACGACAACATTCCCAAAGCAAACTGTGAGATATGTAAACTTAGAAATTGTCTGCTGGGTCTTTTAAGTTAAGGTGTTGTTTGTTTTTATATTAGATTTTTTTATATTTACTGCTGCACCAAAGTCCAAAAGTGAAGAATTGATGTCATTTATTACTTGATTGTTGAAGCTCCCTCACTGAAGTGCTCTGTTTGATAACAGAGTTGAAGAATGTTAAAATAAGTTGAATTAAATAAAAAATAAGAAACATCCTGAATCAGTTTCTTCGCTCTTCTTTATTCTTATTTTATCTGTTATAGAAGTATCGGATCAGGTTTCGGTATCGGCAGAAACTCAAAATCAAATGACTCGAACTTGAGGGCAAAAAAACCTGATTGTGACATCCCTAGTTAGTAAGGTAGAAGTTGGGTTTAGGTTCTGGGTAGGATTAGAGATGCAGAATAAAATTATACTTTATAACTACTAATGATCAGTGCTTTTCAGTGTCAGTTATTAAAATATGATAATTGGATTGTCAAAAAACATTTCTTATTATTATAAATGTTTAAAAAAATATTGTGCTGCAGTATATTTTAGGGCAAAACATTATTAATAGAAGCTACAAGAATATATATAAATGTTAAGGAAATCTTTTGTAGCATTTTGTGTGTTTACTATTACATTTTAATCAACTGAATGCAGCTTTGTTGATTAAAAGTATATATATGTATACATTTTTTTTTCACACTAAGCACAAAAACTGTAGTGTATAAACGCAATACTTCTTCACCTAGTAATATTAACATAATGAGTCTTTTGGTCAATGTATGATTGCTTTGGCCCCCCAAAAAATAGCAGATGTTATAGAAAGACAGAAAGAGAGAGAGAGAGAGAGACTAGTCAGGTTATCGACTGGAATGGTTCGTGTCTATTAGGAGTAGCAAAAGAGGGGGTCCGGTATAAAGGGGTCGAGGAGGAATGTCTCAGCAAGTTGACAGGCATCAAGTTAATCAGGAGGAAATACGTTTGGATGAGTCTAGAGTCATATACGCACTTTACCAGAGGTCGCTGCACAAAACAATGAACGGAAACACACACACACACACACACACATACACACAAGTGTAATGTTAGTCAAAGTGGCCATTAGCGGCCATCTGACCAGCTTCATATAAAACCTTCCTGTTCCTTTTTCTCTTTACTCTGACATACAATCAGGCCAGAACAACACAGACATATGTAATATGCAGTTATGGAAAGGATGTGCAATGGCCTTGTGACAGCTCAAGGCCTGTCATTCTGCAGCATCGGTCCTCTTTTACAGTAACCATTGACAGTTACTGATGATTCTCAACAAAGTTTGTCTTAATGTGTACTGGTGTTTCCATTACAAGATGAGCATATCCTAAATGTTTAACCATTAATCATGAGTCAATTACGATAAATTGTTAAAAAATTATAATTTCTTGTCACTTTTGTCAACACACCAATACATACACATTTTTTTAAGGACCAATGAAGTTTTACAAAAAAAAAATTGGCGACCAGCATTTTATCCAAAATATTAAGCTATAAAAGTGTTACAAACATTCATAATAATTAAGACTATTTCAAACACCTAATAAAGATATATAACCAACCTGGATGTGACACTGAGTTTTAAAATTTTAAATTTACTGCCTCATTTATGTTCGACTAAATAAATGCTGTTTTTTTTTTTTGTTTTTTTATTGTTAAACAATTAACCATAAAACATATTGTTTTTCACCATCATATCACTGAATAAAAACCCTGGCTGCAGTTTATTATGCTCAACTCTTTTCAAGCAATTTATTGGCAGTAGTAGTAGTAGTAGTAGTAGTATTGTTGCTATTGTTATTGTTAAAAATAATTAGACATGCACTTTTATAACAACAACATTGTAATATTAAAGCAGTTGTTTTTCATTAAAAAAGTCAAAATATAGTTTTTTTGTAGCCATATTTCTTTGAGATAAAACCCTCAAACAGATCTTCACTGAAGTACTGTATGAAGTTGGCATGCAAGCAAATAAATACACAGACTATTTTAGTGATCCTCAAAGGCTTTTATTTATTTATTTTTGCTAATTATTTACCTAAATAATTATTTGTTAACCACATTTTCAAATTCATTCCTTCATAATTTATTTATTTATGACTGACTGACAAAAACAGATTAGTTCAAGATTAGCTTAACCACTAACATGTGGTTATGTATTGGGGCAGGTGCACAAATCGGTGATCCTCCTCACAATTAATTGTATCACTCACTGATTTTCTTCAGATAAACATCAGTTGCTGCATTCCAAAGATGCAATAAAATAGGTTTCAAATATGAAAAATTACACGAATACAACAAAAAGGATGATCAAGGACAATTCTGAAAAAAAATCTTTACACTATTAGAAAGAGCACAAGGTTTAGTGTACTTTCTCACATGTTTACCCATATACTGTTAGAATGCTCGTCTTTTGCGTACCATAAAGAAGTTTTGAGAGCTTTCATAATACAATGAAATCTTATCTCAGTAGATCAAAACTGATTTCTCTGGTGGATATATGACCTCTTTTTAATGCACATATTTAAATTCTTTCTCCTGAGCGTCATGTTATGGTTCACCCAGATTCTGATCCCTCTCACTCCTCCGGCAGCATAGAAGTCAAATAAATTAGGGCTGTATCCAAAATCACTCCTATAGCCTTAAATGCAACAAAGGCTCATTCTGAAAATGTAGCCCTGTATACATTTCTGGAGATCGCAAATTATGTAGCCAGTAGTACGTATGGCTTCATTTCATCTTTAAAAAGACCGCTACAGGGCAGTATGATGCCATTCCTTTTCGCACTAGCAGCTGACCACTTATCTCCGTATGGACGGCTTTCTCACTCTTACCAGTTTGTCCAGTAGCTCGCCATGTACATCGGTGAATTTTAAACAGGCTTTGAGTCCGGCAAAAAACTGTAGAAAGCAGGTAAGACAAAAGCAAAGCCACAATTTAAAATAATCAATTAAATAACAGGGTGAAAATGTGGTGAAATCTAAAAATGTGGTAAAAATCAGCCGAGGGCTTTTGTTTTTCTGGATTGCTTTTCAAAACAGCGTCGGTTGTGTTCAGGGAATGGGGTGGGTGGGGTTATAAGTCGGTTGGTCAGTCAGTCGAGAGCGGCCTCTGGTGGATTTACGCGACAACAGCAGACGCAAATGGCACTCGCGAGAGAAATTTGAGTTTCCAAATGCGTACACAGCACCCTCTGGTGGATTCGCGGAAACAAAAACTGCAAAAAAAAATGTAGCTTCTGGCACGTATTTCATGATCTCCAGAAATGTATATAGGGCTACGTTTCCAGAATGAGCCTGGGTGGCTTAAATAGTGTATTATTTGCGAGAGCAGCCATTTTTAGTGGTGTGTAAAACCATAATGGACACTCTGAAGTGCACTCAATCAATCCCACAATGCACAGCAATAACGAGTGTACAACAGATGTACACTTAACTGCGAAAGAATACCTATAATGCACTGAGAGTTTGCGTGTCAAATGAATTTACGTTGGTGTACGTTTCCAAATAAATTATTTTTTAATAGTTAATTAAATTAATTAAAATTAGTTAAATTAATGTTTGTGTCACAAAGGGAGACACTGATAAAGGAAGTGCGGATCCAAATGCAGGATTTATTATGAGAATGGTCAGGCAAGCAATGATCAATACAGGAACAAACAGATGTATATGAGCAATCCAGAGTCGTTGTCAATACACAGGCGAGTGGTCAGTACAGGCAGGGAGCAGACAACATAAAACAAACAAAACAAAGCAAGGATCAAATACTGAAGACAAGGCAAGGAAACCGCGTCGTAATGTTAACAGTAAGACTCTGCAACTTGTGTGTGAAACAGGGGAGTTTAAATAGTCCAAGTAATCATTGATCATGAGTATCAGCTGTGCGTGTGTGTCCAAATGACAAATGTCAGCTGTGTCAGGAGTGATTGTTGCAAAGACTTCTGGGATATGTAGTTCAGTAGGACGTGATTTCCAATGAAAAAATCACCGCTGGTAATTACAACAAACTACAGGAAGTAATCTTCAGCAGAGAACACACTGCTGGCGATCACAACAGTTTGTTCATTCATTCATTTTCCTTCAGCTTAGTCCCTTTACTAATCAGGGGTCGCCACACAGAATGAACTGCCAACTTATCCAGCATATGTTTTACACAGCGGATGCCCTTCCAGCTGCAACCCAACACTGGGAAACACCCATACAGTCCTGCATTCAAACTCATACATTACGGCCAATTTAGCTTATTCAATTCACCTCTACCGCATGTGTTTGGACTTGGAGTAAAGCACAGCACGCGGAGGAAACCCACGTGAACAGGAGGAGAACATGCAAAATACACACAGAAATGCCAACTGACCCAGTCGGGGCTTGAACCAGCAACCTTCTTGCTGTGAGGCGATCGTGCTACCCACTGCGCCACCGTGATGCCCCCAACAGTTTGTATACATCAAAATAAAATAAAATAAAATAAATTAAATTAAATTAAATTAAATTAAATTAAATTAAATTAAATTAAATTAAATTAAATTAAATAAATATAAAATAAAATAAAATAAAATAAAAATAAAATAAATATATAGAACATAGCACTTATTACACACAATTGGAAAGGATGGTATGTTACATATAATCTTTTTTTCTCTCTCTATTCCACTTCTTTCTGTTTAACCCATTTTTCTTTTATTCTTTGCATGTTAATTCGTTCTGTGCAAGCATTTTCAATGAATAATCTGTATGATAATGGACCAAACTCATCCCAACACCATATATAAGTCAGCCCACACAGCAGTTTAAAAAAGCACAAGAAAGAAATATATAGAAATCGTAGAAAATGAGCTCCCGTCCCACTCTATTTTCTTGCACAAAATATTAATTTCCACCTCAGATGCTGGTGATTGATACTCAGCATGGTGAACTAATAGCTGAAATTATATTTGGTAATAATTCATGTTCGGCGGTCTCCTGTGAGCTCTGTGTGGCCCCCTGTCTAATTCAGCTTTAAGAAGCCAATATGAATTTCATGTTTAACCAAGTTCTACTCGATTTCTTCAGGGAACACTCTCACACCATACACTTTCGCTCTGAGTGAATTCATATTCTAAGGCCTTTTAAGGTTACCATGTCATTTGTCATAATGACATAAATGATTCATAAACTGAGCACCTCGTCGCAGCTTGTTCATTCATTAGCGCTCTGCTTTTCGTAACAACGCTTACATATTTGGACACATTTATAGCAAGTTTTATTGTATGTGCATTTGTGTGTTTACGTGGCACTTTTTTTCCATATGCATATTTTAAATGAGCGACAAAGTTCCACCAAGGGAAGGAGAATAGGTGGCCATTATGGAAAAAGAGCAGTACATGTTTCTCACTTGATTTTTATTATTTTTTTGCCCCTAATACAACAGATGACAAATTGCGTCCCTCAGGTTGCTCTTATTATTCTACAATTACAGCAGGTTTGAGTGTAAGGAGTGTGTTCACCCACAGGCTCTCTTGCTGACACTCAACAGAAGAGGTATGGACTGACGTTCAACTAGCCGAACTGAAGAAAGACAAGATATATCAAAACAAATGCTACTGTTCAAGATTGTGGGGTTAAAAAGGGTTAATTATTTATCTAATAGAGCTGGGCACACACCACAATATAATTGGGCTGATTTTGAGCCGATTTTCTCCCCTTGCGACAATCCTATTGTGTCCTGATTATCTTGGCGGTTCTAATGATTATCTTATCAGATTTTTCTGTGGTGTGAAGTGCATTAGGAATTACTTAATTTGCTTGGAAGAACGTTGGAGATGCTCTGATTGTGAATCATAAATATTCCAACATTTTGAATATGTAATGTAATAAGCATCTATATTGTATGTATATATATATATATATATATATATATAAATATATATATATATATATATATATATATATATATATATATATATATATATATATATATATATATATATATATATATATATATATATATTGCATGTATTGTGTATGGCCATATACCCAAAACTCTTTTTCAAACTATTTCAAGTGGATGAACGTCACCATAAGGGGAAAAATACAATCTTAGCTTCAGTTTCATGCATACTTTAAATTTACATTCCAAATGGGATATATCACCCTCCAAAGGGCACTTTGGATTGAAATCAATCATAGTTGAAATATTGAAGTATTGTTCTAAACTGCAGTGCTCAAAACTGGCCACTCAATGTGCTCTTTAGCAAAGTCCCTTTCAGGCAAGTAATTTCACATGGGGGCCATCTTTGAAACGCCTTTTGGGCAGAATGCTCGGGCATTCCGTTTGAATGGAGAAACATAACATTCTCCAAAATAGTTTGGCAAGCTTATGATTGAATTTCATATTAGGAAACAACAATAAAAGTAAACAACAACTGTCTCATTAGTTTAATTTCTAAATGTTCGAGTCACACAAAATCTGCAGAAATGCACGTCCCAGTCCCTCCCCCGGAGAATCATCAGACTAAAGCGATCGCTGATTGACTCTTGCACTAGTAAGCGGGGTTCGTTCGCCTTGTTGACCATTACACTTTTCCCCATTCAAAAATATATGAGTGACATGTCTTGTGTATACTGTAGCCTTGGTCTCTAGAATGAAGAATTTTAAAAGATGCAACTGATGGACACTCCAGGCCCCCATACTCCTTTGCGCAGGAAAGTTGTTTGGTGTCACATAACTCTCACTCCAGGGGGTATAATATAAAATAAAATAATGATTAAGCCAATGTTTATTTTTGTATGGGAAATCATAATTTAAGGAATTCCCTCCTGTACACTGTCAAACCTAACAGTGAAAATCAATTAAATAAGTTAGTTTAACTTACAATCTTAAAAAAAGGGACTTAATGAAAAAGAATTACGGTGTCTCATAAACTGATTATATTAGGGGGAACTCAAACCTAATGAGCTATAAATTAATTAATTAATTAATTAATTAATAATATTCTTTTGTGTTAACTCTAATGCTAGAAGCAATACCAAAACATTTGAGTAGCTATATAGTTCTTTGGACTTAGTTTGTTCTATTAACTGAATTTAATTTGATAACTGAAGTTAAAATGTTTAAGTTAACATTAAGTTACTAATATATATATATATATATATATATATATATATATATATATATATATATATATATATATATATATATATATATATATATATATATATATATATATATATATATATATATATATACATACACATATTTTTTTGTTGTGATAACTGAAGTTAAAATGTTTAAGTTACTAATTTTCTAAAAGTTTAATGATATCCACACAAAAAAATGTATATATATATATATATAAAAACTTTACAGTACTCAAACTATTTTGTTTCAAAACTTAAATGGTTTGCCACAATCAGTTTCCTCCAACAGTTTGAGTTAACTTAACTTATCGGGTTTTATAGTGTAGCTTTACAGTGCAAAAATTATTATATTTAACTTTTTTTTACACATATAAACATAGATGCATAGAGAACATTAAATAAGCAGAAGCTTTATTGTCCTTGCTTAATAATAATAATAATAATAATAATAATAATAATAAAAAGAAACACTTCTTGTTAGTTATTGTGCACCAAAAAAACATGTCACTTTGTTTATAAGCTTCCATATGTATGAGCATTGACAAATGGTTATAAATGTGTGTGAATTTTCCATTGCATTACCTGTAGTAACTTAACACTAGACCATATAGCCTTCTTTTAATTTAAAATGTTCCATGCAGATTTGAAACAACATTTAATTAATGAAGGAGCACTGATGGCATTTTTGTGTGAAAGCTCCTTTAAACAAAAATAAAGAGCGTATTTATTCTGGCTTGTCTCGATTAATATAGTCAACACCACAGCGTTGGTGGCCCAAAAAGGGGAGAACTACAGGTTAGTTTGGGGTAAACCTTGGAGACGAGGAGGAGTCTACGTGTTGGACTATGTGATTTTGAGCTTATTGGGTGTCAGTCTAATCTTCTCTCATGCATCTGCCTCAAATAAAAACAATAAAGTACAGCCCAGAGGACACACACACACACACACACACACACACACACACTCATCAACAAGTGGTTTCAATCACCGTTAGCCTGTGATGCTTGAGGAATGGTGGGGGGTTGCAACAGGACGTGTCCCATTGGCCATAAAATTGAGTGTGATTTTGGCTCAGTTTGAAACAATGTAAGATTTATTTGCAGATTTGCAGTGAGAAGGGTTCACACACAGTGTCAGAAATGGCCTGAGAGGATGACCGTCACTCTAGCAGGAGAGGTGCGTTTAAAAACCTGTGTTATTGTTGGCAAGAGTCATGGGATGAGAACATAAGCTTTAAACTGTCTGAATTATCAACAACATTTGATTAGACTTTATTTTGATGGTCCCCTTTTCTGTTCACTATACAGTATGTAACTCTCATTAGAGTTTTAGCCAGTTGATATTGTCAGCTGAACAACTCAACCCAGGCTCATTCTGAAAACATCCCACTATATACATTTCTGGAGAGTGTCCCAGGAGGTACATTTTTGTGCAGTTTTTGTTTTCGTAAATCCACAACAGGCCGCTGTGTACACTTTTTCAGATCTTTCACTTTTTCATTCACACCTGCTGTCCTCATGTACATCCACCAGAGGCTGCTGCCGACTGACTGACTTCGACTGACTGACCCACCCTCCTCTTTTCCTAAACCCAACCAATAGTGTTGGACTGACCCGCCCACCCACTTCCCTAAACCCAATCGACAGTTTTAAAAAGCAATCTAGAAAAACAAAAGCCCTCGCCTAATTTTTACCACATTTTCAGATTTTACCACATTCTCACCCTGTTATTTATTTGTTTATTTTATTTTTTGGCTTCTGTTTTTGTCTTACCTGCTTTCTGGAACCATTCTTCACCAGACTCGAACCTCCTTGTTGTGGTCAACTCTTCCCTGTGTCTCAAGTCCACCAAAGTACACGGCGAGCTAACCGGACAAACTGGTAACAGCAGAAAAGCCATCCATATGGAGTTAAGCGGTCAGCTAATAAGCAAATAAAGTACGGTGTCATACCACCCCGTAGTGTTCATTTTAAAGACGAAATGCAGCCATAGGTACTTCTGGCTAAATAATTTGCACTCTCCAGAAATGTATATAGGGCTACGTTTTCAGAATGAGGTTATGTTCCAACAACGACATATACATTACTTACTTATAGTCAGTAGAATGTCTTTTAAGGAACCATTATTAAAGTGTTGATATTATCATCCAGATAAAATCAAAATGTTACATATTGTTATAATCTTTTTAAAATTAATCTGTTTGGAATAGTTTACCGAAAAATTAAAGCTATGCCATCATTTACTCATCCTCCTCCTGTTCCAAACTAGTTTAAGTTTCGTTTTTCTGTTGAATATGAAGGACGGTACTGTATACTGAAGATTGTTGGAAAAAGCAGCCATTTACTTCCATTGTTTTTTTTGTTCTTGTCATAAATGTGAATTACTGTTTTTTCTAGCATTGTTCTGAATATTTGAAAAGGGGTGGCACAGTGTGCGCAGTGGGAAGCGCTGTTGCCTCACAGCAAGAAGGTCGCTGGTTCGAGCTGGGTCAGTTGGCATTTCTGTGTGGAGTTTGAATGTTCTCCCCGTGTTCACGTAGGTTCCCTCTGGGTGCTCCAGTTTCCCCCACAAGTCCAAAGACATGCGCTATTGGTGAATGGGGTATAAGCTAAATTGTCCGTAGTGTATGTGTGCATATCCTGGTTCTCCAGGTTGGGGGTTGAGTGTTAGGCTAATGCCCCACCTCATGAAAATTAGATGTTACGAAACACCAACATAGTGCAGCTAAATATCAACTTCGATATAAACGGCCCTGGGAGTAAGTAAGAGTAAGGAAACATTTTTGGAAAATGTAGCAGATGATTAAATGCAAAGGACACTTTCATTTTTGGGTGAACTATCCCTAGTAAGTTGTTTATTATAAGTTGTGTGGGTTTCCTCCGGGTGCTCCGGTTTCCCCCACAAGTCCAAAGACATGCGGTACAGGTGAATTGGATAGACTAAATTGTCCGTAGTGTATGTGTGTCAATGAGTGTGTATGGATGTTTCCCAGTGATGGGTTGCGGCTGGAAGGGCATCCGCTGCATAAAACATATGCTGGATAAGTTGGTGGTTCATTCCGCTGTGGCGACCCCAGATTAATAAAGGGACTAAGCCGAAAAGAAAATCAATGAATGAATGAATGAATGAATGAATGAACTTTTAAATTTCTCATTTCACAAATATGGATCAATGATTTTCTCAGTGCTCTAGCTTCTTGTTAGATTTTCAATCTAATCAAATGCTCTCTACAGTAGAATCTACATTTTCTCTACTTTACATTATAAACAGAGCATAAGTACTCTCCAGTAGTTGTTTTTGTTGAATGCAGTGTTTGATGCCACTGTTGGAATTCACAGTTTCTAGTGAAAAAAAAAAATGAATGGGGGCAATTTACTCATGGGGAAGAGTACACACTCCTGGCGGCTGGTCCCTATGACTGAGTTACATCCTGCAAAAACCATACTCATGGCTGGTTGACATGTAGTTGCAAAGTCACAGAGGGCATGTTCACACATGTAGTTTGATTTGGTCCAGAAAATAATAATTTAAAGGACTTTTTTTCTATATTCTCACTGTAGTTTTAAAGACTGTGTCAAATGAGAAATATATGTACACTCATATGTGTAGTCTTGCTATGTTTAGTTATCAGTTACCAGTTTCAACATTTAATTTCTAAATAATCTCTTTTTTGATCAACAGAAAATAGAAACTCAAACAGTTTTGTGATAAGTGAAGGGTAAGTAAATGATGACAGAATTGTCAGTTTTGGATGAACACTCCTTTAAGATGAACTTAACTAACAGAGTAATCACACATGTAGGGCTCTATTTTAATGATCTAGGTGCAAAGTCTAAATTGCATGGCGCAAATGCATTAAAGGCATGTCCGAATCCACTATTTTGAGGACAGAAAAATATGCTTTGCGCACCTGTGCATGGTCTAACAGGGTTGTGCTTATTCTCTTAATGAGTTATGGGTGTGTTTTGAGCTTAACATGCATTAAATCAATCAAAATATCATCTCACGATACCTATAAGAATCAGTTGCGTCGTGCTGTGGTGCATTTGCTATTACATGGTGGACTTTTTGAGTGAAAAAACTGAACACTTCACTAGCGAGAAAACAGTTAAACAAACCATCTGCAGCGCGCGGATAAAGAACGAGCCTCCTCCAGTCGGCCTCTTTACTTTCTCTTTACTTTACTTTTACTCCTTTACTTTCGTGGAGTAACGGTGTTGTACGCACTCCGCTGAAGACATCCATTAGCCTACATATTTAATTTCCTTTGTTAAGCACAAAGATTTGTTTCAAAACTATTTCTAAATTCCAGCAAACGAATACATAAACAATAATAACGAAGTGTGGTCAAAAGACAGTTATCCAAACACACGTCCTATTTTTATGCCTCACATGATAATGCATACATCTCCAAAACCCAACAGGTAGACAAATCTAAACTTGTTTTTATTAAACATGGAGCAGTCTATTTCAGTTACTCAAAATAGCAATGCCCAAACAATGCACCTTAACACACCTCCTTTCTAGACCGAAACACCCACAAAATGGCACAAATAGATTTACTATTTAAATAATGTGGCACAAAACATAAAAATTAGGGTTGCGCTGGTCTGAAAATAGCAACAAATCGCACCAAACAGGTCTTGCACCTTATTGCGCCAGGTTTATGATAGGCCCCAACTTTGCACCAGCAAAATGTGCATGATATAGTCAACTCAACTGACTGTCTAAAGAAGGCCATCAATAGTTCAACCAAATCTTTTGTCTTCTGCAACTACAACCTGAATTTTTGTCTTTGACTGAACAAATGTCTATCTTCGACTTTTTAAACCTGTTCTGCTTTTGTCTTTCAGTTCACTTTTCTGCCAGCATCCTTCTCGTCTGTTCTCCAAACTTCTCCAGGATCTTTTCCACCTGACTAACTCAAGCAGAATCTGCCTTATTAACTGAATCTGAATGAGCTCGGAATGCACTGCATCTGCAGAAATTAATTATGCACTTTATGATTTTAATAATATGCAATGAAAAGAACAGAAGGAAGGATGAGAGGGAAAAAAAAACAGGTTCTGTCTTTTATCATGAAACCACTTCCAAATATAGAACTCCTGTGTGAAGAAGCTTCCCTTTCGCTTTGAGGTAGGGAGGTTTTTTTTACTTAAGGAAAGAAGCGGGAAGGACAAGAGGAAAGGAATTGAATTAAAAAGGGATGAGCGAGCCCCTCCAACCACCGGTTCGGATTGATAATTAGCAGTAGCCACCTCAGCGTTTTTTTAATGATCCATTTCTGAAGAACGCGATAGGAAGTTCCTCGCCTCTCAAACTCATTGTGTTCCGGGACAACACAACAACTGTCCCACCCGAGCATGCACAGCATATGTGTGAGGAAGAAACGGTGTGTGCGCGCATATGCACATTAACTTGCGAGTGTGTCTTCCTTCTTAAACAGCCCGCTAATCACACAAATTATTGCATCTAATTACCGCACAGGCTCTAATTAATTCCTCCAGTATCACATCATTTAGTACGCATTCACACCACAGCACCTGTTTTCGGCAAATCCACACCGTTAATTTGCTTATAAAACAAACAGCATTAGCATAAAATGTTTAATAATGGGTTTAACCATTTGGCCGTTCCCTGTGTCTCGGTCAGCCGATAGCGAGGCCGCAGAACCGCTCGCCCCATTGTTCTGGCTCCTACCCCATCGCACTCCAGTACATATTAATAAAACGAGATCACTCACCACTAATTAATACAAGCATGCGCTGCTAATTACTGCGCTGTACAACAAGCCGCTTGATGAACCCCCTTTAGTAAGAAGGAGAGGAGAAAAGAGGACGAAAGAGACGAGCATAGGAGACCAGAGCTTCGTGAGAAGGAAAAGAGCAAAATGGGTCACTGATGTGGAGAGAAAGATCAAGGTGATAAATGGATAATCATGATGGACTGATCAAATGTGCTGCTGAGGTATAGATTTTTTGAAACTTCTAAACTTGAGCTGGGGATATAGGCCTGTTTATAGGCCTCTGTGTGTTTATTCATCAAAATATTGTAAAAGTAGAGATTAAAAAATATATATGAAGAGTTCAGATGTAAAAACCTTTAAATGTCATCTGAAATCTTCTCCTAAAATGACTATTTTTGTCAGCCTCCTTTGTTTATGTTCAGTCATTTTACTTTAAATGTAATGTAAATAACTTATTTGTCTTTATAAAAGTAAAATTACTGAGCCTACACACAGGAGTCGGAGAAAAATCCTAATTTTAGAAGAAAATATCAGATGACTTTTAGAGGTTTTTGCATCTAAACTCTTCATATGTGGATAAATGAAAGATGGACATGGTTCATTACATTTATTTGCATGTGTTTATTGTAAAAATCTAAGAGCTAATCATCTGCACTAATATTTTGATTAGCAAAAACATATATTTTTTTCTACCAACACTGCATTATGGTTATAAAAATATAAGCACTATTGACATTCAATGTTATGCATGGCTTATAGTTGGGACATTCTACCAGAAATGTACATTTTCACTTATAAAAAATGTGACAGGGCCTGACCTTTAAGCTTGTCCTCCTCAAAAAAAATCATACAAAAATAAGCGTAAAATCATACAATGATAGAACACATCCTTGATCACTGTCAGCTTCTTCTCCGCCAAATGATGTCACTTCCTCTGAGTCATAGTCTTAAAAAATGAACGCAAATGTGACAGGACTGCTAGAAACATGGGGACAACTGTAAAATAGTATTTATTTGTAGACTTTATTTATAATTTCATGCTTTTAGTCAATTGATGTAAATGATAACAACTTAAACTTTGATATTTCTGAAGTATTTTTTTTTCCTAATTAACAGTTTTCAGCATAATAAAACTATTAAAGTTGTAGGTTCAATTGGGCTGAGGACACAAACAATGACAGGGTTTGTACATTTGTAAAGTGTTTTAATAAAGAATAAAAATCTGAGAACCAAATGAATGACATTACTTTACAGAACAACTCAGAAATCAATCATCAGTCCATTTTAGATGTTTTTATTTATTATTATTATTATTTTTTTTTGTATTAAATACTCTTTATTCACTCTATGTTTTTATTTCAAGGACAGATAATGTACTTTTCTGGTAGAATGTCCTAGTTATAGGCAGTATAGTGACACTAAAAGTGTATTTGATTTTTATAACAGTAGAAAGATATGTATTTAACTTTTTATATGAAAATCCACTTAAGCATACTTTTGTGAAGCGATTGATTTCACATTATATTAGTCTGGCCTTAACCACAATAGAAGTTATTTAAAATGTATATCCTAATAAACATAGTGTCCTTATTGTGTTCATATTGTACAAAAAAATATGGAAACACAATTGTGGTGCTCTTGAGGGGATACAGGGTTTTAAACATAAATAAGGTTAGGGGCAGGTTTGGTAATGGTTAAAGGAAGAGTTTGCCCAAAAATTATAATGTACTTACTATATACTCTCCCTCAAGTGGTTGATTTTTTATTTTTTTTTTAATCATACAAAAACAAGCATACGTTTGTACAATTCAACGATAGAACACATCCTTGATCACAGTCAGCTTCTCCAACAAATGGTGTCACTTCCTCTGAGTCATAGCCTTAAAAAGTGAAATGCAAATGTGACAGGACTGACAGAAACATGGGGACAATTGTAAAATAGAATTTATTTGTAGAATGTGAATGATAACAACTTAAACTTGCAATTTCTGAAGTTTTATTTTATTTCATTTATTATATTTTTAGATTCAATTGGGCTGCAGGATAAGGACAATAACAGGGTTTGTACATCTGTAAAGTGTTTTTAATAAAGAAAAACAATCTGAGAACCAAATGAATGACATATTCCTTTACAGAACAACTCACAGAAATCAACCATCAGTCCATTTTAGATTTTTTTTGGAATTAAATACTTTTTAGTATTTTTATTATTATTTTATTATTATTATTATTATTTTATATATATATATATATATATATATATATATATATATATATATATATATATATATATATATATATATATATATATATATATATATATATATATATATATATATATATAATTTTTTTTTTATTATTTTTTTTTTTTAAGGACAGATAATGTACGTTTCTGGTAGAATGTCCTAGTTATAGGCAGTATAGTGACACTAAAAGTGTATTTAATGAAAAAGTTAGCACTACGACTAGATATGCGTTTTACTTATTTATATTGGATTATCAACTTAAGCATACTTTTGTGAAGTGATTGATTTCATTTTATAATAGTCTGGTCTTAACCACTATAGAACTTACTTAAAATATATATCATAATAAACATAGTATCCATATTGTGTTCATATTGTGTTTAAAAAAATTGTAGAAACAAAAGTTTGGCGCTCTTGAGTGGATACAGGGTTTAAACATAGATAAGATTAGGGACAGGTTTGGTATGGGTAGTCTTGAGAATGGGTTAAAGGAAGAGTTTACCTAAAAAGGAAAATGTACTCACTTATATGGCCTCCCTAAAGTGGTCGCATATATTTAAGAGTTTCTTTTTTTGTCTCCCACCCCCACCCCCCATGTTGAACACAAAATAAGTTATTTTGACAAATGTTAGAAACCTGTAAGCATTGCCTTCCATAGCAGAAAAAAACAAATACTAAGTCAAAAGTTCCAGGTTTTCAGGTTTTTTTCAACAAAAGAAAGAAACACAAATGTGAAAGATGCGTAAATGATGACAGAATTAACATTTTGGGTCAACTATCAACTATTTTGTAATGGTGTATGAATGGGTCAACAGTGTAATTACAGGAATTAACTACAGATTAAATTACATGCAGGTATTTTGTTAAATGAATGTTCTGTTGTTTCTAATTTTATAAATTACTGATTAATGCGTCTTCAAATTTTTGAACATTTATTTCTAGTTAGTCTTAGTTCTAAACTAAATACTGAGAAAAGGTTCCTTTTTAATATGCAGACATACACATATTGTTGTATGGTAATTACAGTATACCTAAGCTTTTTTTTTTTTGCTGTACATAATGCACATACATTTATACATTTTTTAATCCACCTTCAAGCTAATGTATGTTTTGCGCATATATGTTTAGACAGACAGACAGTGCACTTAAAAGCATGTTTGGGTTGTTCTGTGCTGAGAGCTCTTGAATGACTGTAAATATCCCATTACACTAATGCTTGTTTCTTTGTACACTCTTCCCCCTACTGGTGTGAAGATATAATTATGGTGCTGTCATCAGTTTACATGTTCCTGCTCAGCTCACACCACTCGGCTCCGTAATAAAATCAGATGAAAGCTTAATCAAATCCGATGGCTTTCTAACCAAAAAAAAAAAAAAGCTTGGCACAAATTTACAAAAATAACAACATATAATATTCTGAGAAGAATGATGTGCTGCAGTGTAAACTGAATCATAGAAATGCAACTGTATCAATAAAAAAGGAAAAATATGAATATAAACACAGATAATGTCTTACTTTAAATGCATAGTTTATCATGTAAGGGCCACCAATGAACTAACTAATACTGCATAGGTGCCTGAGTGCACTAAAAGAGAAAAAGAGAGACTCATACACACACGCACACGCTCACATACACAAGCCACAAATCAAACAGGCCTACATAAACAGCGCTAAGACACTTACGACACAAAACAGACAGATTTCTATCGCTTTATCTCAATGTATGCTGGAGCTCCTCATATTTTAGCCAAAAGCAGACAGAGATCATCACAAAATAAATACTCTTTGTTACAGTGCGATGAAACAAAAAAGAAAGAAAAAGGCCAGGCGAGGACTGAGGTGCTGATTTTTTGACATCCATCATAAAGAATTAACTAGACTTATTTATTCATGAGGTCTTCCAAAAAGTTGAGCATTAATTTTTGATTGCATCCCAACCCCATTATTTGTGTGGAATCGGATGAAATTGTCATCGTGTGCCGGACGGTAGTGTATGAGTTTGTGAGGAAAAAAAAAACAACCCATTGTTTGTGTCCTACGCTTTCTAATATAGGAGATAGATCGAGGTGCATTTACACAACAAGCTGGCATTAAAAGAGAACATGGATCCGCCTCATCAATTCAGCTCGCCTTTTATGCTCAGTATCGCTGGCGCAAGCAAGGTAACATTCAAGATACACGTTATTAAAAAAAAAAAGCTGCCCTCTTTTTTTCCCTGTTAGAAACACACACAGACACACACACACATACTTCAACCATACCCAGGGCTAAATAATTACCCCACTTCTCAGGGTGATTGCTCATTCTGGCTTTAAAGTACATGCTATAGGCTCTCTCTCATTAGAAGCCTCCAGTCCACCAGTGCACAGGCCCATGTGAGAAATTATCAATTAAAAGCCTTGCATCATTTGCATAGGAGGAAGAGGAGATTTATGGGAGTGCGAGGCGCACACAGGGGCCGCGTCTCCCCGCGCAATCCGGTGCCGCTCAGATTGTTTGTGACCAATCTTAAATTCTGGAGCTCCAACCAAGATGAACGGCCGTGTTACTGTTAACGTCAAGGAGTCGGAGGCCCGCGCTGAGATTTATTAGGAATATTATCACAAACATGTCTCAAGTTTTCCCTTTTAATATGTGCCAAGCTCCTCCGAGGAATGTTTCCAACGCTGCAATTACACTCCTCAGCAGCCACATTCCCATGCCTGGCATATAATATATTAATAAACATCCACCCTGCTTTTTTAATATATGTACGAGTGTGTGTGCGTGCGTTTGAAAGGGTTAGAGAATAAGCACCAGAGGATGTACTTATAAATCATCTTTGTGTTTATTGTTGTTCTCTTTTCTCTTCTTTTTTCTTTCTTTTTTTTTTGTTTCGTTTCCTTTCGTCCTTCCTGTGTTAGGATGAAAAAAGGCTGAGTGATCACAGATGTCTCCTGACAGAGTGGAGAGGAGGGGAACAAAAAAAGTTGCATAAGTAATATGTTTGATTTGGAGAAACAACAGTTTCATCATTAAAATTGTTCCCCTTAAGCCATGGCACTGGCCTTTTCTAATGGAGTGTTGCCCTGCTAAATTGCATCGACCTCTGAGTGTTCATGAGCAGGAGCACCTTGCTTTTTTGTTGTTGTGTGTTTAGTAATCTTAAATTAGAAAACAAAAGCCGGCGGAGGCAGGGAATTACTGCGACCTCGTCTAGTATTCATAAATGGTCTTCGTCGTCGCTTTGGGCTGTTACTGGACTTAAGAATGGGTCTGGCCTTCGTCTCCTCTCTGTCAAAGTCAAGGGTCCTGCACTTCAGCGACAGTAAAGCACATCATGAATGTCTTTGATATTTGTGCCATAATTATATTAGATTTGTGGGTCACATCCATATGTGATGTCTTGGGTGAACTCCTGTAAAGCATCACTGTCATGTGATTATATAAGACAATGCTATTGGCATCATTGGTTAGTTTTTTCCTCCCTCTCAAAAATATTATGCACTTGCACACACTCACAGTGTACTTACCTAAGGACACACTGGGTAAAATAAATTAACTATAAGAGTTAGGGTTAGGTTTAGGGTTAATGCAGTTCTTATTAGGTTTTGTAAATACTTTATGTGGCTCTGGACTACAAAACTGGTCTTAAGTTGAATATGAAGAGTTCAGATGCAAAAACCTCTAAATGTCATCTGAATTTTTTTTTTAAACTGAGCATTTTTTTATCTGGCTCCTGTGTGTAGGTTCAGTAATTACACTTTCATGGAAAGGATTACAGTCTTTTCATGGTTTTTAAAATAAAATAACTCAACTTAAACATAGGAGTCTGAGAAAAATGCTTATTTCTGATGGAAATGTCAGATGGCACTTAGAGGTTTTTGCATCTGAACTCTTGTATATTTGTGGGAATCGCCAACAATAGTGGTTCAAAAATGTAATATTTTAGGCCAAAAATCATTAGAAAAATTGTAAATATTGTGTTAAATGACATTTTCTAAATTTCTAACTGTAAATATATCATATTTAATTATAAGAATTCCTTAGAACCAAATGTAGACAACTTTAAAGATTATTTGCTTATTGTTCATATTTATTTATTTTTCTTTGCATCCTCAGATTCCTCAGACACTTTAATCTCAGCCAAATATTGTCCTACCCTAACAAACCATACATCAATGGTAAACACATTTATTCAGCTTTCAAATTATTTATAAATGTCAATTTTTTTTGTGGTCTAAGGTCACATATGATAGTTCTTAAATAACGACTCATATAATAATAATGACTCTAAATTAAATATCTCTAAAAACATGCAAGTAACATGATTTTTGGAGAAATTTAATTGTATGTTATACACGTTCTGTGAACTTGTTTAAAACAATTACTGTGTAACATAACGTAACTTCATGGGATTAAGAGTAGGTTCAGAGTTAGCACCGTTATTATTCTATCATTGTAATTACTGAAGTACATAATATATAGTAAGTTGTTACAATGTTACTAATATGTTATTACTAAGTTTTTATTAGGTAATTACTGCATAATACATTACTAGTAAATTATGCATAATTACAGTACCATCAATTGATTTGAACTCCATTGTAGGATTGCACACAATAGCATACTTTACGTTAATATGTTAATCATGTATCAGCTTATTTGTTAAGTTATAAAAGCTGTTTTAAGTCAGTTTAATGTAATTTAAGTTGAAATGAATGATAAGTAACTTAAAAACGTAATGCAGCCATGTAAATTTCTTTACAGTATGCTACCTTCTGTTACAAAAAGTGGTAGCACTTGCTGTCTATTTCAACAAGCACATATTACAGTATATATTTATCATAATAATTACAATAACTAGGTAATACTTATGTGCAAAGAAACCATGAACCTTCCCCTAAACTTAATCTTAACCCACATATTAATACATTTTTTACCCAGAGGTTTTTAGCTTATTACACTGCAAAAACACATACTGTAAAATAAGGCAGGCGTTACAGAAGCCTGGAGAGTAAATCAGTGCCGTTTCATGATAGTTTTATCCTGACATTATAAGACTTTTGAATAATCCTGATTGATAGCTAGTTTGCAATAATAAATCAAGAAGTAGTTAAACTAGCACACATTGTTAATATCATAACTATTATAACAAACTGTGCAAAAGTTATTTAAGTATTAATTTATTCCCTTCTGTGATTTTTTTTTTTAATTGTGTTATATTTTATACTGTATAACTACATTTTTATATAGTTATGAAACTATAAAAGCGTATTTATTATGTTAGGTTTTTATAGTGTTTGATGCTTTTTATTCTTGTTGGGTCTGATGCAACCTAATTTCAATCTGCATTACAACTTATTGTGATGTTTTGAATGACAAAAATAAAGGAAACTGAACTCACACTGACTGAAACTGATAAAGTGCAACCAAAATGGTAGTTAAGTAAAGCCTTATTATTGTGTCTATCTAATGATAATCAGTTTTTACTTGACCACTACACTAACAAAAATGCAAAGCTGAGCCTCGATCAGAAACGCTCATATTTAACCAACTTCGACACTTGAACATTCAGTGTCAGTAACCTCGCTCCTCACAATCACAGTTGTTTTCACTAAGAAAAGCAGTTATGCAAGAAACAATTATCAAACATGCACAAACAGCATCCGCCTCCTTAATACGTTGACAGATGTGCGACTCCAGTCGGCATGATAAGAGCATCTTTCCATCATGTACGTATATCAGTAGTTTTGAGCGAAGCATTTGTTGTTGTTGATGATTCTGATCCCCCGAGACAACACTAACCGAATGCTATGAAAAAAGCTCATGCTGCTAACAGGACTGACATACATTAATAATGAGAGACTTTATCATAAACAAGACTTAAAAGTGCTGCGAGCAGATTGCGCGAAAGAACAAGCGCCTGTCCGTGTTTGTTTGTCGATCTATGGCTGATCCATATCTGTGAACGACGCGGTTTTAGCCCATAGCCAGGCTGCTCGAGGCAGCCGAGATATGAAGAGAAAGCTGAATATGGATCGGCCTCCCAGAGGCTAAGTGGGATGGCTTGTTTAATATCCCCCAATTAGAGTACAATTTGAGAGATCAGCCGCTGACTAGCCCAGGCCGTCCTCACCTCTACAGAGGGCCTGTCACCTACTGTCACATACAGATACTGCAAATGTATGCGCTCAATTACGGAGCTCCGGCAGTGCGCCACGGGGCCCGGCTAAATATAAAATGGCAGCTCTGCGGCCCCCCTCTCAGAACAAAAAAAAAAAGGGTCGAGGTGGGAAATAGCGTACCAGCGTATGGTAATACCTCAGAGGGGAACGTGTGATCTCTGCCTTTAGATTTATATAGGTTTACAAGACTTAAATAAAGAGTTCTCTCCAGGGGGAGCGGCGAGGAGGAGGAAAGAGGCGATGTGAGTCTCGTTGCTGAGGATGGTGTGGTGACGGGGTCCCGCTGTGACCTGTAGTGGTGTAACGATGTGGTGGCTTCCCTGCATTGGTGATTACAGGGGGATCTGGTGCCTGCGTTCACAGCTCAGCCAAAGGCAAGCAGGTCTAATTGCTCTCAGAGGGGGTGAGGGTGAGAGAAAGAGTCTGCAGAAGCAAGACGGCCCTCCGTACGCCATCAAAACCCAGACACGAGCGAGAGAGAGGACGCAAGGAATGAGAGGAAAGGAGAACGAGCTTCTGAGGGAAAAGCAGGACGAGATGGTAGGAGAGTGGTAGGAAAGGGAAGGAGATAGATTGTGAGAGAGGGCTCCTTTATTAAAGCTAGTGCTAATTGAGATAGGAGCCAAATAATGGAGGATGACACTTTAATGAAGACATGCTATGTGCCGCTACTTCCTCTCACTCCCTCGCTTCCTGCCAAAGAAGAAAAGAGAGAGAGTGAGAGAGAGAAAGAGTGGGAGAGGAAACAAGCACGCACATTTCTGCTGGTATATTACAAGAAAGAAAGACATAATGTGGAGGTATCCTCGCTGAGCAGTAATGCGTTTTTGGAGCCGTGTCAAAAACACTGAGGGTAGATGTTATTGTTCCCCTGTGTTAAAACCCAATTACGCAAACCGGAGTGTGATTGCATTCACCAGCGCCGCATCTCTACCTACAGCTCCACTCGCTGTAAAAAAAATGAGACGGTCTTCACTGAACTTCCGAAAAAAAGGCAGCCATTTGCATGAGGCTTTTTAGTGGAATTCATTGCATTCATGGTTTGACTTTTTTTTTCAGCTTATAAGGTAGCCGTTCTTGATGAATTTCTAATGGGATATTTAAAAAAGCACCTTATATGTATATAGGTACAGTTGAAGTTAGAATTATTAGCCCCCCTTTGATTTTTTTCCTTTTAAATATTTCCTAAATGGTGTTTAACCAACACAGGCTCATTCTGAAAACGTAGCCCTATATACGTTTCTGGAGACCGCGAATTCTGTTGCCTGAGATACGTATGGCTGCATTTAATTTTTTAAATCAATGCTACGGGGTTGTTTGATGCCATTCTTTTTCGCGCTTACCAGCTGACCGCTTACCTCCGTGTGGATGACTTTCCCGCTGCAACCAGTTTGTCCAGTTAGCTCGTCATGTACGTCGGCAGACTTGAGACGCAAAGAGGAGTTGACCACGACGACGAGGTTCGAGTCTGGTGAAGAACGGTTCCAGAAAGCAGGTAAGACAAAAACAGAATTCAAAAAATAAAATAAACAAGTAAATAACAGGGTGAGAATGAGGTAAAAATACTTTTCTTTTTTTCTGGATTGCTTTTGAAAATAGTTGGTTGGGTTTAGGGATGTGGATGGGTGAGTCAATTGATAAAATTGGTTGGGTTTAGGGAAGGAGGAGGGTGGGTCAGTCAATAGGTCAGTCAGTCAGTCAGTTATTCAGTCAGTCAAACAGTCAGTCAACAGCGGCCTCTGGTGGGTTTATGCGAGAACAGCAGGCGCGAATGGCACTCGCGAGAGAAATTTGAGATATGAAAAAGCGTACACAGCGGCGAAAACAAAAACTGCAAAAATACGTACCTCCTAGGATGTATTTTGAGGCCTCCAAAAACGTATATAGAGGTACATTTTAAGAATGAGCCTGGGTTGTCTTTAACAGATTCAGGAAATTTCACAGTACTGTATGTCAGTTTTTAATTTTTTTAAAAACCATTTTAGAGTCAAAATTATTAAATAATTATTAGGTTAATTAGGTTAACTAGGCAGGTTAGGGTAATTAGGCAAGTTATTGTATAACGATGGTTTGTTCTGTAGACTATCGAAAAAAAATATAGCTTAAAGGGGCTAATAATATTAAAACCTTAAAAAAAGTTTTTTTAAATATTAAAAACTGCTTTTATTCTAGTCGAAATAAAACAAATAAGACTTTCTCCGGAAGAAAAAATATTATCAGACATACTGTGAAAATTTCCTTGCTCTGTTAAACATCATTTGGAAAATATTTTAAAAAGAAAAAAAAAATCAAAGGGGGGCTAATAATTCTGACTTCAACTGTTAACTCGTGGTGCCTTAACTAATGTTACCAAGCACAACTGTGGATTTTAATAATGAATTAGTTAATGTTGGACTATGATTAATAAACGCTTACAAGATTATTCATACTTATTGTTAGTAAATACATTAACTAATGAACCATCATTCTAAAGTGTTACTCGAACTTATATACAGTGCTCAGCATAACGGAGTACACCCCATTTTGAAAATAATATTTTGATTCATTTCTCAGTGAATATAGGCAAAGTATTTTGGTCTATTTAAACAAAACAGATTTATTAAACAGATATATTTATTCAAATAATATTTTAGTCACCAAACATCTTTAGAAATTGAAAGATAATACAATTAAATTCAAGCAAAATATTGCAAAATAAATTACAACCTACACATTTTCAACTTAATTTTTCATTTTTTTTTTTGCTTCTCTTGATTTTTTCTCTTTTGTAAATTTGTATTTAATATTTTTCTATAACATAAATTTTGGTGTACTAGTTTCTCAACCGTTATCGTAAGTTATTTTGTTAGATAAGCTCCAGATTTGGCTTCAGTACTGACTAATCTAATGTATATGCACACATATAATATTGTATAGCTTCCTATTAAAAATATGAATTCAAAAGATAGATTTGTGAGGGGTGTACTTATATATGCTGAGCACTGTATATACAGTTGAAGTCAGAATTATTAGCCCCCTTTTGAATTTTATTTTATTTTTTAAATATTTCCCAAATGAAGTTTAACAGAGGAGGGAAATTTTCACAGTATGTCTGATAATGTTTTTCCTTAGGAGAAAGTCTTATTGTTTTATTTTGGCTAGAATAAAAGCAATTTTACATTTTTTAAAAGCTATTTTAAGAACAAAATTATTAGCCCCTTTGAGCTAATTTTTGTTTTCGATAACAAACCACTGTTATACAATAACTTGCCTAATTACCCTAACCTGCCTAGTTAACCTAATTAACTTAGTTAAGGCTTTTAAATGGCACTTTAAGCTGTATAGAAGTGTCTTGAACAATATCTAGTCAAATATTATTTACTGTCATCATGGCAAAGATAAAATAAATCAGTTATTAGAGATGAGTTATTAAAACTATTATGTGTAGAAATTTGTTGAGAAAATCTTCTCTCTGTTAAACAGAAATTGGAAAAAAAATAAACAGTGGGGCTAATAATTATATATATATGTTACATATGTTGTGCTACCTGCTATGTTAATAAAACAAGGATGATTTTAAGCAATGAAACAACCATATCCTGATTCATTCATTCATTCATTTTCTTGTCGGCTTTGTCCCTTGCGGGGTCGCCACAGCGGAATGAACCGCCAACTTATCCAGCACGATTTTACGCAGCGGATGCCCTTCCAGCCGCAACCCATCTCTGGGAACTTCCACACACACATTCACACTCATACACTACGGACAATTTAGCTTACCCAATTCACCTGTACTGCATGTCTTTGGACTGTGGGGGAAACCGGAGCACCCGGAGGAAACCCACGCGAACCCAGGGAGAACATGCAAACTCCACACAGAAACGCCAACTGACCCAGCCCAGCCGAGGTTCGAACCTGCGACCCAGCGACGTTCTTGCTGTGAGGCAACAGCACTACCTACTGCGCCACTGCGTTGCCACCATATCCTGATGTATCTAAGCATTTGTGGTAAATATATTTTTGAACTGCAAATGAACATCACATGCTATGCTTATTTGTTCAACTTATAGTACTTATAGTATCACTAATCATCATCTAAAAAAGGTCATTTGTTAGAAATTCTACTTAACAGTTGTAATTAACAACATTGTATAGTAAATAATACATAAACGTAAATGGCTTTAAAAAACAAAACTGTCACTAACTGATGTTTGATATTCAGTGTAGGCTCAAAAAAGGTCATGAAGATTGTATAATTAGTGTAATACAGAAAAAAGGCAGTTTTAAGTAGTTTTCTACTGTGTTTATGATCAACACAAGAGCTTATTTTCATCACAGCCATTTTTAACATCATAGCTAACAATTAGCATTTGACCTTCAAATCCCTTAATGTAATTAACTACATAAATTCAAAACACTAAAGAAAATCAACAATAAAAGAGTCACATCACAGAATAGTAAACATAATGATCAAGATAAAACCGTGACTTTCTTTTCAAACCATATGCCAGCAGGCAAACATATTTTACTTCAGAGAAATCAAGCTTTGCTCAAGGACGTTTGCCAATGAAGTCCCCTTTTTTACATTAATACATTTTAATAATAATAATAATTCATAACACTTTTACAATAAGTAAAAAAAAAAGCTGAATGGGTAAATTGAAAATTTATTATAAAATATACTACTTAAGTTATCTGTTTATTTACAGTGCTTAGCCCAAGCACAAACTTGGTGGCCTGATTTCTGATGATGTCATGATTATTGACGATTTATCAAATGTTCTCACACAAAACATTACAATTACCTTTACATGCAGTTTTTGCAAATGACCCATAACTTTTTATAAATAAAATAAAAATTACTGTATGAAAAAATATTTAAAAAAAATAAAATATCAAAAAAATAAAACCAAGCATTTTTGTCATTCTGCTCCATGATCACATGGCCGAATTTAAATGAGTAAATGATTACATAAAATCTAATCCAGTAAATAACATTTTGAGCTTAATATTTTGCCCTTCTGCACTCAACTTCTCCACTGGTGAGTGCACAGAGGAGTTTGAGACTCATGACAAAAGCCATTACTGATCTCACTGCAGTGATGAATGGCCTTTTATATCCTCTCACACCTACCATCACAACAACTGTGCTCATCAAGCTAAAAACACCCTGAATGTATGAGTTTATATGTGTGGCCACTTCTGAGGGTTTCTGACCCAGGGTCAGTCTGTCATGGATAGGTGCTGAGAGAGCACTTCAACCTGTATAATGAGCTGTTCAATTATATAACATTCAAATTAGATGACACTGTCATTTTTTCCCAACCCAACTGTATAAAACCCACACATATGAAAAATAAAAAGTGTGCCTCAGGCAGCATTCTTGCAAAAGTTACATTGCTTCTTGCAAGTATAATGTCCAGTAAATGGGTCTGAAATGGTGCAAAATTTACTTCAAAGCCGCTAAACATCTGTGGCATCATTTAAATATTCAAGCACGTTACAGCAGTTCAATAGTCAATTGGACAAACAGTGGTGCTAAAAGGTTAAGGGATTAATTTACCCAAAATGAAAGTTATTTTATTAATTACTCGCCCTTGTGTTGTTAAAAATCTCTAAGACTATCATTCATCTTCATAACACATATTAAGACACTTTAGATGAAATCAGAGAGCTCTCTAATCCTCCATATATACAGCAAGGGTCCCGAGACATTCAAAGTCCAGAAAAGTAACATTGTCAAAACATTTCATGTGACTTAAGTGGTTCATCATACAAAGGGCAGTGGGTTAATCACACAAAGCTCACTTTTGTGTGCCAAAAAGAGAAATAAATAAAGAAATAACAGTAAAAAATAAATAAATAATAACATAATTTGTACTTTTTGATGAACTACTGTAACTCTTTATTGCTTTGTTATGGTTTAAACACATTAAACCCTACCTCTATATATATTATAGAATTATTTTTAAGGATTTTTAGCTTTAATGAACTGGACACTTGAGATTTCAGACAGGGGAAGTGAGGGGAGAGAAGGAAGAGGAAGGATCGACAAAGGACTTTGAGAATTGAACTCGCAGTCACAGTGAGCACCTTAGTGGTATTGTTGAATGTGTTGACACACTAACTGCTAGACTATTGGCACAGACAAAGTAGAAATTTTATTTGCTAAGAAAGCAATAAATATGTATTTGTTAACACCACCATGATTTTTTATACCCTGATTTAACAGGGCTCATTCTAAAGCAACCTGAATCAAAAGTGCAACATTGTACCAGGTGAGCTAACAAGCAAGTTTACCATGTATAAAAAAGTCATATATATGAAGATTATGCAATGCAAACTTTAAAAAGTACTAGCTTAAAAAGCAAACGCTATGGTGTAAGTGTTTAGAGGCAATACATTGTATCAAGGAATTACAGTATGTCAGTTGTGTCAACATTAAAGGGATAGTTGACCCAAAAAATAAACTTCTGTCACTGTAGACTTACCCTCAACTTGTTATAAACCTGTTTGAATTTCTTTCTTTTGATGAATTTTTCCTACTAAGAACACCACCAGTTTTCAACATTCTTTAGAATATCTTCATTTTGGTTCAATGGAAAAGGTTTAGAACCATGAGGGTCAGTATTTTTTAGTAAATTTTCATTTTTTTGGGTGAATTATCCTTTTAACTGATATTCTGCCCTGTAATAATTTGCATAGAAATAATTAAAAGTAGTTGAAGTAGTTGGTGTATTACTTTTTTCTTCAAGTTCTGCAGAAATGTTAGTAGAGGCATGTTTTAACAGCTTGTTCTTTTAAAAATTGCTAATTTTCAGAAGACAAAAAAGTTCATGCACACATTTAAGTTATTCGTATTTCGAGCTCTTTTTCCCCAAAACACAGAGTAGCTTTGTTAAACGCTAGCAAAAGAGACAGCACTGCTTCAATAAATGTGTAATGAATCTAATCATCTTAGTAATCACTGCTTAATATGAACAATACGTCCTTGTTACAAAGTAACAAAGCTTTATTAAGCATTACTTTAGCTGTTGTCCTGGATTTGACCTTTGTTGATTAAAATTAGATTGAACACAATCAGGCATACAAGTGTTACAAAAGCTCTGCAGTAATTGCCAATTAAGACTTTCTTGAGGAGCAGGTGTGCAGAGGAAAACAACGAGTAAATCCAGCCGGCGTCTTGTATGATGCTGTTGTTAATTCCCTGAGCTGAGCTGCTGTGTGTCTGAAGCGCACCGGGAGGATCTCTGGTCATTATAGGCTGAGGTGTTGTCGTGGCATTTGGGAATTCTGCTGAAGTAGTCGATTTAGCTCACAGTGACCCCAGAACATCACCCTACCCTCTTTATCTCGCTGTCTCTCCGCACGCTTTCGCTTTATTTACAGGATGCCTTTTATTTACTTTGGTTTGTAGTAGTCTAAGTTTCACATAAATGCATTTTTGTCATGATTACTTTTGTACAATTTTTTTTCAGCCTATCTATCTATCTATCTATCTATCTATCTATCTATCTATCTATCTATCTATCTATCTATCTATCTATCTATCTATCTATCTATCTATCTATCTATCTATCTATCTATCTATCTATCTATCATCTATCTATCTATCTAAAATTATGGCCCAGATTTGGCATAAAGATGGCACAGCAGGCCTTCATCCGGCTCTGGCATACAGCATGTAGGCCAAACATAGCACACAAAATTTGGGCCAGATGTCAAATGTAGTATTTGACCCAGATCCAAACTAATATGTGAGCCACGTACAGTAAGTTTGGCCTGTCTTGACCCACATTTAAAATACATTTTAATTATTTTTGAGTAAAGAAAAAATTCTACCAATCATGTCACTTTGATGTCCATAGGGCAGCTAAATCGTAATGTTTTATGGGTTTATCAGTTTCATTGCAGTCATGACACACCAACATATCTGGCCCAGTTATCGTTTATTGGTGGAGACTTGGCCCAGATATGGTCCATGTTTGGCCATTGTTTGGAAGCAAGACTTGGTCCAGTCATGTACTATAATTCACATCCATCCATCCATCCATCCATCCATCCATCCATCCATCCATCCATCCATCCATCCATCCATCCATCCATCCATCCATCTATCTATCTATCTATTTATCTATCTATCAATCTATCTATATATCTATCTATCTATCTAGACAGGTTTGACAGTTTCATGCTAATTGCTAGCTAACAGGCTCTATTTGTTTCAGACCAGTTTTTTTATAATGTTGAACACAAAATAAGATATTTGGGAGAATGTTACTGCTTACCATTGACTTTCATGATATATGTTTTTTTTTCCGATAATGCAAATCAATAGTTACTGTTCTCCAGCTATACAAAGATCTATAAAAAATATATATTTTTGACTGTTTTTCTTTTCTTAGAATGGCTTAATTTAAAGTGCTGTAAAAAATAAATACAATTTGGGGAAAAAATATTTTAAGGTACTTTATGATATGTTGCCATAGTTCCTCCAGTAAATGCTATAAATAAAACAAATAAATAACAAGTCTAATATATCCAGATGCATCAGAATAATGTTATTAGCTTACAATGTTTATTTATTATACTTTATACTATACTGTGCATGTCTTATCTGCATCTGAGCTATCTCACCTGAACTGTCTCCATCACTGCTCCTATCAAATGTCCAATCTGCATCATTCTCATGGTCACTAAAACCCATCTCATCCTCACTTTCATCTGCAGGAAGAGCCAGTTCTGTCCTTTCTTCTTTCCATAGATTATGGTGGTCCTCACTAATACACTGTTCCCTGTATTTATATCTAATCAAAAGTATTGCCATAAATTTGATTTTATCTATAATGCAAATGCCATTAACATATGACTAATCAACATTATATTACTAGCATTCATGTTGCTATTGACCTATGATCTTGCTAGCTAGCTAACCTATTGCAATTTTGCACATTCCACTATTGGACAGTGTTGCCATTTGGCAACACACACATTTAATTGATTTACAAAAAACTAATTTGATAAAAACTTTGAGTTGTGAATATGTCATCATAACTTACTGGAGGTGATGTCTCAGATTTTTTGTGAATCTGATATGAGTTGATCCTTTGTTTTTATTGACGTTTACATTTGCATTCAGCAACTACTCACAATAAACGCCAATCTGTGAGAAATTGTGCCATAGAAAAACACTACACATCATGTGACTTAAACAAAGCACATCATTGGCTAAGCTACGGTCTTCTCTTTCCAACAAAAAATGAGAACATTGGTTTTAAAGAAACTGTGGCAGGGAAATGAACATATGGAAACACCATGCGGTAGAGGGTTAACCTATAGAGAAGGGGGATAAACTTATGTTTAAACATTTGTTTTGCCAAGATTTTCGGGTGAGTATAATGAGACACAGAAAAATTTATATTTTATGATTTATATTTTATATATATATAAAAAAAAAAACTTAAGCCAAAAACATTGCTTAACAATAAGGCTATATGTATATATACTGTATACAATTATAGTGATGAAGAGTCTAAAAACATTACTCTTACTTTACACCTGTTATGTTTTAAAATCACAAACTTAGTCTTTATATCCATCTCTTAAAGACACAAAAGTCACCACTTTAGTGTAATGACTCCATTCTTCTTAATTGCTCGGTAGCGCCATCCAGCGGTAAATATGGTTTTCCTTCAACTTCTTTCTCTCTCTCTCTCTCTTTCCTCTCTGCTTTCACTCTTTCCACCAAATTTCAGTGCTATAGCGTGTGATAGTAAAAAATGAGCCGTCTTTAACAGGGGGAGCTAAGGTTCTTTTGATTGAAGTGAGTGATTTTCACAAGCGCACCTGCGTAAAATTGATGATGATGCTGTTGAAATCATTTATTACAACTTTACTAAGATGAATATGAGCTGTGTTTTCTCATCATGCAAATGCAGGCGGATAATAAGGCCTCTCTTTCTCTGGAGACAGAAAGCGGGGGAACTTTTCCATCTTTCCCTCCATTTTTTCCCCCTCCTCATAGTTTCTGGTTTTGCTCCAATGAAAAAGATATCATTTCTTTCTCTCGGCGAAGTGCGGCGAGCGCTCTGTCATCTTCGACCACTGCATTAGGTGATAGGCAGACAAAAGGAGAATGCATTATCGTGTGCGAGGATCAGATTGGGAGCGCCGCCGCTGAGGCCTATCAATCATCCGTCATGAGGACTCGGCGCGGGATTGCACATCGACTGATCCCGATCGTCGCCAGCAAAGCTTGTGTGCTGTACTTTGCATGACCCAACCTGTAAACATCATCCAACAAAAAAACAGCACCTGTCACTTTCTTCAGGCACCGAGGCGCACAAAACGCTCGCTGCGGGAAATGTGCGCATTCGACAAAAGCGCAACTTGGTATTCAGATCACTTTAGAGTTCAATTCGTTCTGTTACAGCTCCGACTCAATGGGTGGTGATTATAGTGTCATTGTCTCTTCGTTTGTTTGTTTGTTTATTCATTTTCTCTTTATGAGACTTCCGCATTCCTTGGCTTCAAGTTAATATAGATGCCCTGCTGAGGTGCTCCTATTCCACTTGAGATATTAAAGACACACCTCATCATGTTGAGCTGCCCATCCAACAGAAAGAGGGAGGAAAAGGAATGAAAGATGATGGAGGGAGAACGGATACTCGTCAGCTGATGTTAGCATGAGCGCTTTGGCCAGGAAAACAAATGAATTTGATTACAAATGCACTACTGCAAAAAAAAAAAAAAAAAAAATCATTAGTCCAGGCGGGTGGAACCGCACAGATTTGGAATACAAAAAGGACATTAAAATGGCCTCGGCGAGACAACCAATCTGAAAATGTAAATGTGTGCGAGAGACAGTTGCGGACTGTAAGTAATTACCTGAGAGAAGAGAAGCAAGCAGAAAGGTTTGCATTAAAGCACTGAGTAGGTCATTACACCATAACGGAGGGTGATGCTGGCTTTTCTGATGATGTTTTACACTTGGCTCATTTGGCAAATGAAAAAAAAGGGTATTTCACTAAATATTTAAACAGGATTTTAATTGATTATTGTGCTGAGCTTGTTACTCTTTTATATATATAGAAAGAAATTTCTAAGTACAAATACTTCATTACTTGAGTAGATTTTTCTGGTATCAGTACTTTACTCCACTATTTATTATTTTGCCAACTTTTTACTTGAAGACCATTTTTACTTGAAGACTTTTTACTCCTTACATACATTTTTTACACAAATATCTGTACTTTCTACTCCTTATATTTGTGTAAAAAAGTACAGTACAAATATGTAGAAGAATTTCAAATTTCTCTCGCGAGTGCCATTCGCATCTGCTGTTCTTGTGTAAACCCACCAGAGGCCGCTATTGACTGACTGAATGACTGACCGACCAATCGACTGACCCACCATCCTCCTTCCCTAAACCCAATCAATTTTATCAATTGACCTGCCCACCCATTTCCCTAAACCCAAACGCAGTGTTTTAAAAAGCAATCCAGATAAAGAAAAGCCCTTGTCTGATTTTAACCACGTTTTCAAATTTTACCACATTCTTACCCTGTTATTTACTTGTTTATTTTATTTTTGGCTTTTGTTTTTGTCTTATCTGCTTTCTGAAACCGTTCTTCGCAGGACTCAAGTTCGTCTCAAGTCCGCCGACGAACATGGTGAGGTAACGGGACAAACTGGTTACAGCGGGAAAACTGTTCATATGGAGGTAGGCTGGTAAGCGCGAAAAGGAATGGCGTCATACCGCCCCGTAGTGTTTGTTTAAAAAATGAAATGCAGCCATATATATCTCTGGCTACATAATTCGCGGTCTCCAGAAACGTATATAGGACTACGTTTTCAGAATGAGCCTGTGTTGTTCCTAATACAGAATTTATGCTGTAAAACTAAAATTACAAATAATACAGGAAATAGATGCTAATTTTTAACTTCATGTATTTAATTATTTAACTCAGTATAGTAAACACACAAAAAAAATCTAAATTAAATTTTAATATTTGATGATAATTGAAGCTGAAATTAAGATTCAGGAGGCAGAGACGTTCAAAAATGTGTAGTTGGAGTCTTTAAGTTAATATTTAAGATAAAAATGTGCTTAAATAAACATGCAAACACTAGGCTCATTCTGAAAACGTAGCCCTATATACATTTCTGGAGATCACGAATTATGTAGCCAGAGGTACGTATAGCGGCATTTCGTCTTTAAAACGAACACTACGGGGTGGTATGACGCTTTTCCTTTTTGAGTTTACCAGCAGCTTACCTCCGTATGGACAGCTTTCCTGCTGTTACCTGCTGTTACCAGTTTGTCCAGTTAGCTTGCCATGTATGTTGGCGGACGTGAGACGCATAAAGGGGTTGACCATGATGACGGAGTTCGAGTCTGGTGAAGAAAAGTGCCTGAAAGAGGGTAAGACAAAAACAGAAGCCAAAAAATAAAATAAACAAGTAAATAACAAGGTGAGAATGTGGTAAAATCTGAAATCTGTGGTAAAAATCACACAAGAGATTTATTTTTCTCGGTTGCTTTTTAAAACTGTCGGTTGGGTTTAGGTAAGTGTGTGGGTGCGTCAATTCTGTTTTTAAAAACACTATTGGTTGGGTTTAGGGAAGAAGGATGGTGGGTCAGTCGATTGGTCAGTTAGTCAGTCAGTCAGTAGTCAACAGCGGCCTCTGGTGGATTTACGTGAGAACAGCAGGCACGAATGACACTCACGAGAGAAATCTGAGATCTCAAAAAGCGTACTCAGCGGCTTCTGGTGGATTTACGTGAAAACAGCAGACATGAATGGCACTCATGAGGGAAATCTGAGATCTCAAAAAGCGTACTCAGCGGCTTCTGGTGGATTTACGTGAGAACAGCAGACATGAATGGCACTCATGAGGGAAATCTGAGATCTCAAGAAGCGTACTCAGCGGCCTCTGATGGATTTACGCGAGAACAGCGGGTGTGAATGACACTCATGAAAGAAATCTGAGATCCCAAGAAACATACACAGCGGCCTCTGGTGGATTCACGAAAACAAAAACTGCAAAAAAACGTAGCTCCTGGGACGTATTTGGCGCTCTCCATAAATGTACATAGCGGTACGTTTTCAGAATGAGCCTGGGTTGAGTTTTCTCCACCATTCAGCTGGTGTGTGGTGTGCGGTCTGGCGCAAAATGGCTGCCGTCGCGTCATCCAGGTGGATGCTGCACACTGGTGCTGGATGAGGAGATTCCCCCCAATGTGTTAAGCGCTTTGAGTACCCAGAAAAGCGCTATATAAAAGTAAGGAATTATTATTATTATTATTATTATTATTATTATTATTATTATTATTAGAGATATAGAGATATAACTTTACCTATACAAAATGTTTTATAATTTTTGCTGTTTTTTTTTTTTTATAGAAAGTTTTTTTGGAAAAACAAAATGTACCCAACAACTCTAGAATCACCCATATAGCATTATTTGATCATAATATATTATAAGTTTTGTATTTGTGTCTATATACAAATAAAAAAATTAAGTGTGATAGCTAACATAATATAAAAATACAAATGTGGCAGCATTATATTTACATTCCACCAAAAACATTCTACAAACTGCAAGTAACTTTGCAAAGATATGTCAACTATCACTCATTACAGTATTAGTAGATAGTACCTTAATACTTTACGAATACTCAAGTTACATTTAATAAGAACTATTTCTAAAATGGACTGTCAAAATAAAGCATAAACAAAATATGTATATTACACTTTACGTTTAGATGGACAACCTACACTGTATTAGAGATTGTAGTTATATTAAATCAATTACACGGCATTAAATACATTCATCAGGTTGTTGACGGAATAAACCCTTTAAATCCATTGTTCGTATAAGCTGAAGATCTACTTTTCTGAAATGAGCACTATACTTAAAAGCCATGTGGAGCAGCAGCAAGGTCTACGAGATGGAGCGGTAACTCAGTAAAAGGGGGCTGAGCACTTGTAATCCTTAATATTACCAGGACAAGATCCTCTTCATCTGTGAGCCAATCACCCTTGTGCTCTGACAGCCTATTGTGCATTTTCCTCTCTCTGTGAAGAGACTCGCAGTTTCAACTCATCCGTCTCCCACAGCATGAGGTTAAGACTAGTTACACAAGATCTAGTGCTTAGTCACAGTCCGATATACTCCCATGAGCTACTTTATGCAGAGTTAGTGTTTATTACACATACCACGAGTTACATTATGCGCAACTGGACTTAAATTAATACAGTGCCTATAGAAAATCATCATAGCCTGTGAAAATCTATACCTTTACTTACAGTACACGCTGCTTTTAAAAGTCCTTCAGGATAAAGTTGTAGAAAGGCACAGGTTAGACTACAAAAGCATTTCAAAGGCTGGAAAAGTTGTTTGAAATGTGACTTGATTTGAAGCTGTATGACGAATAAAGTAACTACAGTATTTCAAAGGGGTATGGTGATTTTATATAGGCTCTGTATATTGCAGGAGAACTAATTATATAGTGGGTTTTCAAATGGTTAGAATAGTGAGATACAGTCCAATAAATAAATCAGATACAACTACAAATACATCAATAAAACAAATAAATTCGATCATTCTATCATCCTGATATAATGTAGTGCAACAGGTGTTTACATTACTTAGAGGAATAAATGCCTTGAATGTTCATCAGTGTAAACTACTTGCCATCTACTGGATGTAATGGTAATATGATAGGTGCTTGATGAATCAGGGAACTATAGGCAATAATCCAAAAGACCATTTCGAGAGAGATAGTGGATAGTGGATCCCAAACTACAATGTGGTCTTCTGTGTTTTCAAAAGGCTATGTGGTCGTCAGGCACGTAGTAACAACTGTAACTGTAACAAAACCTATTTGTTTTAAAATGGAAACAAATGGCATCAACAGCATATTATTAGCACATGATACAATCAAGTAAGATGGGCAAATTAGTTTTAAAATGCTGTTTTAGAAAAAATAAAACACTCCTCTGTAGTTTTTACAGCATTTCAGAAAAATGAAAGCTCCACTATACACTCTAAAATGCTATATGTGAACATTTCACACCCATCGGGTATATGCATATTTTGCTAGCATCCATACTTTACGTAATGGTCAAATGAGAGAGACTCGACAAATCAGGAAATGATATGCAATAGTCATACCTCCATTTTATAAAAGCTGTGTTTCACACTGTAAAAAATGCTGTGTCCACACAATACTGCATGTTGTCCCATCACAAATCAATTAGATTAACATTATTGTTTTTACAAATGTAAGTTGATTGAACATAAAACAATTAAGTTGTGCCCCCCCCCCAAAAAAAAAAAAATAAATAAATAAATAAAAAACTTAAGAATTGTGTTGTTTCAACTCATTATAAATAAATAGTTTAAAAATGAAAAACTATACAAAAGCACGCACATCCCTCTTAACTGGGTGCTCAGCCAAAAACGCAAACAGGTGCACAATTGTAGATTCAACCAAAGCGGCAACACCAAAGCTCCAAAAATACAAATTTATTAAATTAAAACGGCTGACACAAAGCGTGTTACGTTTCGAGCCACACGGTCTGATGAAGAGCCGTGTGGCTCGAAACGTAACACGCTTTGTGTCAGCCGTTTTAATTTAATAAATTTGTATTTTTGGAGCTTTGGTGTTGCCGCCTTGGTTGAACCTAAATAAATAGTTTAAACAATCAACAAAAGTCTTCAGTACTAAAGTACTGAAACAGAACACCAGCATTTGCTATCTAAAACAGCGTCTTTAAGCATTTCCAAAACACTCTCTTTTCATTGGATTAAAGATGCTGGTGTAGTGTGGAAACCAGGGAAAACCTTTACAAAGAATGTTTTAAAACAAAAATGCACTATATTGTAAATGCCAACACATTACTAACACATGACACTAAGACACACACACTGCTTTTGTGTGACTAGTGCGTTTTTGTTATAAAATGGCATTTTGGAATAAAAACGCTCCCCGTCCAGGGGTGTGTTTCCTAAACAACGATGTAACTTGCGGCTGAACTATCTTAGTACGATGCATTGTTTGGCAAAAGAACGATGTAGTGACGAATGTTTCCCAAAACCTGTAGTTTCTAACCACGTTAGTTATAACGTAAAAAGCGCATAATGATGCTCTAAACATCATTAGCTAGCTCTCTGCAACTCTCACATGGTCGCCCACTGAAGCTAAGCAGGGCTGCGCCCGGTCAGTACCTGGATGGGAGACCACATGGGAAAGCTAGGTTGCTGCCGGAAGTGGTGTTAGTGAGGCCAGCAGGGGGCGCTCAACCTGCGGTCTGTGTGGGTCCTAATGCCCCAGTATAGTGATGGGGACTCTATACTGCACAGTGAGCGCCGTCTTTCGGATGAGACGTTAAACCGAGGTCCTGACTCTCTGTGGTCATTAAAAATCCCAGGATGTCCTTCGAAAAAGAGTAGGGGTTTAATCCCGACATCCTGGCCAAATCTGCCCACTGGCCTCTGTCCAGCATGGCCTCCTAACCATCCCTATATCATAATTGGCTTAATCACTCTGTCTCCTCTCCACCAATCAGCTGGTGTGCGGTCTGGCACAAAATGGCTGCCGTCGTGTCATCCAGGTGGATGCTGCACACTAGTGGTGGATGAGGAGATTCCCCCCAATGTGGAAAGCGCTTTGAGTGCCCAGAAAAGCGATATATAAATGTAAGGAATTATTATTATTATTAAACGAGGTGGTAACAACTTCTTTAGAGAAAAACCCCATAAAACACACACATTAAAAAAAAATCCAATATTAGTTTTGGTAAAAACCATGCACTCGCTTTTCTTATTAATTGAAATATATGTAAACGGCTCATATAGGACCTATATATGTTTCCTTTACAAATATTATTGAAAATATTACATATTCTATTCTAAAACATAAAATAACTTACAAAAGCTAACACGCATTCTAATATCATATATAAATCATATAAATAAATTAATTATGAGGCGATTTATTAAGAAATGAAATTTAATATTTATTATTTATTAGGAAATGAAAAAAAAAATCCTACTTTAATAATAATATTAAAAATATTAATGATGATGTTGATGATGATTATTATTGTGTAGGATATTGTTTATTTTATTAAATTTTTTTGAAATGTCTTTTCAAGATGTACAAAATGTCTTTTAAAATTTGACACATGTAAACACTGCAGAATGTGCTAACCTACAGGCCCATGTCATATACAGCACAAATACTTAATAAATAACCTACTATAAATTAAAAGCATTAACTATGTTTTTTTTGTTTTTTTCACAAGCTTTGGAGACGTAACATAAATTCCGCTTTTGAATAATAGGTCACCTATAGCTTTCGGAATGAGCCACGGCTGTTACAAATGGCATCAATGTTTTCAAAGTGCACTGAGAAGGGAGCGCAATTGTAGACATAAAGATCGCTAAAACTGAACTGTAAAAATACTTTGAAAGCAAATTACACCTAAGAGTGAAAATGTAAAGAATGTAAGAAAAAAATGTGAAAAAAATGTAAGAAATGTAAATGTAAGAAGGCTTGTTTTTATTAAAACAAATATAAATATGCATATAATAAATAACACTGCTAATAATAATTAAATTATACACATTGTCATGAATAAACTTTAAAAAAGTCACAAAGTGGTTTTTAAATTTCTGTAGAAAATAATATTTTTTGTAACATTTTAATCCTTTATTTTTTTCATATGTAAAGATATTTGTGTATTGCAGTACATCCTGTGTGTATTAAGCAATGCGTTTGCATCTTTTGACCCCACATAGGCGCATAACTAACACACTCTGCACTGGACTTTAGACCAGCTTTAGTTGGTCAATGGCCCAGTCTAATTCAGTTCCTCAAAATAGCAACGCGCCAACAATGCGCCTTAACACACCTCCTTTTTAGACCGGAAAACCCATGAGTCCACAAAGTGGTGCAAATGGATTTGCTATTTAAACAACAAGGCGCAAAACATGACAATTGGGGTTGCGTTGTCCTGAAAATATTAACAAATCATCCCATACACGTCTTGCACCTTGTGCCGGGTGTGTCATAGGGCCCTGAAAGTTGTTGAAAGAAAGATTAAGGTCCCATAATGCAATTCAAAAGCATAAACAAACAGGGAAAATAAAAATAAAATAAAACATGAATCACAAAGTATGGAAAACCTCTAATTACGGATATTTTTACAGTGTAGAGATGATTGTGCATGAAAATCCCTGAAGATCAGCAGTTTCTGAAATACTCAGATCAATCCATCTGGCAGCAACAATATGTCACGGTTGCAGGTTTGTGCGTCATCCGGAGTGTTTGTTTTGTCACGTGAGTTTGTTTTGTTTTGGTCGCCCATGTGTATTTGTTATGTCACATGTCATGACGCGACTCAGCTGTTCTGATTACCATCCAGCTGAGTCTTATTATCTCGTCTATATATGGTCTACGTTTCTATGTTTTCCTTGTCAGTTCGTTGTTCGTTTATGTGTCTGTTACGTATTCTGTCCGTGCTCAAGACTGTAAGGAGTGGCTGTTTTTTGGACCCTGTTTCGTCCTTCTGTTTGCCTGCCTTCCCTACCAGTTTTCCTTGTTTTGTTATATTTTGATCATCTTGTCCCGGTTTAGTTTGACTTTTCAAATAAACCACACACTTGCATTTTGGATCCTCTCAGTACTTTGATTTCGTAACACAATATCATCCCATTCATAGTCACCTAAATGACCTTTCTTCCCCATTCTGGTGTTCAGTTTGAACTTCAGCAGATCCTCTTGACCACATCTACACTGATCTGCTGCAATGTAATTGGATATTTGCGTCAAGCAGTTGAACAGTTGTACCCAATAAGTGGCTCATACGTTTTGTTCTTGTTTATCAAAACGAATGTGGATTCAATCTATCTGCGGAAAAGTAAAATGTTCAGGGATTTTCCATCATTTTGCTCGACTTCCCCTCTTTCACTCTCTCCTCTGAGATCTTAATTTACCACTGTAAGTTGCTCCCTCTCTTTCTTTCTCTCTCTCTGTACATCATCTTATTCTCCATTTCCCCAATTCACCTCCTTTTCTTCCTTTTTTTTCTCTCCATCTTCTTATCAGGATAATAAAACGATCTTAAAAGTGTCTGCATAGGCTACTCTTTCATATGCTCCTGGTTATTGCATTGCAAATTTAGGGCCCCTCCGGAGTCCAGTAAATCCTTCAACAAATGTCTTCGAAAAAGTGTGTCTGGAGGTGACGAGACGCAGGCCTGTGAGGAGTGAGGTAGAAAATAGACTGCAGCGCTGGAAAATGACTTTTTCTCCTTTCTCGCTTTGCCTCTCTCTTCCTTTTTTCTTCTTCCTCCCTCTCTCTCTCCCCAAGCCTCCTTATTTCTCTCTCATAGATCATTAGAAGGTTTTAATTAAAGGTTGGAGGATTAGTCCAGTTAGCCGCAGTCGTTTGTGTTTCTTTTTTCTTTGTTTTTCTTTCCTGTACTTGCTTTTTCTCTGTTCTTCTAAGCAGCACATCCTGGAGCACAGCTATTTAAGGGTCTGATTGAGGGAGTGGATGTAAATACGGTGTGTGTGTGAAGCTCATATCTGTGTGTGTGCAGTTCAGGTAAGAGATTTTTTTTTGCCGCTGTGTGGAGTAAGCGGCCCTCTGTATTAAGGCAGCACAGTGATCAAAGACATCCACCCACATGGCTTGAGATCTGAAGGAGCTGGTTTCCCTCTGGGTGAAGCTGACTGCAGGGGAGACCCTCACTCCGGGAGTAAAGAGCTGAACAAAGCTGCCGTAAGATCAGCGGGGGCCCGCAGGGGGTCTCACCTCAATCGCTTCCTACTGTGTTCACCTGAGGGCAGCCGCAGTCACAGAACTACTCGGAAAATGCAAATCCACTCCATTCCTGCACCTAGAATACGAATATTCGTGTGTTATATAAACATTTACTCTTGCGTAACTTTAGGTTCTACTATTGTCCACATCATGAATCAACAAGATGTGTCTTTAATGAAGGACACGAAACAATACAAATGGATTGAAAATGATCATATCTTTGTTTTTCTGCCACTTATTTATTTATTCATTTATCCCTTAAAATTATTGCTGACTTTAAATAGGTTGTAAATAAAAAACAAATAATAATAATTAAATTACTTTTTTAGAAAAAAACAGCAATGATAATGATAGTTATAATAATTATATAAGAAGAAAAAGAAGAAGATTATAATGATAATGAAGAAGAATTTAAATATTTGTGTTATACACTCACTGGCCACTATATTAGGTACACCTTTCTAGTACCGCATTGGACCCCCTTTTGCCTTCAGAACTGCCTTAGTCCTTTATAGATTCAACAATGTACTGTAAATATTCCTCAGAAATTTTGGTCTATATTGACATGATAGCATCACGCAGTTGGTGCAGATTTGTTGGCAGCACATCCATGATGTGAATCTCCCGTTCCCCCACATCCCAAAGGTGCTCTATTGGATTGAGCTCTGGTAACTGTGGAGGCCATTTGAGTACAGTGAACTCATTGTCATGTTCAAGAAACCAGTCTGAGATGATTCACGCTCTATGACATTGTGCGTTATCCTGCTGGAAGTATATAGCCATCAGAAGATGGGTACACTGTGGTCATAAAGGGATAGACATGGTCAGCAACAATACTCAGGTAGGCTGTGGCGGTGACACGATGCTCAATTGGTACTAATGGGTCTAAAGTGTGCCAAGAAAATATTCCCCACACCATTACACCACCACCATAAGCCTGAACTGTTGATACAAGGCAGGATGGATCCATGCTTTCATGTTGTTGACGCAAAATTCTGACCCCACCATCAGAATGTTGCAGCAGAAATCGAGACTCATCAGACCAGGCAACGTTTTTCCAATCTTCTACTGTTCAATTTTATTGATCCTGTGCAAATTGTAGCCTCAGTTTCCTGTTCTTATCTGACAAAAGTGGTTATTTGAGTTACTGTTGCCTTTCTATCAGCTGGAACCAGTCTGGCCATTCTACTCTGACCTCTGGCATCAACATGGCATTTGTGCCCACAGAACTGCCGCTCACTGGATATTTTCTCTTTTTCAGACTATTCTTTGTAAACCCTAGAAATGGTTGTGCATGAACATCCCAAGAGATCAGCAGTTTCTGAAATACTCAAACCAGCCCGTCTGGCACCAACAACCATGCCACGTTCAAAGTCACTTAAATCACTTTTATTCCCCATTTTAATGCTCGGTTTGATCTGCAGCACATCGTGTTGAGCATGTCTACATGCCTAAATGTATTGAGTTGCTGCCATGTTATTGGCTGATTAGAAACTTGCGTAAACAAGCAGTTGGACAGGTGTATCTAATAAAGTGGCCGGTAAGTGTTTATAATTATTCGTATGTTATTAATTATGACTTATTACCGAGTTTTAATGAATGATAAAAAATAACGACACAAATTAATGACTAACAACAACTATAATTATTTTGCATTATTAGTAGTAGTAGTAATAGTATAATAGAGCTATTAATAGTTGACTGAGCCCTGAATCACTCGAGTCATTACTTACAAAGCACTTGTGACCTAGTGTAACTTGTTAACTAGTAGTTGCCAACTGATTCAGTCAAACGATAATAAAAATAATAACAATGTTATAACAATTATTATCTTAATAATAGTAAATGTGTCACAATAATATTACTATCAGAACAGGTAGATTAGGCTACATGTGAATTTTTTTAAGGCATGGAACAAGTATAAATAGCTCTTTAAGAGAAAAAAGGTGTATCATTTCTGAGAAAAGTTTTTTAGAAAATACACTAAAAGTTTCAAGATCTGATTCAAAAGCAGCTTTTTAACTCTCTCTCTCTCTTTCTCTTTCTCTGTGTCTCATCCTCCGTCGCTGTGTGCTGCGAGTGCCGTCAGAATGCAGGTGCGAATGACAGTGCAGTATGGCAGCATTTGATGGCCTTGACAGCCTGTCAGAGGGAAATCACTGCCACATGGCTCTCCTCTCTCTCTCTTGGTCTTTTTCTCCCTGTATCTGTGACTGGTTGAAGGCTTGACCCTTTCAGCTGGTCCCGCTGCTCACGTCATCACTGTCTCTTTGCTGCTCTCTTTCTGACAGAAGACATGAGCCACTGGACACGCCGGAGACTGGACAGGTGAAGCCCACCGAGTGCATACACACACACACATATGCAGATACTCACAAACCCACAAAGACACACAAATGCTCACACATACTGTACATATATGTATACACACACACACAGATATGAATAAACAGTACACATAAGTGCGCACACATACACTGCTATGAAATTAAATTAAATACATTTTAGAAAAGTAAACACTGCAAAAATTCAATGCAATCAGTCAGATAATACGGCAAACACTCTCTGATTCACAAACAATCAAATAAATGCCTCAGTTAACATTAGTAAATACACACTTTATTAGGTACACCTTACTAGCCAGTTTTTCCTTCAGAACTACCTTAATCCTTCATGGCATAGATTCAACAAGGTACTGGAAATATTCCTGAGAGATTTTGGTCCATATTGACATGATAGCCTCAAACAGTTGCTGCAGATTTCTCCCGTACCACCACATCCCAAAGGTGCTCTATTGGATTGTGTTCTGGTAACTGTGGAGGCCATTTGAGTACAGTGAACTCATTGTCATACTCAAGAAACCAGTCTGAGATGATCCACACTTCATGACATGGTGCGTTATCCTGCTGGAATCATCTGACCTGCCATCAGAACACTGTACACTGTGGTCATAAAGGAATGGACATGGTCAGCAACAATACTCAGGTAGGCTGTGGCGTTGACACGATGCTCAATTTGTACAAAGTGTGGCGGGAAAATATCCCCCATTGCATTTTAATTATTCGACTTTAACTGCAGTTTCACTTTCATTCAGGAACAATACTCAGGTAGGCTGTGGCGTTGACAAGATCATGATTTTCTCACAATTCTGTAGATGTAAAATAAAGGTTAATATGAGTTGGCTATTATTATTGGTATTTCTCAAACATAAGATAAAACAAAAATAATAATATTAGGCCTAAGTGTAGGTCTATTGTTGGTTAAAATGCTACATTTTGTATAAACTTGGAATGGTGGACTTGAATAGACTTTAAATTTGTTCTAATTGTTAATTCACAGTAAAGTGATTACGTCAGAATAAAACTATTCATAATTCTAAAGCTGAATTATTGTGTTTGAGACATATGCTTGCAGGCTGTCATTGACAACATTATTAGACATTTTATTCACTGGTAAATTGAAACATTTGCCATTATTAGATTCCCTCTTGCATTATATTCAACATTATATTGGCTAGAGTGACACTGTTGAAGGGTCATGAAACACCAAAACACATTTTTCGAGATGTTGACAGACATATATGTGTCCCACGCTGCTAAAAACACTATTAGGACACATATATTTCACTAAAAAGTGAAAATTGGTTGTTTTTGCGTTATTTTGAGCAAATTTGTTATTCCGGTTTGAAACTAATGTTTGAAGCGGCGTCACGGCGATAAGATCCTTGCGTGTAAACCAGCGTGGAGACTGGATGTCTGTACCTGCGAGTGCATCGTGACATATCTGAGTGTGCGGCATTAATTCACGAGAAAGACTTGGTTCAAACCAATCAGCGCGCTCTGTTGCGAATGAGGTGCAACTTCATTAATATGCATGATAGCTTCAAAGACTGTTTACCTGTTACAGTGTTCAGACAGCAGAGCCGTCAATGGACATTGTGTTGCCAAAACAAGTGGAAGAATTTGGAGACACAGGTCATCAGTGTTTTGTTTATAAATGAGCTGCAATGAAGGTTTTGTTGTCATTTCCCGCTATGAGAGCGCAGCTGGACTCATGTGTGGACTACAGTGCACGCGACAGAAATGCGTTTGTAAGGAACATTTTTACCCGAGAGCTTTTCACATCTGGAAATGATGAAATCCGGATTTGCCGCTCGTCTCCTTTTAAAAAAGACACAGTTCCAGTTCGTGTTGATTGTCCTGTCTCTACAGATTTGGTAAGCGATCAGTGGTCTATGTTTGTTTATTCTGATGGCATAGTTAGTTCGTATTGTCAGCAGTACTCTTCCAGTGTTTAAAGACCTGCCTTAGTCAAAATGATTTGAACTGTTAGTAAGTTTACAGTGCGTTAATATCACTATAATATTATGGACTGGAAAATCCGCTTTAAATGATGCTCTCCGAATGTAAACATGTAAACACCGCAAACAATTACCGTCGTGTAGGATTTTCACCGCATTTTGTGACAGGATAGTCTATACACACACGGCTTTCTGACACTACCTACCGAGTGCATCTAAGTTACCGAGAAATGCGGAGTGTTTTTTTTTCTCCCATACGCCATGCGGTATCAAATACTCCATTAAAACTGTACTCTTCCAGCAGTTCCTCGCATTCAATATCTCATTTGTCACAGGGGACATGCAGAAAATGTTCTTGAATAAAAGTGAAAGTGCCAAACTGCAGTTAAAGTCGACAAATTAATAATTTGGCAAATAATTCGATTACTGATGTCCATGTAAACACAGTCACTGTGTCTTTCTCCCCTGCATCTGTGTGTTTGTTTTGCCTCTGTGCCCAAATGGAACCTTCCATTTTTATGCAAAACCTTCCCTCTTTCCCTCCCCTGACACTCCCACCTAAACAGAGCTGGACACACCCATTTTCCTGATTTTTTCCAAACTAGAGGTGTGAAAACAGCCTGCTGAGACAGAGGGGGTTCGTGGCCCTTAAAACATTTATTCTCATGCACAACACTTATAAAGGCATATCAAATGCTTCTCATAATTCTAACTCTAAAATGCGATATGATCATTTAAATTATATGTGCGCTTTTGGTTTCACTTTCACTGCCGAGTGCGCTCATCATGGCTGCCGTCACTTTGAGAAAAAAACTTTCATGCAAATCATATTTCCAGCGCAACTCTCAAACAATCGCTCTGTGCAACAAGCTGAACGTTATTTACAACCTATGCAGGTTCTGTTAACACATCATTTGTGGGCAAGCGCATGTCCCCTCAGTATTAAACAAACAGTGTGTCAGCTCACGTGTCATTTTACGGCTGCGAATACATCATTACATTTTTGGGTGAATTATAAATACAGTATGTGACTCTTTCAACACTATTTGGTGGTGTCCACGGTGCTGAGCAACGCATGTAACGCAATGTGAAGACTTGTGTGACTGCATTTATGCTTCTCCCGAACTTGAAAATATAATAGGCTGAATCGTAGACAAGCTGGATTAAGATCGTGTGGAAGGTCAAATCGAGATCGAGATCTTGACTTAAATTTTATAATTCTGCACATAGTTTGTTTACATAATAATTATAATGCAAAAAGTTTACTCTCTTTTTTTTTAAGTACAAAATTTACAGTTTAGTATGTGAACCAGCTGAACTAGCTATAGCACTGGCTCTGAACTAGCACCCAGTTCATGTTGGCGGAAAAGGGGTATTCGCGATCTACAGTGTTTACATGTCAGATTTTACTAATGGTATGGAGCTCACTTGAGGCCTCAGCTAACATGATACTAAAAAAATACAAACCAAGCCAAATAGAGCTGTACCATGCAGTGGGAAAGTGGCATTATATACATGTCTTGAAGCTATTAAAATAGCCTTGAGGTAAGAACAACGCACCAGGGCTAAAAAACCCACTTCTCAAACACACACATAGCATCATGTCCTGCCCCCTGTCGGGACATCTGAGCAACTGGGAGGGATGAGAGCTGAAATAGCAGAGCAGACTGACGTTTGGAGCCGAACCTCCTCTAGCTGCTGCAGCTGACAGACAGACAGGTAAAGCATACTGGGAGCCGGAGTCTGACAGACAAACAGAGGCAAAACAGGCAGCGTTTTGGGGAGTTGGGTTTGGACACGGAGCAACAGGAGATGAGATGTGTCTGTCTCTGATAGAGATGATGGAATTGCCACTTGCTGTGACAAAATGAGAGGATTAACGTCATGTACTGCACGTGTGTTCAGAAACAGAGCGATGCCTTGAGCCTCCGACTGAGAAAGCAGCATCTACTGTCAAGGTCTTTTTCACCATGGTAAAAGCACAAGAAAGGGTGCTTGATACAGCTTATGCACCTCTTTCAAATAAATTACACAGGCCACGTACACACTGCAGCTAAATATGGCTGTCATTGCTCTTTGTAGGGCTTAATGCTGTTCTGTACACACAGTTTGTTTACAGGACAGACAACCATATTCTACAAGTCAACTCATTCCTAAACAAAATGCAGGTAGTGGCAACTAAATTTAAACTTTATGTACTGTATATACACAATGTAAAGTCCCAAACAACTCATTGTTAAAGACAAAATTAAGAGTTCGAACACTTTATGCAGCTGTACTAGAAACTCAAAACAGACATATTTTATTTATTCAGTTGTATATTTTGGAGAAATGTATTTGGGACAATAATACTTGTCTTTTCACCCTGAAAAATAAAGCTACAAGAGCTGGCACTGTGTGAGTACTTCATCAAAATATAGCCTACATGTTTGTACCAAACAGGTCCACATTGGCACCGTAAAGTCACATTATTTTATCTTTAAATGAGTGGTCCAGGGTGTATTTTTAAGGCTTGTTTGTGTTTAAAAGATACAAAGTAATGTGTGCTCATGCTTAATTTGCATAAATCACATTTTTTTTTCATATATCTTACTTTGATTATATATAGCTACTCAGCTACACTCTCAGAAATAAAGGTACGAGCTGTCACTGGGGTGGTACCTTTACAAAAGGTACAAATTTGTACCTAAAAGATCCATATTAATACCTCAAGGGTACATATTAGTACCTAAAAAGTACAAATGTGTTCCTCTTTAAATTTGTAGGTACTAATATATACTTCTGAGGTACCAATATGGACCCTTCAAGTACAAAAGTGTTACTTTTGAAAAGGTACCACCCCAGTGACAGCTTGCGTACCTTTATTTCTTGCCCGCCCTCAAGAGGCTCTGATTGGTCAGCTAGCATAATGTGATGCGATTCGTGGATCGGCTCCACGTCACCAGGAAAAGCGTCACACCTCAATAGCACGCGCTTTGCCTCTGCTGTGTAAATACTGTCAGTCAGAGTAGCTGTTAGCCATATCAGTTTGAGCCTGAATCAGACAGAAAATGAGGAGGACACAGCTGAACCTCATGCCGGCTCTCTGTAATAAAATCTGACAAGTGTCTTTCATATATATTTGGGTTATAAGCATGTGTAAGTAACATGAAACGTTCACATATCTTTAGCGAGTTCATTATTTGAGATGTAGAATGCAGGGAAAGCGGCCGCATAAAGAGACACTGCAGCACTGGTGAAGATTGTGTGCGTTTACAGCAGTTTGACGGCTAAACATGATTTTGTAGCTAAATTGTTAATGGTCCTTGTTTACGTTCTTTACGCATTTGGATGTCATTTTACGTCATTACAGCACCTCTTGCCACGCCCCTTTACTGCGCAGGGTGAATGCATGTGGTGAATGCACGTAACCTGAAGCGTTTTTGATCTCACTAGCCGGATGTATTTTCCCCAAATGTATTTTCGATGTAGGCTTTGCTAAGCTAACTCTGTAAAAGCCAATGTCTCCCTTTGCATTGAACTTTGAGCCTCTTACATTCAGAGATGTTGTTTATGTACACACAGCTACATTACACATCAACTAAAGTTTCAAATATGATATCGTAGTGGACCACCCCTTTAAGATAGCATGAGGTACACTTTTGTACCTTTCACAATCCCGCCAGGATTTTGCTTTATCTATCTATCTATCTATCTATCTATCTATCTATCTATCTATCTATCTATCTATCTATCTATCTATATATATATATATATATATATATATATATATATATATATATGTCCTAAAATAACTGATTTTGTGATGGATTTTGTCAAAACTTTTTGCATTATTTGCTTCAATTATGATCCTTTATTGCTGTGAGACTATAATAAACTCACAAAATGATATAGGGTCTGCTTTTAGGTATTAATTTAAATGCTTAAAGTACCACTACAGACCTTTTATGTACAAACATGTACCTTTGGCTATTGAACGTATGGTTAATACCAACTCATCCAAGTCACTCTTGCAATTTCAATGTCATATGTTGCCTAAAACCTAACTATAGTTTTCTTAATTATGATTAATTTTCATAATTAATTACGATTTATTTTTTTTTTTCATTAAAAGGATAGGTATCCAGATAGTTTTAGACATTAAAGAGTGCCAAGTTTTGCAGAAGGGAGGCTTAGGCAGTAGCATTACAACCAATTGTTAGGTAGTCAACAGAGTGGATTGCTCTTTTTTGGCCAATCAGAAAACAGGGCAATTAAAATAGTGTTTTGAAGTAAAATAGTGAAACATATCAGTGTTTATTTACCCTTTTATTATATATCAGTGATAGCCCTGTCAAATGCTACAAACTTTGACATTTGTACCAGGAATGTAAAAGGTTACAGAATTATCTCCAGATATTTTCAATCTGTATAATCAGCTTCTCTGGCAACTAATGTTGAGTAAAATGTTATAAGTTGCTTTATAAATTATCTGATAACATTTCTTCCAAAAATTCAAGTAAAATATTGTCATTTAAAGCGTTTTTTTCCAGAATATGACAACTGGTCCAAAAAAACAAAAGTTTTCATTTGTTGTACCTGAAAATCAAGGTTATTCCACATTTCTTAAATAAATAGTTCATCCAAAAATATAAATGTACTTTTTACTATCCCTCAAGTGCTTCCAAACATTTATGAGTTTCTTTCTTCTGTTGAACACAAATATTTTAAGACTTTCGTCATTTTCGACAGAGCCTTTTGTCCAGTCATTTGGCTCGATAGTGGAAAAGCAGCTAAAAACTAAACAAAACTAAGTCTAAACAAAAAGTGCTAAAAGTCATTGAAATGTGGAGGAGGAAATGCCATGGTTTTGGGGTATTGTTTTCTTTGGCTCTTTCTGAGTCTCTTTGTTGGATCACACAGCAAAAGTTCCTTGAAGATGAAAACACTGAAATAAAGTTGGAATAAAGACAGACTAGAGCCCTGATCTAAACCTGATTAAAAATCTTTGGATTTTGGATTGGTCCAGTCTCAGAAACAATCTACCTTTACCAAAATGTGGAAGAGACTAAATTAGAGCTGATCTGCACACTTCCTACAACGATATTTATGAGGAATTTTAGTTGTAATCTTTCTTTAATCTAATCATTGACATTATCATGGCCTTTCTCTCATTTTGGTTACTGTTTACAACAAAATAAGAAAGGTTTTTTGTTGAAGTGCCTTGGTTACATTGTACAACACTTCTACTAGTTCTGCTAGCACAGTAGGCAACTAAAATTCCTTCAAGTTTTGAACAATCATTATATTATCACTGAAAAAAATCTGTTCATAAATATATTTTTGTAAATTGTTCTCTTACTTTGATCTCCACAGTTTATTGTACAGTTAATAGGGTTAACAAAACTCTCATTAGCAATAGCATGACAGCATTTCGCAAACAACCTTAATTGAGTCAAGAACAGAAGTTGACATTCAGTATACAAAACACAACAGCGATAACAATTAACCTTGACAATAAGACTTTGAACATTAGAGAAATGCTCTAATTTTGACAATAAAGATGGTTCAAATGACAAATAAATTCATAAACATGTAACAAAGCAACTGTTTCGTTTAATAATGCTGCTATGCAATCTGAGAGTCAGTATATTATTCCCTACAAGAAATGTTGAGAATACTCAATGTTTTAAAAGTGACATACTGTAATTCTGTTTAGCTGTTTCACACTGGCAAGCCAACTTTATTTATCAGTCTTGAACATGCTGTTATTCATAACTACAGTGCAAATTCAGATTCACATTCAAACAAAACAAATAACTTTTTTACATCCAAAACTCGGCCATGGCCTCCAAATATAACCAACAATTGACAAACCCACTTTCCGATCCAAACCACCAATGCAGTACACAACCCCTCTCTCTCTGATAAACACGCTCATCAAAGCACGCTGGGATGAATTATACACTCGTCTCATAATCCGGAGGTCACATCGGCATTAAACTTGATTGAAATGAATGAGAGAATTAGCCTGCAGTCATTCAGATTCCTGCCTTTGAAGCACCTCAGTCCTATTGGCAGCTTCACAATCAGAGCTACAGATGTCCGTCTGTCAAAGTGCCTGGAGCTGCTGCATACCGGCTGAGGGCGGACAGACAGGAGGCTGGATCTGCGCAATATTTCTGAACAGATGACAGAAGTGAATTATTCACATTGTTATGGAGGCCCCCTCTCCTCCTTCATAAATCTTCCTCTCCTGATGGAAACAACGGCAGATCAGGGAGAGAAGGTCTGATACCTGCTTCTCTCTCACTTTAACAAAGTCTATAGTCTGCAACAGAAAAGCAACAAGATGTTGCACACAGATAAATAATCCCCCAATAAACAAAAAATAATTGCTTTCTTGTGGTAATCTGAAAACACCGTAATAATGGAATGGCCTGTTAAGAGTCTTGATCTAAACCTGATTGAAAATCTCTGGAAACATTGTTGGCGACAGAGTAATTAAATACACTTCCTACTTATTTTTAATTGTTGTAACCTCCAAACGTTTAGCTTTAATCTTTCTTCATGCTACAATCATTGCTGTTCTCTAATTTTGATCTCTGTATTTTGCACAAGAGTTTTTGCAGAGTCTAAAAAAGCAAAACATGTCAAATTCAAAAATGTAGGCCTTAAATTTACTTAAATACTGTGTTATAGGTTTTAAATCCTGTTAAACAGTTCTTAGTTTTCCAATTTGTCTATAATGCTAGCTCTAATAATCACTGAAATGCTTCCATAGTGATTTAGAATGTTTTATCAATTGTATGTTGTATAGACTTTTTTCCGCTAGTCCAAATATAGTTCACAGTTTTGTGACTACAAATGAGACCAACATTGTGATATTAATGTATTAATTTTTACATACTGTATTAATTAGATGTTGTAAAACATGCAAAACATTAATTGAAATGAACTAAAACCACATCAAGTTTTGAATGCTGAAAATTATTATTAATATTATTATTTTTATTTATTGTTTTTAGAGGGGGAGGGGTGTTGTAAATATATGTTTATATTATGTTTATCTCTCTTTCAATAGGGTTGATATACAACATGTGCATTATACACGTTGTTATGGCACCCTCTCCCCTATAAATCTTCCTCTCCTGATGGAAACAATGGCAAATCAGGGAGAGAAGCACTGATACTTGCTTCTCCCTCAATTAAACAAAAACCTAAAAATCTAAGCATCAGAAAAGCAACAAGATGTTGCGCTCGGAAAAAATAATCCCATGATAACCGACACTGACACAGTAATTGACTCCTTGAGGTAATTTTAGGTGGTATTAATGGAGCTTGACTGCAGAGCAAATGGAACATTTCATTTTTGGAAAGTAGGTGAAGCAGCAGAGACGGGGTTAAGTTCCTGCCTCATGTACTCGCGGCCAGAGGCTGTTTGTTTCTTTTTAAAATGGGCGACACGCCATATGTGGAGGTCATTAGTCTTGACAAAAAAAGAAATACTGTCCTTCACTTATTATAAAGGACAATGTGTCGATGAGGAAATTAACTTTTTCCCTGTCACACTTTTTTGTGTCCAAAGGACCTTGACTTTTTCCTCTGTTGCAGTTTCTAATAAATAGGACAGCTTTTGTTTGTAATATAGAAGAAACATGTCGCAACTACAGCTGGGCAATACACAATGAGCACAATTGCAAGGGGTGGCATTTTTATACATTAAAGCTGGATAAATATTTGTTAAAATATCACAATCTTGATTCAAACAACCACACAATCTTATCGAAATCCTAGTGAGCACAGTCTATAAAACTATTGACAAATATAAATGGCAGAACATTCGAATTTGCATTGGAACCAGAGAGAACACGTTTCTTTTGGTTATATATATTTCATTCATTCATTCATTTTCCTTCAGCTTAGTTCCTTTCAGGGGTCGCCACAGCGGAATGAACCGCCAACTTATCCAGCATATGTTTTACACAGCGGATGCTCTTTCAGGCACAACCCAGTAATGGGAAACACCCATACACTCTCGCATTCACACACATACAGTACACTATGGCCAATTTTAGCCTATTCAATTCACCTATAGCGCATGTCTTTGGACTGGGGGGAAAACCGGAGCATCCGCAGAAAACCCACGCCTACATGGGGAGAACATGCTAACTCCACACAGAAATGCCATTATATACTGTATACAGTTGAAGTCAGAATTATTAGCCCCCCTGAATTATTAGGCCCCCTGTTTATTTTTTTCACCAATTTCTGTTTTACGGAGAGATTTTTTTCAACACATTTCTAAACATAATAGTTTTAATAACTCATTTCTAATAACTGATTTATTTTATCTTTGCCATGATGACAGTAAATAATATTTTACTAGATATTTTTAAGACACTTCTATGCAGCTTAAAATGACATTTAAAGGCTTGACTAGGTTAATTAGGTTAACTAGGCAGGTTAGGGTAATTAGGCAAGTTATTGTATAATGATGGTTTGTTCTGTAGACAATCGAGAAAAAAAATGAGCTTAAAGGAGCTAATAATATTGACCCTAAAAATGGTTTTTAAAAAATTTAAAACTGCTTTTATTCTAGCCAAAATAAAACAAATAAGACTTTCTCCAGAAGAAAAAAAAACATTATCAGACATTTTGTGTAAATTTTCACAATCACATCACATCACCTCTGTTAAACATCATTTGGGAAATATTTAAAAAAAGAAAAAAGAAATCAAAGGGGGGCTAATAATTCTGATTCAACTGTATATATTTCTTTAATTAAAATAACACCCATCTATAGTAAAATGAATATACAGTATAAGGTTTCAATCACAGGCAACCCAGTGGCGCAGTAGGTAGTGCTGTTGCCTCACAGCAAGAACGTCGCTGAGTCGCAGGTTCGAACCTCGGCTGGGCTGGGTCAGTTGGCGTTTCTGTGTGGAGTTTGCATGTTCTCCCTGGGTTCGCGTGGGTTTCCTCCGGGTGCTCCGGTTTCCCCCACAGTCCAAAGACATGCAGTACAGGTGAATTGGGTAAGCTAAATTGTCCATAGTGTATGAGTGTGAATGTGTGTGTGGAAGTTCCCAGAGATGGGTTGCGGCTGGAAGGGCATCCGCTGCGTAAAATCGTGCTGGATAAGTTGGCGGTTCATTCCGCTGTGGCGACCCCGCAAGGGACAAAGCCGACAAGAAAATGAATGAATGAATGAATGAGGTTTCAATCACAGTATATTGTTATTTATGTTACAAACATTTAAATTATCACATTAGAGCTGCACACTATAATATCAGCATCAATATTGTAATGTTCGTATCTGTAGTAGTCACATCGCAGGACCTGCAATGTCGAGTTGGGATTGTTAACCAGAAACACCTGTTCAGAACTTATGTGATTTGTGGAGTCATTGCAAAGACTAACCTTGATAGGATATGTTTTTAAGCCCATTGACTATACTGTAAAATATATATATCCGTTAATTAACAGTTTACGTATTTTGTGATTCACAAGTGTTTTCCATTTATTTGCATTATGAGACCTTGATCTCTGCTCTGTTGACTTTCGCAAAAAATTCAACTGTTTAACAAAGTGACTTTTATTGACATTTTAGTAGTTTAAAATTATAAATATGTTATGGGAAATAACACATAGATAAATAAGCCTGTTAAATAAAAGAAAATGTGCAGGCAGTATATTACAAGGATTTAGAAGCGTAATATACAACACCAGCATAGACAACATATCACTTTAAACTATTAAAAATGTTAACAAAAGTCACTTTTTAGACATGTTTAAGGTTATAAGTTGTTGGAAAAAGATCAATTTCACATAATTTAATTCAAAAGCATACATAAATGGGGGAACAAAATAAAAACAGTAATCACAAAATATGGAAAACTGCTAATTTACAGATATTTTTTTTTTACAGTGTAGGCCTACATAGGATTTCAAGATAATTTAAAACATTTGGGCACAATACATATTAAAGTTTGTAGCTTTAACAAAAATGTATTGTATTTATTTATACAATGAAGACTATATGGTGTTATTTTACTTTTGATTATTGAACTTCTGTACCACAATACTGTTAATACTCCAAAAAAAGCACTGTCAATTACTATTGTTCTAGTTCTATTGTATTCATTTATGTTTATAATTTGTTCATTATATTTTATGCAAATACCTCTAAAATCATTTCATTCATTTTCTTTTCGGCTTAGTCCCTTTATTAATCAGGGCTCGCCACAGCGGAATTAACCACCAACTTATCCAGCATATATTTTACGCAGCAGATGCCCTTCCAGCTGCAACCCATCACTGGGAAACATCCATACACACTTATTCACTACGGTCAATTTTAGCATACCCAATTCACCTATACCACATGTCTTTGGACTTCTGGGGCAAACCGGAGCACCCGGAGGAAACCCACGCCAACACAGGGAGAACATGCAAACTCCACACAGAAACTGATAACTGACCCAGCCAGGGTTCGAACCAGCAACCTTTTTGCTGTGAGGTGCTACCCACTGCACCACCGCGTTGCCCTTACAAAATCATTTCAATCAATGTAAAGTTAAAAATTCTTTCCAATTATTTATTTAAATCATCTTGTGAAAATATATTTATATATCAAATACTAAATATTGCAATGCTGGATTTATTATTATTATTTTTTTTTATGACAACAAATAAAATAGTCAGAACCTCCAATAAATTACATAAGCTGTCTATTCAGGATTGTGGGAGAATATAACAATTATTTTATTTAAAAAGAAAAAAAATAGACAGACAGATAAACATACAGACAGACAGATAGACAGACAGACAGACAGACAGACAGACAGATAGATAGATAGATAGATAGATAGATAGATAGATAGATAGATAGATAGATAGATAGATAGATAGATAGATAGATAGATAGATAGATAGATAGATAGATAGATAGGTAGGTAGGTAGGTAGGTAGGTAGGTAGGTAGGTAGGTAGGTAGGTAGAGAGAGAGAGAGAGAGAGAGAGAGAGAGAGAGAGAGAGAGAGAGAGAGAGAGAGAGAGAGACAGACATACAGACAGACAGACAGACAGACAAACAATTCCTTCATGTTGTCCCAACAAAAATCAATTAGGTTAACTTAATTGCTTTAACAAATTTAAGTGAATTGACCATGAAACAATTAAGTTGTCAGAAAAAACTCTTCTTTGTGTTGATCCAGCTCATTTTAAATACTGTATGTAGTTTGAACAAGCAGCAAAAATCATTTGAGAGTAGACACTCAGGGGTGTACAACAACAATGACAATGGTAAAAGCCCAAGTTTACAATTCACAGATCAGCTTTCTCAGTTTCGTCCAGTAATTATATGACTGCTGACGCACACTGGAAAGCATAACCTACGCATTTCCCACTCATCTCCCACCAGTGATCTCACCAGCAACTCATCAGCGCATCAAATGCTCCCAAGCTCTGTTTTCTCCCCTCATTCTTAGCAACAATTACCAGCGGCTGATAGACGCGGACCCCTCCACACAGCGGCCCTCACTGTAGATTGCCAATTTGGACGTTTGTTTCTCGTCTCCTTTTCTTTTACTCATTGTTCTCCTCTCAGGCCAGGCTACTGTCAGGGGGCTCGCAGGAGGCTGCGGTGCCGGGGCCCGGGCCCTACAAGAACGAAAGGGTGTCAAAACACATGGACCAGACCATTTATCATGTAATCTGGAGAGCGAATGGACGGGGCACTATCAGCAATCTGCTATTGATCCGCTGCAGCAGGCCTGCTATTGTTCATCTGAGGAGCAGGACTGGCACACAGCATTAATGAAAGAAACTAAACAATGCATAGCAATCAGAGACACAGATTCACAGGCTTGGCAAGAGATGGGGAGAGAAACAGGAAGGGAAAGACAAGAGGTAAAAGTTTGAAAAGAGAAAGTTTGGGGTTATATGGGTGACCGTATGTGTGTGTGTGTGTGTGTGTGTGTTATGAGAGAGAAATTCGATTGCATTCCCTTGTCAAGCAGCAGCCATGACTAAGAATCGACCTGAGGAGTCGACCCTGATCCAGACCAACATTTTTAAAACCCAGCGGCACTTAAATCGAGACACCCTCATGCACCATTACTTCAAACCGCATCTGTGTTTAGCCTCAATTAAACACCATTATTACACCATGTGTTGTCCTTGGCACTTTCTACATTCCAGCTTTCGAAGACTGACTTGCAGCACAAGTAATCAAAATTAAATGATGGAACTGTGTCATAAACAAACAAACAATTAAATATATCACAGTTTACCAAAGCAGCAGATTATTATAATTATTCATTCATTCATTTTCTTTTTGGCTTATTATTAATCAGGGATCGCCACAGCGGAATGAACCGCCAACTTATCCAGCACATGTTCCAGCTCCAAGCCATCACTGGGAAACATCCATACACACTCATTCACACACATACACTACGGACAATTTAGCTTTCCCAATTCACTTATAGCGTATGTATTTGGACTTGTGGGTGAAACCGGAGCACCCAGAGGAAACCCACACAAACACAAAGAGAACATGCAAACTCTACACAGAAATGTTAACTGACCCATCCAAGGCTCAAACCAGTGACCTTGTGCCTCCTTGCCACCCTATCATATCATATATATATAGATATATATATATATATATATATATATATATATATATATATATATATATATATATATATATATATATATATATATATATATATATATATATATTTTTTTTTTTTTTTTTTTTTTTTTTTACTGATAATACATAATGTGCTAATAATAACAACTAATCATCTCTCTCACACAGTATATAGCATTAAAAAGAAAATGTGTTTTATTGAATTGGTTAATTCAGAGTAACTTGGTCAAAAACAAGTGATTGCTTGATTACATTCTGAAATTTGTACGTCACTTTGTATCTTTAATAGGTTACATAGTTTATTTAAACTACATTAAAAAATACTCCACACTACTTTTCACTATGTTTTATACTAGGTATATTGTATTTTATTTTAATGTATAATATAGTATATGTACAGTGCTCAGCATAACTGAGTACACCCCATTTTGAAAATGAATATTTGTATCCATTTCTCAGTGAATATAGGCAATGCATTTTGGTGCATTAAACAAACAGATTTATTAAACAGATATATTTATTAAAATATAATTTTAGTCACCAAACATCTTTAGAAATAGAAAGATAATACAATTAAATTCAAGCTAAATATTGAAAAAAAATTACAAACTACAAAATTAATTAAATTTTTCTTTTTTTTTTTTACTTCTCTTGATTTGTCCTCTTTTTAAAATTTGTATTTAGTATTTTTCTATCACATAAATGTGGGTGTACTAGTTTTTGACCGTAATATTGTATAGCTTTCTATTAAAAATATGAATTTAAAAGAGGGGTGTACTCATATACAGTATGCTGAGCACTGTATTTAATACTATAGTATTGTATATATGCATTATTATTATAGTCTTCATTTGTCATCAATCATTTAAATATTGCAAGTAAATAAATTAAATAAGTTTACAGTAAAACGCAAAAGTATTGTGAAATATTATTCTAGTTTAATATAATAATTTTCTATTTCAGTGTTTTACAATTGTATTTTAACTATTACTCCAGTCTTCAGTGTCACCTGATATTAAAAAAGGTAAAGTTGCTACTCATTAAATATTTAAATGTATCCCCTCATAATAATAATAATAATAATAATAATAATAATAATAATAATAATAATAGTGATGTTAAAGTCTCAGATGTCTCATAATTATTTGATGAACGTTAAGTCGATTGTTGGAGTGTGCAGATGCACAGGAACGTATCATAAAGTATGGGTCATATCATAAAATATGCTGATGATTCAGTGATTGTGAGTCTCCTCCACAATCAGGATTTGGGACATGGCCCTGTTGTGGAAGAATTTACTTCCTGGTGTGATAGATTTTCTCTCGAGTTGAATGTAAATAAAACAAAAGACATGGTGATAGATTCCAGGAAGGCCTCTCCTACCCCCAGCATAACAACTATTAAAGTTTTGGACATTGAAATTGTTGACACATATAAATATCTAGGGGTCGTTATTGACAATGTGTTGACATTTCAACCTAACACCCAGGCTGTCTATAAAAAGTTCAACAAATACTGTTTTTCGGTCTTGTACCTTGGTATAGTAATCTGAGTCTGTCAAATAAGAACAGGTTGAGTAGCCTTGTGAATGTGGCAGGCAAGATCATCAGTTTTAACCAAAGTGGTCCAATGGTAATTTATCGTAACTATGTTTTAAAGAGTGGGTGACTCAGTGGTGCAGTGCTGTCGCCTCACAGCAAGAAGGTCGCTGGTTCGAGCCTCGGCCGGGTCAGTTGGCGTTTCTGTGTGGAGTTTGCATGTTCTCCCTGCGTTCGCGTGGGTTTCCTCCGGGTGCTCCAGTTTGCCCCACAGTCCAAATACATGCAGTACAGGTGAATTGGGTAAGCTAAATTGTCAGTAGTGTATGAATGTGAATAAGTGTGTATGGATGTTTCCCAGAGATGGGTTGCAGCTGGAAGGGCATCCGCTGCGTAAAACATGTGCTGGATAAGTTGGCGGTTCATTCCGTTGTGGCAACCTTGGATTAATAAAGGGACTAAGCCGAAAAGAAAATGAATGAATGAATTAATGAATGTTTTAAAGAGAGCTCAGGGTATCTTTTGCACCCCAGATTTGTATTCTGTGTTTCACCTGCTGCCATCAGGACGTTGTTTCAGAGTACCTATACGCAGGACAAACAGAATTGGAAATTATTTTATAATGGTGGCCATTAGGTCATTAAATGAGTCCAGCGGGGAGGGAGATGCATCTAAAAAATAATTATATAGTACGTTTTGGGGTAATAATTTGGTAGTGTGTTATGGCACCTTGCTACAATTTAAGTTTCCCTAAACAGGATAATAAAGTTGAGTTGGAGTCTGAAGTCCAAAAGATCAGCCTTGACTGGAAATCCAAATATACAGTATATGCAACATCTTTGTCTTGTCTTTGCTGTCATTTTTTATTAATGTAATGCATATTTGCTGAATAAATAAAAAAATTATATATTTTTAAATCATTCTGAGCCCAGCAAACAATTTAAGTATTTAATAGTTGTTAGAATTTAAATAAATAACTAGTTAATAAATAAATGAACATATAAAACACAGATAGATGTAGCTTGCCATACTACATAAAAGTACCTATTAAAGTTTAAAAAAAAGATGACCTAAAAAAAAAAAGAGAGCTTAACTAGCAATTTATTAACCCACTTGTATTGTCTCCCAGTCAAATAACGTAAAACTGATGTTTTAAACCTTGATGTGCAGCCCAGACAAACACATTCATCAATTGTTTCCATATTCCAGCATGACTGAACATCGCTGCATTTCAGCAGAGGGCAAAAGAGGCGACAGAAGCATTTCTTTTGAATGTGATTCTCCTCTACGCTGCTACGAGTGAACTGTGAAATCAGAAAGTCCTCTTTATCTCAGCGTGTTGTCCTGTTGTGTTTTAAGGCTGTGGTTTGTCAGCAATATAAAGGCAGATCGACGGATCAGAGAGAGATGCAGTGGAGGCTGAGGTGTCAGACTAACTGTCTATTGATGATAGAGGAGAGGCATTTTCTTTCTCTCTTCCCTCGTAAAGCTGTGTGATTGCCCATAGCATCACCATCTGTTGGTGACTGTAGGGTGAAACAGTAAACACTCTGCCTTGTGTGTGTGTGTGTGTGTGGAGGAGGGAGATAAAATGGGAGCGAATCCAAAACCTTCCACCCTTTCTCCTCTGTGCTGAAGCAGAAGCTTGCACGTAATGGACTCAATATTTATCAATTAATCCATCTGCGCGTTCAAAGCGAGTTCTCTGAGCGGTCCAACACAGCCCCGTGCTTTAATAAGACTTATCAAAATACATTTTTTTTTAAACAGCCACTGCTGCAGCTTCTCTCTCTGTTGCTCTCTGCCACTCATCTGTCCTTCTCTCTCTCTAATCCGCTTCCATTTTATCGCTGCTATTTGGACAGCACTGGCAGAGTGACATTTGAGTGAGTGTGACCCATAGGGTGCCTGGAGGTGTGTTTCTATGTGTGTGTAGTAGAGAAGCAGGAGCCAGTAGATAAAGCACTCGTGTAGCGGTCGTGTCATGTAATTCCCCTTTAATACAGTCGAGGCTGATTCCAGTGAGTCTAGATCCACACGGGTCCCCGGAGACCTGATGTCAGTATCCAGCAGAAGCTCAGTACAGACATACCGCCATTGAGATACACACTTCTGACTGTGTGTGTGTGTGTGTGAGTCTGTCAGTAGGTGAGTAAAAGAGAGTGTGTGTGTAAACATGATGTGATATGCATTTATACAATCAACATAACATGCCAACATTAAAAGATGACACTGATATTAAAGAGAATTATACCTCAGACAGGACATGGACCCACAATCTGATAGAGTTATCAAACAAACTTTTAGCGTTTACCCAGGTTTGTTTGACATCACAGTGTCGTTGGGCTGGATAAGTGAAATGCCCTTTTTCTGAACATGGTTCATATCAGATGAGAGTACAAAGGCTCTATATCACATAAATGAGCAACTATCAATGCTGATTGCTGAAATTAAGATTTTTCAGATTAACTATACAACCCCAAATCAAAAAAAAAAGTGGGGACAGTATAGAAACAGTAATGAAACAGTAATTATTTTGACTTGTACTTCATTGCAGACAATATGAACACGAAATATTACACTTTTCCTCTGGTCAATTTCATTTCATTTGTAAATATCATATCAAATCAAATCACTTTTATTGTCACATCATCAGTAGCTTGTGTTTTATGATGAGTGAAAAGGTTAGGTGCTGACTCCAGACAGTGCAAAACACACAACAGTGCAAAATACAACAACATACTCCCAAAAAAAAAAAACAAGACAATGTACAAATATACATCTTTTCCTGTCATTGAGTCCTGCAACACATTCCAAAACTCCAAAACAAATTGGCACCGTAATTTAGGGTTGGTAATCAGGTAAATTGGTTAAATGATGATGTGATTTGAAACAGGTCATGACCAACAGGTGATTGTAATTATGATTTGGTACTATCCAAGATGATGACTTGGATGATTTGGCATCCAAGAAAGGTCTAGTCCTTTAGGAGCAAAGATGGGCCGAGGATTGCCAGTTTGCCAACAAATACCTTAAAGATTCAAGGAATCTGGAGAAAATTCAGTGAGTAAAGAACAAGCCTAAGTTGAACTACCATGATCTCCTATCCCTCAGGCAGCACTGCATCAAGAATCCTCATTCATCTATAAGCGATATCACCACATGGGCTCAGGACTACTTTGGCAAACCTTTGTCAATTACCACAATAGTTACATTCACAAATGCCAGTTAAAACTGTACTGTGCCCAAAAAGAAGCCCTATGTTAACAGTGTCCAGAAGCCCTGTCAACTTCTCTGGACTCTGAGGCATCTGAGATGGACCATCACACAGTGGAAATGTGTACTGTCGTCAGACAAAAATCAGTATTTCAGATATTTTTTTGGGAGAAATGGATGCCGCTTGCTCCGGACCAAAGAAGAAAAGGATTATCCAGACTGTTACAAGTAACAAGTTCAAAAGCCAGGGTCTGTCATGGTGTGAGGTTGTGTCAGTGCACTTGGCAAAGGTAACTTGCACTTAAAGCTGAAAAGTACATAGAGATTTTGGAGCACAATATGCTGCCTTCTTTTCTAGGGACGCCGATGCATATTTCAACAAGACAATGCAAAACCACATTCTGCACACATTACAAAGTCTTGGCAGCGGAGGAAGAGGATACAGGTACTTGACTGGCCGGCTTGCAGTCCCCGACCTGTCTCCAATAGAGAATGTGTGGTGCATTTTGAAGCACAAAATGCAACAAAGAAGACCTCATACTGTTGCCCACTTTAAAACTTGATTGCAGGAAGAATGGGACAAAATTACACCTGAAACCCTTCATCACTTGTCTTCAGTCCCTAAAAATATTTTTAGTGTTGTGAAAAGGAATGGCAAGATTACAAAGTGGTAAATGCTTTACTGTTCCAACTTTATTTTTAATTGATTGATTGAAATTTTTATGGTAATGAATAATATAATAATAGAATAATGTTTGTTGTATTGTCTGTAATGAAATACGTCAATATGTCAAAGTAAATTAAGAAATAACTACTTTACTTTTTTATTTGCGTTTTCCATACTGTCCCAACTTTTTCTGATTTGGGGTTGTACAGTACAAGTCATTTCAACATATATTAAACTCATATATAAATTTAACAAGAGATAAAACATAATTGTCACTGTTTATTAAGTTAAAATTATGTAAAATATGTCATGACTTACTGATCACATATTTTGTTTACAGTGTACAATTTTCAAAATCCAAGATACAAACTTAAGACAAGGAAGAAACAACATACTGGTAGCATCCGCTGTGTTCTACTGAACAACAGACTGCTTCCACTGTAAAGACAATCTATAAGCATATTTAGTATAATTAAATGAAGGAGGGGGTCTTTGGTTCAACATGGCAATCAAAGTGTGAAAGAACTCTATATATATATATATATATATATATATATATATATATATATATATATATATATATATATATATATATATATATATATATATATATATATATATATATATAAGTATATAAGTATTGCATGCAGGAATGGCAAGTATCTTAGAAAAAAAAAAAAACACAAGCTTAAATTCCAGGTGTCAAGGTGGGAAAACTGACGAAAAACAAGTTTATATCATTGTCAGTTGATGCTAGAGCTATGTTGAAAAATCATTCAAGAATCTATTCTGCATATGTTATAAGATTTTCCAAACACATATAACACATATTTTCCCCTGACACGATTCTGATCTTAGTTTTTACCAGCAGATATTTGGCATAGTTTAAAGAACTGCACAAAAATAATCCTTTATTTGTCAATAATGTCAGCGTAGTGTTCCTTTTACCGAGAAACTGCCGCCACACATATGCTTAAAGGGCACCTATTTTACCCCTTTTTCAAGATTAAAGATAAGTCTTTTGTGTCTCCAGAATGGGTTTGTAAAGTTTCAGCTCAACCCATCAGACTATTTATTATACCTTTCAGAATATTGGAGTTTTCTGCTTTGAACACAATGTAGATATTTTTGTTGCCTGTGCCTTTAATGCTAGTTATCCACGCCCACCGTTCCCATGTGCCTGTCAGAGTGTGTCTCGATCTCCGCCTCATCTGCGTCAAATAAACAGCATCTCATGTAACATTTGTGAGAAATACTACAGTAAAACTTTACCAATTGTTATTTGATGTATTTGTTGTGGAGTTAATTCAAGCCTTTCTGCAAAGATGAGTCACACACAATGTCATTACAAAGTTCATGCGCGCACACACACACACACACACACACATCGCGCGCGTTTAACTTTCCACTGTATTTTCATGGCAAGTGTGACAGGATACACGTTAATATCCACTGCTGTATGGACATCCATTATGTTAATGTACAAAATAAACCTGATGTAACGTCCACAAATCAGGATTGAAGCGTCTTGTACTGACATGCAGCTGTGGTGATGAATTACAGTAATTTTACCGTCTTTAATTACTTTATTACAAACATGCTTTGTTTTAAAAACATTTTAAACTTGTAAAACTCATTCTTGATCACATTTGATGATGACTGATGATCACAGAGAGCTGAACAGATCTTTTATTCCTAGTTGCTTTGCGCACGTCCTGTCTTGTTGATATAAATATACGAGTTACTACAGAGACATGTTAATTTGCGGCTGTCAATCAGTTCAGTGGGTGGGGAAACTGCACTCCTAATTTATGTTACGGTGGGCTCCAAAATGGAAGTGATTTGGATCCTATTTTAACAGCAGGAAATAAAAAAACAAAGACTTATTGTGTTTCTATCACCCCAATATGACTGTGGACACACTATATATACATACAATTCTGTCCAAACAGCTTCCAAAAGATGATTTTCATCATAGGCGCCCCTTTAGTTTAGATGTTTTGCAGTTTCACAAAATGTAGGCTGAAACACGTATTTCAAATGACCCTGCATTGAAAACATGAGCTGCATTTGTAGGTAGATGAAAGAGATTAAATATTCTCTTTTAGTTGGCAGTTAGGTGTGATCAAAGCATGTAATTTGAAGACAAATGGAACTGCTTTCTAGTTTTTAATGTATTTTTTTTTCTTTAACAGCTTTGATATTAAACAAAGCAGGAAAATGTTTATAATATTACAATTTAAAGTGTAATTACTTGCCCAAAGTAACTATTATCTTATTTTAGACATGCAGCCATACTCACATAGTATGTTTTCTTTAAAGACACTGACAGAACGTTTTATGCTTGGTGAGAAAATGCAACTTCCAATCAAATGAGGACAAGGACAGCTGTGTAAAGAACATGCTATGCTAACTGGGGGAGAAAAGAACCAGTGATGCTAAAAGTGCTAATGCTAAAATAAGTTAAAACTTTGCTATAGCAATTAATGCGCTACCACATCTTTTCTTAGTGATGTTTTGTGTTTCACCACCGTTCATGTGAGTCATTGTAGCAGCTGTGTTTATTCTGAATAAAAAAAATAAATAAAAAGAGAGAGACTGGCTTTCAAGCTTTGTCCACATCAGCTTTGTCCACACACACATATATATGTGCATATGTTCTTTATTGGCTTGAACAAGCCAATAAAGAACATATGCACATATATATGTGTGTGTGTGTGCGAAGTGTGAATGTATGTGTGCATTCACGCTCTTTGCTTTTACGTGCTCATTACAGTGGTGGGGATATCATACATTAATAATCACTCCTGACAGTCTTCAACAGTGGGGCAGTCCCATAAGTCCAGAGATATTACATCTGCTGGCCTCATTTATCTTCCTGCAGCCCTTACAGTTCCTCTGTGTCCACTTCAATGCCAGCCCAGCACACGCTTAATTATGAGCACATCATAAACAGCGGCGACACACCCGGGGGCTTGGAAGGGCTCTGTCCTCATCCCGCCTTGGCCCTAAACGGCCCCCTGGCACCCTTGCAGACTGAGGAGCCCAGAGAAAATCTGTGATCTAAAGGTAGAGATTTGATATTTAAGAGATGATAAGAGTGCTCAGTCCCAAAACCGTGTCCCATGCATTCATATATTTAAAATGATAGCTTTCTTTTTGTTTTGTTTATTAGTTGTTGGGTCTTGTCTTGTTTTGTTTTTTTGCACAGGCTTGATCTCAAGAGGACATTTTACATTGAATCCATTTGCATTTATGTTCTTAAAGGGCACCTATGATGAAAATCAACTTTTGGAAGCTGTTTGGACAGAACTGTGTGTAGGTATAGTGTTTCCACAGTCATATCGGGGTGATATAAACACAATAAATCTCTTTTTTTTAATTTCCTGGCATTAAAATAGGATCCAAATCCCTCTTATTTTGAGGCCCACCGCAATGTGATATAGAAGTGCGGTTTTCCCGCCCAACGAATTGATTGACAGCCGCATATTAACATGTCTCCATAGTAACACGTATAATCATATTCACAAGACAGAACATGCGCAAAGCAACTGGGATTAAAAGATCTAAGCTCTCTGTGACCATCAGCACCTCAAGAATGAGTTTTATAAGTTTAAAACGTTTTTAAAACAGTGCATGTTTGTGATAAATGCAGCAAAATCGCTGAATAATTCACCACCACAGCCGCATATCAGTACAATTATAAAAGGAGACGATTTTTCTACAGTAACTTAACAAATGTACATACAGCAGTGTATATTATCATGTATTCTGTCACATTTGCTGTGCAAAAACGCACATGTGTGTGTGTGTGCACGTACGCAAACTTTATAATGACATTTTGTGTGACTCTTCATTGCAGAAAGGCTTGAATTAACTCCACAACATATATATCAAATAACAGTTGGGAAAGTTCCTACTGTAGTAAGGGAGATCTGCTTCATTCTTGTCTGTCACTGTGCTGTTTATCTACATAAAGGCTACATGCATCAGATCTCTGACACACATGTGGGCATGGTCGGCAGGCAGAACCAGCTCATTTGCATAAGGCACAGGCAATAAAAACAGCTGCAATGTCTTAACAGCTCAAATTTCCAAGATTTAAAAAGGTATAATAAATAATCTGATGGGTGTTTTGAGCTAAAACTTTACAGACACATTCTGGCGACGCAAAAGACTTAAATTAAATCTTGAAAAAGGGGTAAAATAGGTGCCCTTTAAGTTGATTATGTTTAAGAATAAGGCCACAACAACTACCCTACTGTACTAGAACCGTCATGAGGTAAAAGTTAGTCATGGCTGTTTTTCAAATGTACATTTAATTTTCAGAAATTGTTTTAGTTTGCTCTCCCCAATCCCATACAGACGGCTTGGCCTTCAAAACACAGCTACAACACATCCATGCAGGCACAGGATGTCAACATGACGTCATATTGACTTTGTACCCCAACGTTCCCTAACGTTTTGGGGACGTTGGATTTTGTTTGGAAATGAAAATCGGATTGACGTCAGAACCCAATGCCAGGCCGACGTCAATGTCCAACTTCCAACCTAAAATCAATCTAAAATTAACCAAATATCAACGTCTAATCATGTTGCACCTTGACGTTGTGTGGACGTTATCACTATGACATCTTTCAGACATTGGATTTTGGTCCCTTTCCAACACAACTTAAACTCAACCAAATATCAATATAATTTGACGTTGTTATTGGACGTCAAAATAGCATTGTCCTTAGACGCTGGCTAGACATTGAATTTTGGTCACCTGATGTCATGACCTAAATCTAACCTATTATTAATGTCCTATGATGGTGTGTGCCTGCTGGGATCTTTTCCTTGAGCACCTAATTAAAAAAAAAACACATGCTTAACTCTGACCTACTCTAGCTTGTATTTTTCTATCAGCTTTATATTAGTAGCATTTGAGTATTGTCATTTCTTTATGATAAAATCACTTGATCCCATCCTCACTATAATGGCCTGTTTTCACTGAGCCTGTTCTGTACAGTGCAGTATTTTGCACATCCACTTTGTCATAATTAGTTTAGTTACAATGGAATAAAGAAAACTGTTTATAAATGCCAAAAAAGTATTATAGGCACTAAAAGTCATGAGTGACGGGTGCTATGGGTGAGTGGTGCATCCTGGCTCAGCATCACAATTGACGACTAAAATAATAATTCTACATGACTTAACATTACTGTGGCATGAAACGGTTACATAAGTATTTTAGCCATTTTAAAACAGTATTCATTAACATGGGTAAATTTTACCCCTATTGGTTGTAGTGTTAGGACAAAAACAAAAATTTTGCAGTAAGATTTTTGAAACAATTGGACCAAGCATCTAAACACATGTACTTAATTTCTATCAAAATTAATCGATAGATTCATTGAATCGAGTGCATAAATGTATGTCTTGTGTGATTATTCTTACTGCAGATGTAAGAACATTCAGACAGGGTGGAGGAACTCCACCATAAACTCAAATGCTAAATGCTAAACTAAAATTCTGAAAGTTAAATAAGCACATTATTACACGTTGATATCACTACCACCTAATAAACCAATACATTAATAAAGTCTTGTAAGCAAAGTTTACTTGTATTGGCAGGTTATTCGTTTGCATGTAAACCAGGACAATAAGTATAAGCTGATTTTTGAGTTATCTGCATATTGATGTGCATGTAAACAATCTCATTGTTTCACTTAACAGTAGGAGTCAAATTGAGAGTCAAAATGATTCACCCCATGAGATAAACATTAAGGTGCGTCTAGCATCTTTTGAGTAATGGGATTTCTAAAATATTTCTAGACAAATAATAAAGGTTAGCAGAGAAAAGCCACCATGATCATTTTAAAATGGATATTAAGCATTCCAAACCTAAATTCAACTATGACTCCAGCCGTAATCACAAATTCCTGCTGATAGTTTGATGGTTTTCAACAGCCTTTTGAACTAACACCAGATCCGGTTTCCCTCATTTGCTGATGTTGACAGAGTGATCTGACACCTGTAGGTAAATCTAGCCTGTTGGATACTAATATTATATTTAACACTATGAAGCAGCTGGTTTGTATCAATCTAAAACAGTTTAAACCACACATGCACTGCATCTCCATGATCACTTTGAAAGTACCACAAATAAAAAAAAAAAAAACGCAAAATATAACAATACAATTTTGTTCAAATAGCACCAGTGCTCAATATAATTCTACAAAATTACATCTAATCAGAAAGCCAAAATTTTTACTTTACCTCCATTATAAGACGTGCACACACAGGCACACACGTTCAGCTGCATATACACATGACAATACACCTGCGTTTTCTGACCTTCAAAACTTCATTGTATTTCACTCAGACGCTCAACAAGGTGAACTGGAATTACTCAGAAAAACCTTGGCCAAAACCTTGAACTGACACAGATGCCCTCTGTTGCCTCCATAAGAACAGGTGAATATGTTGGTGTCCTTTAAATGTAATAGCGCATTGGTAAAAATCTGCTACACAAAGCACATTCTAAAACTATGGCTTGTCCATTAAGTATAGACTCAGCCATGCACCCAGAGGTCAGGGAATCTCTTTAAAAAACATCAGCCCGCTGCTTCTTCCTCTTTGTCTGCAGGAGAGAGGCTGAGATGGAGAGGGGTATCTGAAGGTTGACCCGGTTGCCATTGCTCCCACTTTTCAGGTTTTCACCAGCACTAAGGAATAAATGCAGCGCTGGGTATTATGGGTATTTGAAACTGACACAGGTGACATTGGGGGTGAAATGAATAAGTGCAGCAAGAATTAAAGGCAAAAGAAGATGAATCAGCTGTTATGCTTCATTTTTCAAGCAGTGTGTGAATAACAAGCAGCCAGCAGGGTCCTTCTGTGGTGTGTTACAACAGGTAAGCTGAATTTCTCACTCCATTTCTTTTTCTTATTGACACATCAACTGCTGGTACAAATGGCAGAGGAGTCGTTATCTCCAAGCATGGCCCACTCCTCTGCGTAACAGAGAGGTTCATCTCAAAAGACTTACTCTCTCTTTGTTCTTCTCACTTCTGAGAGAACACAAGAAACGAAGCTTGACTGATTCTCTCTCTCTCTCTCTTAGTCTGTCTCTCTCATTTCCCCTTCTCCCTCTTGGTTGTGCAAGGCACAAAAGACCCAAGCAATGTTTGTTATGTCTACCCCCTCCCTTTTTATTGTCAACAAGTTTGTTGTTTGTGTTTTGATGTTGCCTCATCTCTTTTCATCTTCTAAAACCATGCATCAGGTAACAAAGAGGAACTATCAAAGACAAGGAGGCGTTTACAAATGTTGGGGGAGATGTTTGCATGATGTGTCTGAAAGTCATCTGCACTAGGGCTTTGTGTTTTCCAGTGAGAAGGACTCTGAATTCATACATTAAACTTCACCCACAATAGATTTAGCAAGTTTGTGCATTAACCGTATCAAAATATTCTACATTAATGATACACCACTAACAATATATACAGTTTAATATATCTTTTTTATATATATTTTCTCACAAATACTAGTATGAGTGTTTTAACCCTTTATTGAAAGAAAAACTATATATGGTAACTTAATTTATATTGATTACAAAACAAATCTTACACGGTGGCTTAGTGGTTAGCATTGTCGCCTCACAGCAAGAAGGTTGCTGGTTTGAGTTTGTGATTGAATAAACTAAACTGGCCAATATGGATGTTTCCTGGTGTTGGGTTGCAGTTGGAAGGGCATCCACTGCGTAAAACATATGCTTGATAAGTTGGCGGTTCATTCCGCTGTAGCGACCCCTGATTAATAAAGGGACTAAGCTGAAAAGAAAATGAATGAATAAACTGGCCGTAGTGTGCGTGTGTGTGTGTGTGTGCATGCGTGCGTGCATGCGTGTGTGCGTGTGTGTGTGAATGAGTCCTCTGATAAATCATAGACTAAGCTGAAGGAGAATGAATAAATGAACAATACAAGTTTTAAATACAAGTCTTGTAATCACCCCAGTAACATTGCATGGTTTTCTGATTAGTTCTTTCAATGAATGCCCTATACTGGGTTATGACAAAAAAGTTTTTCAAATGCATCTGGATTAGCGGTGATCAGTAGCCCTCAATTTCATTCCTGGGGACCCACAATTCTACACATTTTGTACATCTCCATTAACAAACCTGGTTCAGATCATCAGCTCAATAGCAGAGAGCTCCACAAACTTAATTATGTCACATAAGTTAAGCATACAAAAGGCCCATGGGATGAGAACCACTGACTTGTATATATCAAGGCCCAGAATCCACCAGCTACAGCGGCAACATGGCTGCACACAAGTCAGGAGATGCATAAATTAATATTTTTTGTCATTATTATGAATTTCTACAACAAACAAGCATATGTTTTAATACATTCATAACTGCGTTTGTGCTTTATTGTCTTTAAAAAAACGCTAAAATAAAAACAGCAAAATTTTGTTGTCTATAATTCCTGATAATAACTCCTGTATAGCAGTCCCACACAATTCTGTCACTCGATGACACTCGAATACCCTGTCAGAAAAGTCTAGTGGCGGCGAATTACCTTTTTACAGTGTCTGGTATAATGTTAATGTTCTTTTTGTGTGCAAATATGGCCTTAGTGTAAATGCACAGTACTGTTACGATCTTATTGCCATATTATAATTGCCATATTATATAGTTATCATAACATGATATCGTTACCTTCAGTGATTTCCTGAAGATAAATACCAAATAATAACGCAACTGGAATAACTACAGCAGTAATCATCGTCGATCTCATATGAAGCAAGAGATCGCGATGACATATGATGACGTGTGCAGGTGTTGTAGTGCTGTCCTATTTCTTAGGGGTACATTTTGGGCTATGGGTACATCAATAGAATTGGGATTGGGCCCAAATCAGTGGTCTTGCTTACTCCTGGAATGGGCTAAGAGTTAATTCCCTTACTGCACACTTTAATTTTATGTTGTAGTGTTCTATAAAAGGCTAGCCTTGTCTTTCAAGTCTTTTTGTTTTGTGTCAAAGCACACATTTTGAAAGTTCCCATTGGTTGAACATTCTTGTGTTTTATTTTTCTATTTAATAAAAGCCCATAGTACCATTTGGTACCACCTACATGAGACAGGCTTCAATATCCCAGCAACTCTACATCGACCAAGTGGTAATGAAAGGTGATGTGATATTACATTTAAAATCTGTACCATAGTAAGGTTTTTGTTGTTTATATGTTTGTGATAGGCCCATCAGAGTCTTTCTTCTACTTGTTTTTGAAAAACATCAGTGTCACACTAAGGATATAGTGTCCTTCTAAATGCAGGAATAGCATATTTCAGCCCTCGTTTCCCCTGAAGACCAGAGACGGCAAAGACAAAGCATACAATAATTAAAGGGCCAAGCACAAAGCGTGGGATGCAGGCGCAGGGGGAAGACGATGAGCAACTCCGCATCACGTTGGCAGATAAATTCCACACACAATTATTCATCCACTGCCCATGACATGTAGATTAATGAGTCTGATAACCCAGGGCATTCCAGAGAAGTATACTCAATTCTGTTGTGTCTCGCTCTCACCGACGCCCTCTCCTATATTCCTTTATGACTTACAAAACAAATTCCATGCTTTGATACGGTAGGGAAACGGGGCTGAATCGATCTGGTTTCTGTGAACGTCGCTCTGCAATAGTGTCAGGGTCGTTCCATCTCTCTGCAAGATGCCAGCATCTGGTAGGTGAAGATGTATGAGAGAAGCACTGTGAAGTCAGAGTCTTGGACCTGTGAAATGTTGTGTCCCATGGTCCCATGCAAACAATGGGGAAAGGAACAAGACAAGGAGAAGCAACCTCAAAAACCAAAGCCTCCCTGGACAGTTGTAATGAATGGAGGGAGATGCTTCACAGATGGTCTTCAGAGGAGACGGTGACCTGCTGAAAAGGCTGCTAGAGTGCCACAAAGGAGAGGTTGGGTCAGGGGTGGTCAAAACACTTCTGTCACAGAGGTGGTCTTTCTTTAAAAATACAGTTATTTAAGCATTAGTCATTTGCTGTTCCTTTCATGTCAGTTCAAAGGTAAAAGCTTACCCATAGTGGCTTCAGGTGATACTTTTTTCAGCACAAAAGTGTGTCCATTCCATTACTGTTTTAATGGCTTTCCAGCTGCCAGAAGTCAAAGTCAGCTACTTAGTTTGGTACTGATTTGAGTGCCCTACATAATTGGGCAGAGGGATTTACTGCATGGTTATGTGCACTTTGGTACTGCACAAATCATACTGAACGGAAACCTCAAAATCAAGCTGAAGGGTTTGTTGTTAATATGTCACTGCTGATGAGCACCCCATGTGTCATATGATTGCCATATGAAGCTCCTGGTCTCCTGAATCCAATAATTGCCCATTTTGCACCTTTTACAATAGAAACCTTTCACCATCCCCAATATTTCTCTGCTAAATAAAAGGCAAAATCATACAGAGCAGATATTTTGTGCTGGGATGGGAATAAAAGGGTTCCAGCACATGACTGTGTTTTCTACAGTAAATCAGTTAAGATCAAACCCCAACCAACAGTCCATAAAGATAAAGTAAATACAGAGCACTAGCTTTAAAAGAAAGCTGTTTTAGTTTAATTTACCTGCTTAGAGCATGTTTACAAAGTTAGCAATAAACATTAAATGTAAATTCGGGGAATAATGGATAGTTTGTGATTAAGGCTTGAGTGTCCACATACATGGACAGCACATTTTTAGCTCTTAAGTCGCTATTTAAAATACTTTGAATGTTTTATATTTTGTTACAGACATACAGTGTCATCCTGCAACTGTTTTGCAGCATATGAAATGTCCCAAACACTATTTTTAACAGTCCAATATGAGAGAAAATTTTGTTTTTACTCTCTGATAGTCAAAGCAAGTTCCAAAAAAAAATATATGGTATATATGCATTAAAAAACAGTCAGGAAAAAGTGTTTAATGTAAATTTGGACCACAAGTGCACATATATGGACATCATTTTTCTTTAAAAGTACATCATATCAAAAGATGATTCTTAGATTTTATTCTAATTAGGTTCCAATAAGCCCAACTAACAAAAAGAAATAAAAAATCCATGTAAAAAAACACCTTGGGCCTTAAGAAGTTATATATACAGTAGTCAACATTTGAAGTGATTCAAAACCTTGCATCAAAGTTGTCCTAAAATTATGAAACATTACTCAATCTTGTATTAGGACAATTTTGAAAACCATTATTTAAATGTTGACTATCATACATGGTACATTAAAGTTATTCATTAATTGCAAAAATATAATTAATTATGACACCAACCACCACCCGTGGACCTGTGGACAAATGTCTAATGGATATGGCACACGTTTCTGGAAACATATCAGTAGATCCTCTGTCATCCTCTGATTGTTTTAAATATACAGTATTAAACCAGGTATGCTTATACTTGCTTTCTTTCTAAAGGCACAGTAGCATGTCAAGATGTTTTTCTATATTCCCACACCCTTAAACATGACACGGCACAAAACCAAATTGGTTGGTTAACTGGTCAGCCATTCAAAGCGGCCAAGATTCACAGACCTTCAGCCATTAGTATGAGGTCTGGCTATCCGAGAGTAGTCAGGAACTGAAAGAGACATGCTCACAATCCAACAGACTGCTCATGAACAGCTCCAGAAAAACTTAAAAAGCCCCTAGTATGGGTTTTTTGAAAATTACCTTCGATGCAACGTGTAACAGCTCTACATAAATGAAAACAGAGCTGAGGTTTTAATCTGAAAGTTTATGTATAAAGCTATTGTCTCTCAAAAAAACAAGTCGACTCAGTTATTTAAATCCTCATTGTGACATCTGAACAAACGCATTGCCAAACCCAGTTGTTGCACACAACAGTTGTTGCAGACCCGGGAAAACTTGATGGGATTGGATCCTGATGCTTCAATACTGTCCTCCGTAAGGGAAAATATTTATTTATTTAATAAATGCTTAAAGTTTATTTTCATAAAAGTACCACAGTATCCTCAACCAGACTGATCACTGCTACAGTTACCTACCCAACAATGCACAATTCACTGTCCATTTATTATTAAAGGAAGACAGTTTATTTTGGCAAACTTTCTTCCTCCGAATAACAACCTGCTAGTTTGATTAAAAACGGTTGCCTTCTTGTTCTCTTTTGCATGCAAAATATGCAATATGTTGTGTGTTGTGCATCTCTCTGGTTAACTGACGTTGGGGATATTGACATTACACATTACACCACATGAAAAACACAATGTGGCCTGCTTCCTCTACCAATTTTAATGTGCTTCTTAACTTCAATGGCATCTGTCATTGAATGGCCACACTCAGCTGTTCACACACCAAATGCAGAAAGCATTAGGTTATGAACCCATTGACATTCATTTTCATTTCAATGATTAGAGCTGCAAGAATGCAGCTTCAACAAACGTGTGTGCCCTCCGCTGTCAATGTTCATAATACGTCATGTTGTGACAGTGTCGAATAATACTGAAGGGATGTCAGTGTTATTATATGAAATTATGTATAAGAATAGAGCAATATGCTGATGTAAATGCATTGCGTCATCGATGCATTCCTGCACTGGGCTACACATATTGTAAATACTCTGTACTCTGGCTTGTTACTTCAAAATTGCCTTGATAAGCAATGGTGGGTGTTTTGTTTCCAAAATGTGCTGCTTGCAGTAGACCAATCACAACAGACTGGGTCACTGGATCGATAAACGTAGAATAGCATCAAGCAAAAGTGGAGTTTGGAAAAATGAATCGCTAAACAAATCATATGACAGTTGTTGTGATAATTATGTCAAAATGAACGCATAATAGAAGACTGTTTTTTTTTTACCTTGCTATTGTTGGGGACCTCAAAAACCAAACTATGACCTTTTATAATACAGGGACACCTTAATTATAGGTTTACTGTTATTAATATTTTATAATGGGGCACTTTAAACCCCTTTTTTATAGTTGTGATTTAAAAAGCTCTCTGTAAGCGGTGCCATCTGGCGGTGGTACTGTTCACTGATGCTTGTGTACATTCCTCGTGGTCTCATGTGTCTCCAAAAAGCCACTACCATTCTAAGGTGGAGAGTGTAAATAAGCATTGCTCCCTCCCTCCACTGAGAGTGAGAAAAACAGAAAAAAAAGAGTAAGCCAGAGAGAGAAAGGTCACTGTGACCTTAACACAATCTCCACAGGATGAGGGGTTCCACACAAGGCTTTGGCTCTTTGTCCCGTGTGAACCAAATGTGCTCAGACGCTGAGTATATTCTGTCAACAGTGTCTTGACTTTGTCAAGAATTTATTTGTTGTCTGTAAAAGTTTAAAAAACCATGCTCTACCTACATCAAAATGATGAAAGACATGTTTGAAACGGTCTCTAAAAAACAAATCTGAATACGTCAGATCAAATGCTTAAAGTATAGTCACAGAAATACCCCAATATCTACAAGTATGGATGGAAGACCAAACTAGAACAATCCTTTTATAATTAAAGCCATCCAGAGGGGGGTTTTAATGCAGTCTATGCAGCTTTGTGTCCAAGATTTATAATTGGTGATTTGTATTGGCAGAATACATTTGTAAAGTCTAGTTTGCAGAGCAATAAAAGGTGACTGGAAAGCCGTTTTATTCACCTCTCTTTGCAGGGCTTCACTGGCCCATTGCACATCTCACTGCTCTCTTGATGCCAAAGTCAATGTACCTAAAGCCTCAGATCATCCCTAATCTCTTTGTTTCACAGCTAAGGCCTGTAAGTAGTTTTGTTCTATCTATATAGTGCTCCTTTTCAAAGTATTTGCTGTCTCAGATACTGCACTGAATTGTATACCACACATGATGACATTTCCGCCCTCTCCTAACCTCGCACACAAATACCATTTTAAACAGCAGACTGTGTCCTATCACAGCGAAAGGCCAACATCCTGAATAAAATGGAGTGGCATTAATATTTATGCCCGTAAAGTGCCCACATAATCAGACAGAGAGATGTCAGATGGCATTTTTGTGGGATGGAGAGCGTGAGTGATGTATGTGCACTTACTGAGACACACATACACACACACACAAGCACCTTCCACTCTAGCTCTTCTTTTTCATGGAGACACCTTTGACATTTTTTACCTACACACTCTCCCATCTTCCCACGTCCTCTCGGTCTCTTTCTCGCTCACACACAGTCAGAAACATGCTGACCCTGAGGGATTGAGCTAGGCTCATGTCCCAGGTTGAGAGCAGCAAATATTGCGATGGAGAGAGCCAGGTGGGAGGCGGCAAGGATAAATAAAGCTCAACAATGTTTCAGAAAGTGCTCCTGCAAAAATATGATGCTTCAAAGTGTGTCTGTCCATAAAACAGAGGGATAAGGAGGAAAGGTTAGAAGTATGATTTGAGTAAACACAGCTGACCTGAACGAAGTCACAAAACTCATGGAATCCATTTTCAAGTGAATACAGTCATAAACCTTGCATGGGTATCTAATTGGTTGCAGGAGAAATCCAATAGATGCTGGAGAAATAGACAGGAATAAAGATTTGAGCAACTTTGAAAAAGAGTCAAATGGGCGGTCAGAGTATCTCTGAAAATGCAAGGCATTTGGGTTGCCTCCTGTCAACACTGGTGAGAATTTACCCACAGTAGTCCAAGTAGACACAAACCACAGTAGGGTGTTGGGTGCCCTAGGCTTTCTGATGCAAAAGGAAAGCTATCCTGTCTGGTTCAGGCCAAGAAGAAAAAAAACAGCAACACTTCACTGAATAGTTATGGGAGGAATTTGTTGCCCCACACAGTGCATCACAACATCTCTGCGACGTATGAGGCTGCATTTCACATCAACAGCTGTGTATGTGTGCACCATTTACCAGGGAAAGAAATTAGACCAGGATGTACTGCAGGACAGTGACAAGTCAATGGAGGGTGTGTGACGATATGGCCAGCATTCTGCTGGAAAACTCTAGATCTGGCAATTCACATGGATTTCAATTTGGCACGTGACACCCATCCAAACTACTACAGACCAGGTACACTCAATGTTGTTCCCAAATGGAAGCGACCTTTAATAAGGATAATGGACTCTGCCACACTGTTCAAGAATAGCTTGAAAAAGATGAGAAGCTGTTTCAAGGGGTTGACTTCCACTCTAAATTCCCCAGATCGCAATTCAATGGAGCACCAGTGGGAGGTGCTGAACCAGCTAGTTTAATCAACGGTAACTTACGGGACTTTAAAGGATCTGCTGGTAATATATTTGGGAAAAAAAAACATATATATATATATATATATATACACATTCATTCATTTTCCTTTGGTATAGTCCCTTTATTCATCAGGGGTCACCACAGTGGAATGAACCACCAACTTATCCACAGCAGATGCCCTTTCAGTTGCAACCCTGCACTGGAAAACACCTATACACTCTTACACACATACCCTATGACCAATTTAGTTTTTTTCAATTCAGCTACAGAACCAGAGCATCCAAAAGAAACCCACACCAACACGGGGAGAACATGCAAACTCCACACAGAAATGCCAACCTGACCCAGCCTTACCTCCAACCAGCAACCTTCTTGCTGTGAGGCGACAGTGCTACCTACTCAGCCACTGTGCCACCACATAAATATATAATAATATATAAAAAAAAAAACAATCAAATTTAGCTTTTACTGGATGTCAGGCTAACAAATCTGACATATTACGCTCATGTCTGTTTGTTTGTTTTTTAATGTCTAATTTAATGTCTATTGATTTCTATCATTCTGCAAAACATCTTTTGTGTTCAACAGACTAGAGAAATTCAATAAAGTTTTAAACAAGTAGAGGGTAATAACCCAGCAAACAATTTTGTGTTTAATAGACATCTAAACGTAGACAGCTTGGCTAAAACAAGGCTAACCTTGGGCTGTGAAAATCTAATCGACATCTAAGAATAGCCCAAAACTAGACTAGTCGTCAAATAGACAGATTGACTTCATTTCTGTTTAATTGATGACTATAGTTTTGGGCTATTCTTAGACGTCTATTAGATTTTCACTGACAGCCCAAATTTAGCCTTGTTTTAGATGACTATGTTTAGACGTCTATTAGACATCTATTAGACATCTTTTAAAAACAAAAAACGCTTGCTGGGAAGTAATGACTTTACATTTGTAGGTGAAATGTCCCTTTAAAGTTACAAATGACGCCCCCTGAATGTGTATTTTAACACTGTACTTAAAATTCATGAAACTAGAACAGTCAATGTCAATATAATTGCCGTTTATACAAGTAATAAATTAAATAAAAAACATGAAACTGCCTGCCTCGCGCATTAGTGGGTCGAACTTGTTCAGACTTGTCCGATGCACTATAATAGAGCTTTCCTTACATGTTTTCCTTCAAAGTACACCCTTTCTTTGTGTGGTATTGCTGTGCATTAATAACTCAGTAAGTAACCATATTCCTTATCATTGTATATATGTTCAGGCTATTGAGTTCATAAGATCAGTTCAAACTTTTATGAAGTTTTTAAAATAAAATCACTTGTTGTTCAATGTATAAAAATATTATATTTTGAACAATTTATATTTATCGGCCTATAAATATATCGGTTATCGGCCTACAAACCTAAAGAGTTATCGGTAATTGATATCATCCCAAACATCCATATTGGTGCATCCCTAATGTTTTGTTTCCAAAACGCACTGCTCGCAGTAGACCAATAACAACAGTTTAAAAACATGGAATGCATGGAATTAAATGATATATTGGCTTAATATAAATAAGTGTTGTTTTAAAAAATCTTAGAACATATCCAAAAGCATTTTATAATACAATATACAATAGATATCCTTCCAAATGTTCAATATATTCCCAAATATTTACTATATTTCAATCATGTTAATAAAGGCTTTTAAATGTTTTCACTTGGACTTATGGTTTCATTGTTTATCTTTATGAATCCCTTACCCAAAGAGCACCGACACATTAACTACCCCTGAAATCCTTTTGGTTTAATTTTGGGTTTACCTTATACTCTCACACACTTGATTTTTGTTTACTACAATTTTGTATAGAGAAATCAAAGCTTAAAATATAGCCACTCAAGTCCACTGTACATCTTTCGATAAAAAGACAGGCATATCATGTACAGAGAGACAAAAGTGCCTATTTCCAGTCAGCTGCAGAGTTATAACGGGTCATGCATGCAGAGGAAGCAGGTGCCCTTCAGAACTAACACTAGGGCTAAATGGCCGCCGAAAAAAGCCTCCCGTAAATATTCTATTGCCAGGGCTGTCATTACAAAAAGCGGCCGATGATAATGAAGCATGAAGGAAATATCATTCCATATTCATGTGACAACCTTCTCCCCCTTTCATAAGCAAACTGAAATATTTATCTGAGGAAAATGTTCAATATCTTCACTTGTAATCTAGAAAAAAAGGAACATAAGGGGAACAAAAATGTCTAATATTAGCATGGAAAGGAGATTGAATAGAGAAATGGTAAAACGTGGTTGGTTGGTTTTTATTGCTTGTTATTAAATCTGAACCAAACAATTATTATTTTTCCTTTCTCTTTTGTTAGTAGGGCTTGAGAAGAGAGGAAGAATTAAAAACGTGCCCCTGGGCTGTAAGCTTTAGCAGTAGTGATTAAAAACAGGAAACGCTGATACACAAGCTATTAGACAAAGCTATAATCAAATTCATTAATTTTACTCATTCGGAGCCTGACAAGCTTTCTTAAAGTGACATTAGCCTCATTCATGCACAAAAAACAGCAGGTGTGCAGAGAAATAAAGGGACCGTGCGACACCCCCCTCCCTTTCCTTTGGAAAAGCTTTTGCTATTTAAAGTCTTTCTGTACGTAATTTATTGCACCTGTTTTCATCAAACATTTATGACCGGTCAGTTTCTGGCATAACACAAAAATCCATGTGTAATTAGATATCTCGGAGACATTTACAGCTTTAAATGCCACACATTTGAGTGCACGTTAAATGCGCAGATACATGCAAAAGATCCAATTCAGCAACACACAAGTGTATCTGATTCATGCCAACACATGTGTACAGCACACGGATGACCATTACTCTTAAGAGCTGGGCTAAGGGAGGGGGCTGAATGAAACGGATGACAAATTAGAAACAGCAATGACCACAATCCATTCTCAAACACAGCACAAAATTAATTAGAGTTCTGCATGGGAAGGCCTGGGCCGGCTTCTGGCCTCTCTGTCCCCATTTGTCTCTTTCCGCAGCTTTCTCCACTCCAGAGAGCCGGAGAACATGCTGGAACAAGTCCTGGTCCTGCCCGGCTTCCCATTGCTCACCCCCAACCCCCAGCAAAGGACTCGGAAGAAGCACATGATTAACTCCAAATTATTTCGACTGATATGAACAGGAGATGGTGACTTGGCCAAGAGAGGGAGACGGGGGAGCCTGACTGCGTGTGAAATGTGTGTTCCACGAGCCTTTAAGTGACAGCGACCAGCAAACTGTAACTCAAACAAGCAGCGGCAAGTTATTAATATTCTTTCTATCAGCAGAACAAAAGCATAGCGGACAAGACCAAGATGCCTGGCACTGAACAACCTGGACCGGCCTCACCGATCCGGCGCACTTACAAGCTGACTGCGCTTTTCCTCCAGCTTCTGTCACCGAAGATCTGCGCTCCTTTTCATAACGCACAGCCTCCACTCACGAAAACATTTGAAAGCACTGTCAAGTCTTCTCGTTAGGGCTGGGATAATGGGACATATGCAATTAAATCAAAGCTGTTTCTCTCTTTGCCGGCCTCGGAAACTTCAATGCTTTGGAACTTTAGGACAAAAGGGATCATCTAGCTTTGGACGGCTCGGTTCAACTCGCACTGTCAGTAACCAAGGGTTAATGCATCACGATTAGCACTCGTGGGTCTTTATCTGATATATTTTTAATTAACGGTATCCCACTCAAGCTCTTGAAGCCACCCCCCCCCCCCCCCTGAAAAAAAAAAGAGGGCAGGGGGGAGTTTTGACAGGGCTAATTAATGAGCGTTTGGAAAAACGTGGAGGCAAGACGTTGGGTTCATTAGACAAGTCAGTCTGCCACACATCAAACAGGCCATAGTGGTCTGTCTGATCCCTCTTTTTATTTCCCATCTCAGAGTGGTGGATGCTGGGAAGGGACGGAGGGAGTGGGAATGAGAACAGAGAGTAAAAGAGAAAGACAGAGCGAGGGAGAGGGACAAAGAGTAGCGCTGGCACTTTGCAACAGGAGAGATGAATGACTTTTTACCTCAGAACACCAAGGCCTTAATGAAACCTCCAGAGGCTAAACAATGGCATCTCTGAGACAGAGAGATACACAGAGCACTGCACACATACTCGCGTAGATGCATGGGTATGCATTGGCTGCAAAGTCCACCACACAATTATCCGCCACCGTATGGTACAAAAATTATGACCACACAGAGAGCGCATGCACACACCACATATTTATCACCAGCACAAACTGGCAGAGATGCACGTCGTCTCACTGTTTGGCCGAAATGTGCATGTATTCACACTTCTATACAGAGACACAAATGTACAGCATAAAAGGAGGGCAGAAATTCTTCTCTCGGATCGTATGAGGGGCCATCTATGAAAAAAAAAAACAGGTCACACAAACTTCCCTAATTATTTGGCATCTCAAAATAGCTTGTATGCTCTCTACCACCCAAAACCAAATACAGATTCCTTCCTACTGCCTCAATACATCAGAGGGAAGATGGAAAGATGCATCCTGCATCTAATAGCTCTATATTTCAGAAATTAATGGACTAGTTCACCAAAAATTATGTCATCCTTTACTCACCCTCCTGATGTTTCAAACAAAACTTTCTTCTGTGGATAATAATTAGGGCTGTGTATTAGCCAGAGTTGTGAAATTAAAGTATGGTGCGATACATTTTGCGATAAACATTGCACATTGTTTGTTTGTTTATTAATACTGTCAGATTTTTTTTTTCAGACAAGTGCAAATTATTATTATTATTATTATTAATGAAATGATTCATGATTCTGTCTGCATTCTGTCAAAGAGACACAAAACTTTAAATTTCCACAAAGCACCTAAAGTGAAGTAAAATACAACATTGATTGTACACTCTTGAGTTACTGAACAATGAAAGCATACATAGACTGCAATACGTATGATGATATCAGCATTAAACATCAACTAACACTATGCCTTACTGACTCTTGACATCAAAAGTGTAATGTGATTTGGATTGTCATGTAGCACTGGACAAAAACTGCTGGAACAACTTTTATAATGTCCTAAAAGTAGAGTAAATATTGACAGAATTAACATTTTTTAGGTGGATTATGCCTTTAAGAGACCACCAAGGTTTATTTACAGATATATAGCTACCACTATTCCAAATCTAAAAGAAAAAGCACTGTTTTGATACAACAAACACTTCTCTGTTCACTTCAGCTCAACACTCTGTAAGGATGCCTGGCGGCCATCTTGCTGCCAATATTTCATTTCTTGCCTATTTTCTCCACATTTTTGTCTTGATTTCTTTGTTTTTGGCGGAGGCTAAGGGTGGGTGAAAACCCATTGGCTCGGCCTGCTTCAGCCATCTGGGGACATAACTCAAATGGGCCTCCACTATCGGCCGGCCGGCCGACTCATAAGGCCGTTATAAAGAAAGAGCCGGGGACACAAACAGAGACATCAATCTTCCCTGATCAGCAGAAGATAGAAAGAGAAAGAGAGCCCCCAAAAACGGAGAAACAAACTGAATGACAATGTAGAGGGTCTGGATCAAGTGTAGGTCCAGCCAAAGCTTTACCGACCTCTGCTTTGCTGTGCTTTTGTGAAACTGTAGTGGGTTTTGGTGTGCGTGAGAGGGTGAGAATTGAGATATACAGTTGAAGTCAGAATTATTAGCCCCCCTGAATTATTAGCCCCCCTGTTTATTTTTTTCCCCATTTTCTGTTTAACGGAGAGAAGATTTTTTCGACACATTTCTAAACACAATAGTTTTAATAACTCATCTCTAATAACTGATTTATTTTATCTTTGCCATGATGACAGTAAATAATATTTGACTAGATATTTTTCAAGACACTTCTATACAGCTTAAAGTGACATTTAAAGGCTTAACTATAGGTTAATTAGGTCAACTAGGCAGGTTAGGGTAATTAGGCAAGTTATTGTATAACGATGGTTTGTTCTGTAGACTATCAAAAAAATATATAGCTTAAAGGGGCTAATAATTTTGTCCCTTAAATGGTTTTAAAAAATTTAAAACTGCTTTTATTCTAGCCAAAATAAAACAAACAAGACTTTCTCCAGAAGAAAAAATATTATCACACATACTGTGAAAATTTCTTTGCTCTGTTAAACATCATTTGGGAAATATTTAAAATAGAAAAAAAAATTCAAAGGGGGGCTAATAATTCTGACTTCAACTGTATGTTAATGATTCTTTAAAATAGTTAAGAAAACAAAGTACAGATATTCAGTATGTTTTGCATTTCGTAAGCAATTTCGTTCCACACACTTCCTTTGTGTTCCTCCAAATTTATTTAGTTAACCTAATTGTTTTTACAAATGTAAGTGCATTGAACATAAAACAATGAAGTTGTCCCCACAAAAAACTGAAGAATTGTGTTGATTCGGCACATTTTACATAAGTATTAAGTATAAAGTGTTAAATATTTTCATGATAGTTATCTAACAAGTACTTCTATGAATAATCTTTTTCATTTATAAAATTTAATAATGCCAAATACTGAAGCATTTGTATTCACTATTCAGCTTTTTTTGTACTGTTAAAATTACAGTACAACCATACAGTAAATAACATTACACATGGTACATTGAAATAACGAGATTTCAAAGACAACCAAAGCGAATGGAGGGGGAGAAAACAGACAATGGCAGTTTCTATGAGTTTAAAATAAAACTAGAATCACTGTTCTCAATAGCAAAACATCTAAGATGATATGAGAATTTGATATCTATTATTGATTACATCATGAACCGTCCATTTGAAGTAACTGCCTAAGGCAAAATGATTGCTTGCTTATGTGTTTTAGCAAAAGAATTAGGAAGAGATTTTTGCACGAGCACTAGAACAGAAGCAATCTAAACAAGGCAGTCAATCAAAGTCAGAGACTTATCGACATGAGCAGCATTTCAGCAGAGACGCCACATTTCTGCTGCTCCTTCCACTTCTCCGTCCCTCTCTCTAATTCTCTCAATGAATGCATGAAGGCAAGTCCAGGTTATCATTCCTTGTCTTTCCCCCTTCATTCTTCTCCCCCTTTCTCCATCATTCTCAATTAATGTAGGGGATGCACTCAGCTTATCTGCTCTCTCCTGCATCTGTGAATATGGAAGACCTGTTCCCTGAGACACCGGAGCAAGATATCATGCATACAGTATCACAGCATTATCACAACACAAATTTATTATATACACCGCTGTTTCAGTAGAGAACTGTGCGTTAAAATAAAACTGTATTTAACAAATATTTCCCTTAGTTCCTTTTGTATGCAATTACAACTATTATTTTCAGCTGTTATTTTAAGTTCATATTAGGGCTGGGAATAATCGAAAAGTAATTGAAATCGACATTCAATAATCAAACTAATAAACAACAACCAATAATAGAACAAATTTTTCCAGGTCAATTTTTTTCAATTACTTTCCCTACAGCGTGTGGAATCACGTGATCCAGCTCTGTTTGCTACTATTGTGTTACTTTGCACTATATTGGCAATAATTGGAAGCTGCGCCAGAGATCCCTTAAGACGGCATATTTTCCGTTACATCAAAATTATTATTTGAATTAAAACATTTGTTTACAGAAGATGCAAGAAATGCACTGTTTAAAATATTATTTACAGGATATAGAGTAAAGATAAAGAGTAATTTTATTTAGAAGAGATCCTTCTTATCCTGAAAATAATTTATTTTGTTTACAAAATGCGAGTTGTTAGTTGTGTATTTGCAGGAAAGTGAAATTGAGAGAAACATCTCCCCCAATCGTAATATGTGAGCATATTTACTGTACAAAACATGTCAGTGAACTATTAGGGCAAAAAAACTAAAATAAATAAATAAAATAATAGTTTAATAATTGTAATTGAGTTCAAATGTTTAATTAATCGAGTTTTTGATTTTAAATCGCCCAACCCTAGTTTATATATTGACAATTGATCTTTGATATTTTCCATTTAAGACTCATTTTAAGACTGTAGTTATTCACAATGAGTGGTTTAAGAAAACATACGATTATATTAATTCAATTCAATTTATCTTTATTTGCATAGCGCTTATACAATGTAGATTGTGTCAAAGCAGCTTCACATGGAAGATTATAGTGAATTGAAACAGTGTCAGTTCAGTTTTCAGAGATTAAGTTCAGTTCAGCTCAGTTCAGTGTGGGTTAATAATCACTACTGAGAGTCCAAACACTGAATAGCAAATCCATCGATGCTACAGATCCCGAACCATGCAAGCCAGTGGCGACAGCAGCGAGAAAAAAACTTCACCAGTTGGCGAAAGCGAAGATTTAAAAAACCTCGAGAGAAACCTGGCTCAGTTGGGCACGACCATTACCCCTATGGCCAAACGTCTTGTGCAGAGCTGCAGTCTAGGCGCAGGAAGCTGGACCTCAGCGAAGACTCGAAGACAGCGAAGATATTAGTGGATGCAGAACTTTTGGGAATTTTTTTTAAAGTTGTATTGTTTGCTGTTCAGGCCCAGTTATACAGTAAATCGAAACCCTGTTACCTGTTAACATAACTGGTTAGCAAATAATAGAGACAGTTCCAGATAAGGACCGGACACCCAAAACCAAGACTTGCTGATTTAAAGATGTTATTATTTTAATTCAGCTTTATCAATCTTCAACTGATTACATGTCACATGATGAGGACAATGAAGGCAGAGTTCAACAAATTTGAACTCAAGAACACATCAAACCAACTTTACACAACCTTACATTTTTCTGGAGTCCTTCATTTGAATATGTATGAATGAAACTCAACGGTACAGCATTGTGTGCGTACTGCATCTGTATTAGAACAGGTTGTTTTAAGAAATAGTATCATAAGGGAGCAATTCAAGCGTTATGGATGTGACAGTTGCAGTAAAAACTCAACACATAAACTCACAGAGAAAGTAGATGTTAGCATTACTGTATATTGAAACATATGTTAATATATTTCAAAACTACTACCACAGAGTTATATGACCAGAAAAATATAAATCTGTAAACATGTTTTGTACTTTAAATGAGGGAAATAAGAATGCGTTATGGATGTGACCATAAAAGTTTACAGTTTACAACATACTCTGTAGAAATTCTGTGAATTAAACTGCACAACCCAAAAGAAACAATGCTAATCAAAAGGAGAAGAGTTGGCTTTCTATAGAACAAAAATTATTGATTTTATTTTATTTAAGATTTTTCCATTTATAAGGAAAAAGCTTTGTTATGGATGTGACATCTCTCCGTTATGGATGTGACAGATGTGAAATTGCCACTTGTGTGACTTTTGTAAATCAAATATAATAGTTTGAAAACATTGACAGAAACATTTTTGAGTATTTCTAAAGTACTGTTAATTACATGGTCACACAAACAAAACTTAGAAACGGTTTCTGTATTTAGGTGAAACAAATTTTTTTCATGGCAAGGTTGACATATGCATGGAAATGCTCAAGGATAGTTGACCCAAAAATGAAAATCTTCAAGTAATTTACTGGAAAATATCTCACAACCCATATATTGCCATAGTGTTATTTTTCAACTATGGCAGTAAATAGGTGGACAGATCTGTTTAGCAACTGACATTTTTCCAAATATCTTGCTTTGTGTTCAGTAGAACAAATACATTTATATGGGTTTGAAACAACCTGATGGTGAGTAAAGGATTTTTCATTTTTGGATGAATTTTCCCTTCAAAGAACAAATAAGAGTTTTCCCCTAGGCTGATAAATCCCATTCATTTTCTATGATCATTTTCTGTGATGGTCAATTTTAACTGCACATAGCAAAGTTGTGACCTTTTTTTTTTCTTCATGATGACTTAGACTTATCAAACGAAGTCCATTTCTTGTTTGAATGTTTGCTTGTTAGGTCAGGTGACCACCTTTTGAATCACTCAGATTGAAGAAACAATTTTAAATATAAATTAAAATAAATAAATAATAATAATATTTATTATTATTATTATTATTATTATTATTATTATTATTATTATTGCTATTATTATTAATCCATGAATGTTCTCAACAATATCTCAAGAAATAGTCTGTAGGATTAAAAGTTTTAACTATGAACTCAAATATTTGGGTCACACTTTACAAAAAGGTTTCATTAGTTAATGTATTTCTTAACATGAACTAAAAATGAACAATGCCTGTACAGCATTTATCAATCATAGTTCAACGTTTATGGATGCACTATTCAAATCCAAATTCATGCTTGTTAGCATTAGTTATTGAACTGTAAGTTAACATGAACCAAACGATGGATGACTTTATTTCCTTTAACTAAAGTTTACATAGATGAATAAATCCTGTAATAAATGTACTTTGCATTGTTTGTTCACGTTAGTAAATGCATTATACCATTAACTAATGCAGCCTTATTGTAACATTTATTAAATTAACATTACATTACAACAAAAATCGGTCACACTTTATTTTGATGGTCCGTTAGTTGAATTTAAGATACATTGCAACTAATTCTCAGTAGATTATAAGTAGGTTGTTAGGTTGGGGTTAGGGTTAGTGTAAGTTGACGTGTACTTGCAAAGTTTCTTATAGTCAGTTAAATGTCTGTTGAAGGATTGTTAAATGTCAGTATCAACAGATATTAAGCAGAGAGTCTACTAATACTCAAATGGACCATCAAAATAAAGTGTTACCCAAAAATCATGTTAGGCACTGTATCTTATAAAGTTCATATTAATTTTACAGCTCCACATGTCTTCAAACGTCATCAGTGGTCTTTATGTCTACAATTAGGATGATCACAAATATAATACACAGCTGAGAACTATGTTTCCATGTGCTATGATAGCAACTTTAGAGCACTAGCATTCAATTTCACAGTAAATGGAAGAAAAAGCTAATTATAAACTTGATGAAGAAAGAAAAACACTATATAGCCATGAATGACGTGAATAAAAATGACAACTGTAAGCGAACACATCACTTTGAAAGCATGTGAGAGAAAACTCCGGTCAGCCACTATATCTTCCAAGACATTTCAAGAAAAGGTCTCTTTATATCTGCAGATATAAACTCAAAGCCTTAATCAGAGAAAGTTTCTCCATGCGTTCGTCTGCCACAACAAAGTGCTATTAGTCGGCATTCTTGGTGAAGTGCAGGTGTAGCAGGAAATGATTGACAAACGGAGGCCTACAAGGCAACGGAGAGCGTGCTGCGACTTTAACCATTTATGATCCGCCAGCAGACATCAAACAGCAAGCCTGGCTTTTATTGACAGCCAAGACGCAGGATGTCAAATGTTTACCATTACTTTCAAGTGCTACATCAGAAGCTTTTCTTCTAGCTGTTTTTCAACCACTGAAGCCATTTTCTCTCACTCACTCACTCACTCTCTCTGTCTCTCGCCCACTCCTCCTTTCCTCTGATGAAGAGGCTGATTAAAGTTATGTAAGTGTCACCTGTCTGCCAGGTCTCTGTTTTCACTAGAGCAAGGACGCCAAATTAAGCACATCTAAATGCTAATGTTTGAATGGCTGGAGAAATCGAAAGAGAAAAGAGGGCGACTGAGGCTGATGAGGAAAAAAAAATATTACACTTTCTTCACAACAAATTCTTCTTCTCCTACTTTTGGTTAAATTGAGCATTCCCTGATGATTTTAACAGGATCTGATTAACTGCCATCACAAAACCTAGAAAGAGTCGGTCCAAATAATCCTCTAAGCAGGGACAAATGAAATGTTTTACAGGCCTTTCATTTGAATATGGATAGTGGTACATGTGTTTTCTTTTGCTGGAGAAAGGAAAGAAAGAAAACGTGCACACATTTGGGTGTCTGTGTAAAAAGTTAAAGCACACATGCTTGTTGTCACAAACTGACATGGCAAATTGTGCTTTTAGTTTTGTTAGTTTTTTTATTTTAAGTATGGGTTTGAGTAAATTTGTTATGTTTGTTTTATTCTATAAAGATCGATTAAAATATCTTCCAAATTTTAAATAGCATAGGGGAGCGCGGGGCACAAAGTAACGCAGGGTAAAATGTAACATGGAGTTTTAAGGTATTTGCACAGGGTTAGCCATGGCATGCTTCCAAGTTTTTCGCCACAGTGTTGGCAGACGTCTTCCTGCCAATTATTGAAAAAGTTATGTGAAATTTGGATGAGAAACACTGGAGAAATCATTTTTGCACCATGAAAGTATTTTTTATTATACTCTATTTTTGTAAAAAACTGTGAAGGTAAGCAAAATTGGTCACACTTTATTTTGACGGTCCGTTTGTTGAATTTAAGTTACATTGCAACTAATTATCATTAAATTATAAGTAGACTGTTAGGTTGGGGTTGGGGTTGGGGTTAGGGTTAGTGTAAGTTGACATGTAATTGCAAAGTTTCTTATAGTCAGTTAAATGTCTGTTGAAGGACTGTTAAATGTCAGTGTCAACAGATATTAAGTAGACAGTCTACTAATACTCAAATGGACCATCAAAATAAAGTGTTACCGCAAAATTTTACATTGTTGTGATCACTGCCTTCTAGGCTAAAAGATGGAACCATTTTGAAAGATGTAAAACACATACAGTGACTGCTAGCCAGTTTTGAGGAAAACACGACACAGCGGGGAGTTGTAACAGGGTGTTACAAATAAGCCACACACTGTTGGACACCAATTAAAACTAACAAAATAATTGTTGAATTTTGAGTGTAATGTTGGGAACTTTTTAAATAAAAAATATTTTTTTGTAGAATTTTTTTTACTGCTAATAATGCAAATAAATGCATTGTATAATATTGCAAATAAATCAAAATGTGTTTATCCAATAGATGAATAAATAAACATGCTGTGCTATGTAGAATAAAAAAAATGAGTTAAGTACTGAGGAAATATACTATTTAAAGTAAACTGAATTTTAATTGGTGACACGGTGGCGCAAGTGGGTAGCACAATTGCCTCACAGCAAGAAGGTCGCTGGTTCGAGCCCCAGCTGGGTCTTTTGGCATTTCTGTGTGGCGTTTGCATGTTCTCCTCGTGTTTGTGTGAGTTTCCTCCAGGTGCTCCGGTTTCCCCCACAGTCCAAAGACATGTGCTGTAGATGAATTGAGTAAGCTAAATTGTCCGTAGTGCATAGGTGTGGATGAGAGTGTATGGGTGTTTCCCAGTGATGGGTTGCAGCTAAAAGGGCATCCGCTGTGTAAAACATATGTTGGATAAGTTGGCGGTTCATTCCACTGTGGCGACCCCTGATTAATAATGGGACTAAGCTGAAAAGAAAATGAATCAATGAATGAATGAATTTAAATTACTTATGTGACATCTGACTTTATAAGCACGTGTTACAGTTAAGCCTCTGTCTGTTAAAATGGGCTCTATGCACAGCTAGAGTTTTAAAGCCAACGATAACTTTCCGGTGAAAGCTTAATGTGACTATTTTCAATTTGTACAAAACTTGTCAGTGAACTATGGGCAAAATAAATAAATAAAATAAACATTCATTAATTGTAATCGAGTTCAAATGTTCAATTAATCAAGATTGTGATTTTAGGCCAAATCGCCCAACTTTAGTTTATAGATATTGACAATTGATCTTTGATATTTTCCACCTAATACTCATTTTGAGCATGCCTCATTTGGGGGATACCTCATTTTGGGAATGGAATTTAACGCAGTGCTTCTTGTCCGATCTGAGACCCACTTCATATCAGCAGTGAAGATCGCTGATTTTTAAAGAAATCAGATCTTAAACGTGACAATTTTGTAATGGAAAGACAGTTCAGCGGAAGCCCTTTTGCTGCCTGGCTGAAAATTTAAAGTCTGCATGCATCTAGCCTATTTGCCCTGCAGGTGGGGTAAATAGTAAAATGTTTACTCCTGGCACTTTTGGCAATACTGCACAAAAACCATAGGTCCGGCGATCATACTTTCAGTGATCATTTGTGTGAGAGGCTTGTGTGTTGTTGGTAAAAAAAAAATATATGGTTTGTCTAACCCCATTCCTTTGTTCATTATTTGGCCAAAACCATAAAGTGTTACTTTGTGCTCCGCTCTCCCGTACTGTCATTTCGAGCAGTGGTTTTTATAAAAATAAAAATGTTCAGAATAAAATGTTTTCATTTATTGCTATAGAAAAAAAATATTTGGGTCCTTACATCAATTCCAATGGTTTTCCTAACTCTTCTGAAGTTGTGTTCTCTAAAAAAATAAAACCTAAATCTGAAACCTACTCTTTTAGTGTTATTGTTAATTACATTAAATGTTTTACATGATAAACAACATGTTATTTTCATTTTAGAACAAATGTCTACAGTACTTTACAGTAATAGCTAAAAAAATACGTTTTACTCAAACACTAAAAATTGAGAAACTGAAAATTCTCAAGTGGTCTCATAGCTTTATGTATGCAAATCACGTCGACACATCACCGTATATCAAATGGCGTTTGTCTTATGATGTGTCACTTTAGCATGGTTTCCATCACCGGGAACGTAAACTTGCTGTTTATCTGGTGTGATTTTGTAGGCGAAAGGAGGCAAACAAAGACTTACATTTAGTGAATCAAACATCAGCGTGCTGAAACTCTCTCGGGAAGAATTGAGGATTGAGGTGACAGAGAGCGCCATCTGTCGGTGCTTTGGGGCCTTTTTCTTCCGGGAAATATGACTTGAAACACTTTTTGAAGAATGTCTGTTAACTATTAGGCATCTTTAACTGTCTTTGTGTATTTCGTATTTATATCATGGACAACAAAAGCAGCTCAATACACACTAAATTAACACTAACACTACAGTAGGCCTACATTATTGTCTGCTGTTTTAGGCTACAGTATGTTGCTGGACAAAGCATTGTACAGGAAGTCTTAAATGAATGTCAGCATTAAAAGTCATCAAATCATAAGTCACTTGTATTATGGAAAAAGTATATACTATTGAAACAAAGAATCCATTCTTAACATTATGCAATGTCATATGTTGTTTTAATTTAATTTGAATTATTTAAAGGCTAACTAAATAGTCATTTGTTTATAAGAAAACAAATGTAAGGAATATGTTTGGCATATGTCAATACCTTAAACACTGACAAAAAAATAAATAAATGTTTAAGAAACATCTTTTTTTATTTTTTATTTATACATTTTTGTAAGTATTTGCTAAATATGAAGATACAACAGACTGAATGTTTGCATTTCTCGAAGTTGTGTCAATCGCATGTGATATTAGTGTTTTTTTTTAAGAAAATGTTACATTCCTCCCTCAAAATCAAAGCTAGTCATTAACTTTATTTAATTTTTTTATTAATCCTTCCTATTTGTATACAAAAATACACAATGTCACATGCTTATTTACTTGGTTGAACAACCTTTGCTCAATCCCACGGCAATTCTTCCCTAAAACAAAATTCTGCGGCTCTAAATAACTGAGATATCACATACATTCTGTTTTATTTTAATTTTTTTCATTATCATCATTATCATCGTCATCATCGTCTGCCACAACATATTTTTTCCTGGTGCAAAACACAGCTCCTGTCATTTATTTTCAGATAAAAAAAGTAATTTTAATTAAACAAACAAATAATCAGTGAACTGCATGAATACATTTTCAAGTATCCTAATATATGTCTTCATAAAAGGCACAGTCTTTCAGTGTTGACTTGATTGAATTATTATTATTATTATTGTTGTTGTTGTCATTAGTTATCTAAAGCACACTTTAAAATAAATCAGTGTTTGTATAATGCGTTCTAGTTCTTTCTGTAGGCATTCATACAAACTATCTGCAATGCAGTCAAAAAACAGAATATATACTCATATTTACATGTCATATATTAATAGTAATGCATCAAATAAAATAAACAAATACAATTAAAAGTGTTGAATTAAATTAAGAACATGTTTTAATCCATCTGTGAAAACTGACAACCATGTATCATACTCATAATCATACATTTGAAGGTTCATTTATTTTCTTGTAATATTGAACCTTTATTTAACTAAAGGAAAACACTTATTCTCAGAAAAATTGATTTCCACAAGCAGCATCAGTACATATCCAACAATGCTTTGTAGCCTGTCCACTCACCCCAATTAAAACCAAGGTTTAGGTGCCCTTTAAAAATACCATTTTTTTCCACGACAAATTAAGTCTCACCAAAAAGATAAAAAAATAAATGGGGAAACTGACTTTTTTTTCCCGAATCCAGTCATTACTAATCTGGAACCTAATTACTAGCAGGGCAGATTTTCCTCTCTGATTTTCTCCAGCCAATTAATTTATATTATTTTCAGGATGACATTCAGTCCTGCGCTCCTTTTGTCTTTCTTTTGCCGCTCACTCCCACACACTCCTATCATTCAGCCTCCAGTATCATAAAACACACACACATAAACACACACTTCTCATATGCTGGTGTTAGACACTGACCAACACCTTAGCTACTCATCTACTTAGATATGAAATACATTTATATATATATATATATATATATATATATATATATATATATATATATATATATATATATATATATATATATATATATATATATAAATCCATACAGCAAATAACAAATTCATTAAAATGCTACGCAGACATTTATAGTTTCTCCAGAGCTCCGGCATTAACGGTTGGACCGCAGTTTTGCGTCACCATATTTTCTCCATATCTTCCTATCTCCGCACTGCTAATGCCTGCTAGTCCTCCTGGATAACCAGTTAAGCAATGTCGGTAATTAAGTGCTAATTAAACTTAAAGCCTGTAGTTAGGCAGTGCCCTACATATTGCCTTTGCTATAGTGTAATTACACACAGTGCTATTTTAAAGGCCGCTGGAGACCGGGTGAATTGTAATGGTATATACGGTGCGTAGTGGCAGAGGCGAGGACTGAGGGTCAGGATGTGTGGTCAGGATTGCAGCCTCAGGGGTCAAAGGTTAGAACAAGGTTGGCCTCAAATAAGCCTCTGAGGTTTATAGCCCTTTAAGGCCCTGCATGAATTCATCTCTGGCTATGATGAATCGGCCTTCGTCAGCGCTTTGTCAGGACAGAACAGTGATCAATGAAAAGCTGCTGAAATAGTGCTCGTTTCTACAGGAAGAAAACGCTGTCCGGATGCTGTCCTTCACTTTAAATGATAATTAATGAAATGTAATGCTGCAGTTGTTCATTTTTATGTGTACATCTATAGTATAATTGCAGCTAAGCTGAAAAAAAAAACACCTCATACAATTCATGTTTCCTGCAAAAAATCTCAAAATATGATCATCTGATTGTATAATGTCAAAGGAATAGAGTTTATTGTATACTGTCAATATATGTTAAGGAGCAGATGGAAGTAATTAAACAGAAATATAGTTTTAGCTTGTGATTGGCAGGTGTTTTAGCTTATTTACACTTTCAAATTGCATAATAGGACCTTGATCTCTGCTTTGACAACTTTTGATGTTGAACATTTTACTCAATTGTTAACATTTACTAGTTGGAAATGATCTACTGTCTGGGTTGGCTTTGTAAAGTATGCTACAAAAACTAGGCAGCTTCCAGTTTGTTTTATTGTAGGATTTGCTTTGTTCAAAGAGCCAGTTTATACTGTGGAAAATTAATATTATAAATGGTTCTAAAATATTTAAAGATACATTATCACATTGCTCTACTCATTAAAGTGCTCTGTTTATTCATTTCTTTGCTTATTTTAATCTAATTTGATTTGTATTATTCATTTTAATGAATGAGTTTTTCTTTGTTTTCATCTAAATTAATTCATTTATTTTAATTAAAATTTGGATAATTTATTTGTTTTAATCATTTACAATTTTTTATCCATTATTTTAAAATTATTATAATTAATAGATAGTTTTAATCTATCATTTATTAGTTTGTTTTTCTGGTTCTTTTACACTGTTTTATCTTAATAAAATACACTATTATTTATTCATTTATTTAAATAACTTAATATATATGAAAAGTTCAGATGCAAAAACCTCTAAATGCCATCTGAAGTTTTCTCCTAAAATAAGCATTTTTCTCAGCCTCCTATGTTTATGTTAAAGTATTTCACTGAATGAAAATAACTTATTATATGACTATAAAAGTAAAATTTCTGAGCCTACACACAAGAGTCTGAGAAAAATGCTAATTTTAGAAGGAAATATCAAACGGCATTTAGAGGATTTTGCATATCGCACTGCTACAAGTGATATTGCGTTTATACAACAGTTTGATGGCATAATCGTCTATAAAAAAAGAAAATCAAACACAGAGAGTCTAAAAATCCTTTTGTATGAGAAACTACTTTCCTCAGCCATTCCTTCACATCTGCAACTGATGTCAGAACAGCAGAAGACGTTACTAGTTCACCAACATCACTTTAAAGCTAGTATTTGAATGATTCTCAATCGTAATATCTAAAGTGATGAAAAAAGAGGTGATTTTGCTCACATTTTAAGATTATAAGGCTGAACGGCATGAAATGCTATCAGTCTACAGACATTTCCTAGTATTTCTCTGTTGCAATCAGGATGGCACAGTAATTAACCCTGAAAAAAACCAAAGCAAAGCAAACACTTCCAGATTACTATGGTATAAATACAGCACTACAACATACAAAAGAGAGATCGACTTAGAATGTCACCTACCAGATTTATAGTGATTTGATCATTGATTTTTTATTTTCTCTAAAGGCTTATTATGTGGTTTCTGTGACCATCTTGTGGCGGAGCATCAACTGTCTTTGCTCTGCTCACTATAAGAGAATAATGTATGCTGAATTGCTGTATCTCAGAAATGATAAATATTTAAAATAGTCACTGTCCTTATAAATAAACTGCATAGTTTCAATCTAAACAAACACATTCTCCCCTAAAAAATCCTCAAAAGTACATTATGTTGTCCAACAGCTGCAATATTTGTCAAACTGTAGTGAGTTTATGAGTTTATTAATCTGTGGGCGGAGTAATACACAAAAGTGAAGGGGCTGTACGAGTGCTGTTATTGCAGAATATCGCACAGCTATCAGCCAATCAGATTCAAGAACCAGACAGAACTGTTGTATATATATATATATATATATATATATATACACAGTGTTTCCTCTAGGATTTTTTCCAGCAGTGGCGGCAGGACTTTTTTTTTACACAGATCTGCCAACTATTTCAAAGACAAATATTACACGCAGTATTACAAGTCGAGATAGCATTCATGTAATACGAGCATGCGAATTTCTTTGCTTGCGCGCCGATTTCCTCTGTTCGAGCACAGAACTTCTTGCACGCACTCAAATTTACACGTTCAAGTGCAGATCTTCTTGTGCGCTCTCCAGTAAGCGCTGCTGAAGCGCGATTTAGTGCGTTTTTGTGCGTTTTCCGACATTAACGCGTCCTGAAGTAAAGTGAAAAGGCATTAAACTCCAGCAAGATAAAGTCATTGTATGCAAAGCCATTGACCTTTATCAATAAAGTATACTTATGGAAACTGTGTTCATCTTAACTGAAAGCTACGCTGTGTTTGCTAGACTCACGCACCTGTCAGTCAGTCTGTCAGAGAGTCAGTCAGCATGTCACCTTGAACAAATAGCGCACAGCACTACTACGGTTACAGAAAAGTTTGCGCGGTTTACCTCTAATATGTTTTGGTGCGATTATAATCCGCTATAAAAAGCACTAACTAAATGTTTAAAATAAGAAGCTGTAATGTAGCCGTGGCGGGATGAATTTTGGCATGGCGGCCCGCCACGGATGAATGAATGTAGCGGAAACCTTGATATATATATATATATATATATATATATATATATATATATATATATATATATATATATATATATATATATATATATATAGGTATAGTAAACTCAAAATGTTGACCCAACATTGTAAGCTGTCCTATTAAGACAATGTAAGACCTATTAATGCAACGGATGATAATGCTAGTAATTTTGTGGAGGTAATCACAGCATCTAACAAACCCTGAACAGAGAGGTTAACGGTTCAGCTAGAGGTCATGTTGACCCAATCCAGCTCTTAATGCAATCCTATTGCACTTCTTTACCATGTGCATTAAAGGTTAGGGTTACAGTTGTGTGGTGGAGACTCGGGCTAATGGACTTGAACACACAAAGCAGAGGAACAAGGTCACTGCCACAAGTACAACACAAAAATCCAGTGGCCTCTAAATCTGCAATTTCCTCTTGACACTAATCGTAAAACTCTGCTTAAAAATGTGTTCAGTCTGCTCCTGACGCTGAGTTTGATTCCAGCTCCGCATCTCCAGTTGCACAACCGAAGCATTATGCCGCGTGCGATCATTTGTCATACAGTAATGCTCCTGGGATTTTCAAAGTAAAATATGCTTTGCTAAGTTTAAATATTTACAGACAACACGGGTACGTTCAGCTCTTTGTTTTGTCACTTCAGAGGCTGCTGCAGGACAGGTCTGCGCTTTACGACGTGATACGCAGGACTGGTTCCTGATCATTTGACAAACATCAAGAGTTCGTTAGCTGATGAATCTCCTCTCGGCTGGACACCCAAAATAACTCTGGTTCATGTGGCGACAATACTTATGGTTTGTTTGATTCCTTCCGCCAGAGAGACGTTAAGCAAAGGACGAAGTAGCACTGAAAATATTTACAGCAAATCATGAGCGACAGTCAGCGTTACTCATTAAGACGTATTAGCGGTGATTTGAGCCGAGCTGACGCACACATCGCCTTCTCCAGCCCAAATGAGAGCAGAAGCTCTGACAGCGACATCGGTGCCTCTTCAAGACATTCAAGCACTGAGCGTAAATTCAATATGAGAGGGGGAAAAATAACAGCAGAGAGGGCGATTGTGTTTTTCTCCTTCATTCCCAGATAACAGAATTTCAGGGTGACAAACTTCAAGTGCAACACTCTGCCTCAGGGTGAGTTAATTACATTAATTTTCCCTGACACTCTCACAAAATAAAGAAATCGAGAAAATAACCCAACAAGATAGACACTGGAAAACAACATTTTATGTGGCCCCTTTTTTCTCTTATTTATTTATTTTGTCAGAGTGATGAAATTAGTACAGAGGGCTCTCGCTGCCTATAATCAATCATTACTTTCGGTAGGTGCCAGAAAGCACCAACTGAAACCATATTTTCTTCACTTGTGGACAAAGGCTTCGAGATTGCGTGCCGCCCTTGTCCATAAATATATCTGGCCTTGACAACCCGCAGGATTGGCTTTGAGATTTTACAGAGTAAACATCTGTTTGTGTGGGCCCTGAGACACGCTGTGCTCTTTTACCCAAAACAGCAGAGCCTGTTTAAAGTGAATAAAGCAGCAGGACTCTACAAGATTCATTTGAGCAACAGACACTATACAAGAGGCTGTGACACATCTGCTGTATGCGGGGAAATGGTACTGTATACAGTTTTTACTCTATACAGACCTTATACTAGTAATAGTTATTAGTTTAGTTGCCCTGGAAATGTGTGTGTGCGTGTGTGTGTGTCTAGCACCAGCAAGCTAAAATCAAATAAATAAATAATAAGTTTTATTTTAATTTTCAGAAAGTCATCTTGATCAGTCTATTTGCCTAAAAACATTGAGCTGCTGCCATGTGATTGGCTGATTGGATATTTGCATTAATGAGTAGTTGAACAGATGTACCTAAGTGGCTGGTGATTGGGTTTGTGTGTGTGTTCACATATGTATAATCCATGTTAACAAAATGTTTGATTTCTGTATGTTCTGTATGTTGTAAACTGGAATGGAAGTTAGAGTAGGGGGTGGGTCTTTCTTGTTGCACAACATTCCATCGAAGCAAACTAATGGTAAAAGAAGTTGTGGTAAAGAATATTGTAACACAGGCTCATGCCGGGGTCATACAAGAGTTTCAACAAGCAAAATTCTGTGGTACGGTACTGTGAAAAAAGGCGGGATTAAACAAGATAATTAGACATTTAAATAGCAAGCGATTGGTCCATATTTTACATTTCTGTCCAGAGAGGTCATGTTTTGATCTTCGATTGGTCTCACGCAGTCATGTAAATGTGAATTCGCCAAGCTTGAACTTTGCAACGAAATGAACTGCAAAACTTGTCGCACTAGCTTGCGTTTCTGGTCTGACGCATTCGCATGCATATGAATGGATGTCTATGGGGCGAAAAGTCCAGTGTGACAGCCGCTTCTTTGTGGATCAAGTCTACATTTCAAGAGAGCGTGAAATATGTTCCCAGGGGTATGACTGGCTGCATTGCCCCACCAGTGACAATATACAGCCATATCGCACTGCTACGAGTGTGATATTGCGTTTATAGAACTACTTTTGCCTGCCATTCATTCACATATACAGCTGACGTCAGAACAGTAGAAACCGTTGCTACTTCACCAATGTCACTTTAGAGCAAGTATTTGAATAATTCTCTAGCATAATGTCTAAAGTGATGACATACATTTCTGGAGAGCGTGAAATATGTAGCCAGGGGTACAACTGGCTGCATTTCTTTAGTAAAGCGAAAGCTATGAGATGGCATGACGCCACGGACAGCTTCTGTTCCTTTTCGTGCTACCGCTGACCACTTACCACCATATGGACGGCGTTTTTTGTGTTTGCCTAGTAGCTTGCCACATATGCCAATGAACTTGGGATGTGGAGCGGAGTAGACTGTGACGATGTGGTTTAAGTCCGGCAAAGAATGGTTCCAGAAACCAGGTAAAACAAAATCAAATAATACATAAATAACAGGCTGACAGCATAAAAAAATCATGTGGCCATGACAGCTTTTCTTTTCTAGATAGCTTTTTAAAAAACTCTATTGGTTGGGTTTAGAGAAGGGGGCGGTGGGTCAGTCGTCAGCAATCTGGTCGGCTGAAATTGCAGCCTCTGGTGGATTTACGCGAGAAGGGGACATGCAAAGGGCATGTACAAGATACATTTGAGATCATCAAAAAGTGTGCACAGTGGTGGATTTGGGAAAACAAAAACTGCAAGCAGACGTAGCTCTGGGTGCAAATTTCATGGTTTCCAAAAATATAGACCTGGGTATGTTTCCACAATGAGCCTGATTAAGCCATCAAACTAACTTCAATAGAAAATGACCACCACTCCAAACACAGCTGAAAATGTGGCAAAACATGGAAGCAAATGGTCATATTTTGATTGAAGATTACCAAAACAAACTTTTTTTTTCTTCAGTGGATTAACCTGTAGATTAGTTGTTCACCTAGAATAGCAATGAGCACTAGCAAAGTAAAAAATTGTACATTTTTTATTTTACAGGACTTTAAGGTATCTGAAATGTTAGAATTGATTTCTATTTGAAACTACAGGTGCCAAATCCACCCATAATGCATTTACTGACACTGCCAATTCACAGCAAATGGCATTTAGTGTCTTCTGACAGTTTTTAGATATTTTAGACATTCATTTACTATGTGGTTTCAATTTACTATGTTGCGATGTCATTGTTGTATTGAGCTTGTTTTTAGAAGCTGTAGTTGCATATTTGTTTTGTAACTATCAAAAGTTAATCAAGGGATCCTTAATAAGAACAACAACTTTCAATTTTTCAATTTTCTGAAGGATCATGCGAGACTGAAGAGATGCAATAAATTACATTATAAAATATTAAAATAAAAAAAGCTATTTGTAATAATATTTCACGTCATTTCTATGTTAATCAAAATAAATAAAAAAGCAATGATTAGTTAAAAATTATAGTTCACCCAAAATGAAAATTTAAACTCACTATTTACTATTTCACCCTCAAATTGTTCCAAACCATGATAAGATTCTTTCTTCTGATAAACACAGGAGAATATATTTAGAAGAAAGCTGATAACAGTAAGACTTCCATATAGGAAAAACAAATACGACAAGATCCCAGCTTTCTACAATGTATCTTCTTTTGTGTTCAACAGAAGAAAAAAACAATTAGGTTAGGAACAATTAAAGGGTGCGTAAGTAACAGAATGTTCATGTTTTGCGTGAACTATCCCTTTAACAGTCTATTCAAACAACAAACATCCCCAAACTTTTGTTGGTGTACAAACCTCCCATCGGAACATTAGCATTTTTAAGCAGCATTTTAAATACTTCAAATCTCAGTGATGTTGATAATAAACAACACAAGTGCGTCTAATGGCTTCATATCTGTTATGGAGTACAAAGGGTGCATCGTTTTGGATGTCCAGGCGTTTATTTAACCGACGGATTTATCACACAGAAAACACTGACACCTTGACTTGTGTCATAATTCCCGTTTTACAAGCCCATATCTTCGCACATTATTTCGTTACATTAGGTGAATATTGCACTTAAAACTCCACCGTTTAATTACATCCACCAGTCTAATAAACACATTTTATAGAGAGCGTAAATCACAAAAACAAAAACACACAGAATGTTGTTAACGTAACATATTTTATCATAAAGTGTAATCTATAAAAAAGATCAAGTTTGTACAAAAAAAGAGCTGAGCTTAAGTAAACGTAATAAATGTCGGGAACGCTGCCTATAAATCCTGCCTGCTGCATGTTGTTAGTTTGATACATTAGGTCATAATTTGCTATAAATAAATGTTTATTAGCTGGCCAGACTTGTTTTGATGTGTTAATGATATGTATTTAAGGAGATTCACAAGAAATGTTCAATTAGCGCACAACTTTCCACAGCATTGTCCCGGTCACAGTCGCCATTACACACCTGCATTAATTACAGAAGAAAAGCCTTATTTCCGAACATTTGCATGTAAAAGTGAGACTTAATTGAGTTCATTTAGATTCAGATCTGTCACATCTGCTGCTAATTTTAAAGTCCTTTTTTTTTCAATGAACAGTAGATGCAGAAGCATTCAAAGTGTTTTTAAACATCCTTCCACTAAAAGCCCAAGACCTTTGGGGGTCTAAAAAACCCCCCAAATGAGCATTTTGTGTTCATGTCAGCAGATCCCTGGTCAGTTTAAGTGCATTTCCCCCATATTGATTAAGATTACAGAAGGCCCAACACCAAAAACTGGTCCAAGATCAGCCATTAGAGGCCAACTGTGGCCAGAGCCCTGTGGCTATATGGCATATGGTTACAATTTGTCACTAACACGCTTTCGGTTGAACCCAGGCTTGGGTCAGCCAGCAAACCCGCTGGCTACACACTCCCTTAAGCTCCATATTAATGACTGCTGAGGAATAGAAAGTGCTAAGCATAATGCCACGAACGCAAGTATTATTACAGACACCTGTGCAGAGACTCAGCGCTATTTATTCCTTCATTCATTCCTTTATTTCATTTCACCCAACACAGCAACAATCAATAAGTAATTAATTTCACCACCTAAAGAAATATATGGCATTTTATGCCTGAACAATCAAATCAAACTGTAACATGGCTATGTAAGTATATGAATTAAGCTCTTAAGCTGGAAATGGATGCATAAAACATTAAGAATTTTTTCTTACTTTTCTTTTTTTTTCTTTTTTTTTTTTTTTTGCCATGTGCAGAATGGTTTATTTTATTTATGTATTACAATTGATGTAATTTTGGCAGTTTGATTTTTTTCAATTATATATTGCTCACTGTTAATATTGTTAATGCTAACTCACTAACTTATAAATAAATAAGAACATTTTGTAAAATGTTGCTGGGTAGTAACTGATTAAATGTAACTTAGGTTATGAGATCAGATTCTAGATATTAAGTATTTGTAAGTCTTTGTGAAGTATTTTACTCATTATAAGATTTTTGTATAGTTTTACTGATAACAGAGCTACATATTTTATTTAATTATATTTATATTTTAATTTAATTAATTATATTCACTAATATGGATTCAAAAAATTATAACAAATAATTATAATAATACATTTTAAAATCTCAAATTTCACATGCATTGGAATTTCAATATTTCTTAATGGGCAGCACCGTGGCTCAGTGGTTAGCACTGTCACCTCACAGCAAGATGGCTGGATCAATCCTGGATAAATAGGGGACTAAGCCAAAAGAAAATGAATAAATGTTTCTTAACGTTTGTTCATGTACAAACTTAATCCCTGGAACTTTAAGTTAATATTTGTTCAAGTCTTTTATTTTGATTGAAACATTATTTACATTTTACATACAAATCCACTGCAGTTACTCTATAAACAATCAGAATTATTCAACCCCCTGAATTATTAGCCCCCTTGTTTATTTTTTTTCCCCAATTTCTGTTTAACGGAGAGAAAAATTTTTCAACACATCTCTAAACATAATAGTTTTAATAACTCATTTCTAATAACTGATTTATTTTATCTTTGCCATGATGACAGTAAATAATATTTGACTAGATATTTTTCAAGACACTTCTATACAGCTTAAAGTGACATTTAAAGGCTTAATAGGTAAATTAGGTTAACTAGGCAGGTTAGGGGAATTAGGCAAATTATTGTATGACGATGGTTTATATATATATATATATATATATATATATATATATATATATATATATATATATATATATATATATATATATATATATATATATTGTTTTTATGTTATGTTGTTATTATTTATATATACATAACAAATATATGTCACACACACATTCATTCATTTTCCTTCAGCTTTATCCCTTACTTATCAGAGGTCACCACAGCAGAATGAACTGCAACTATTCTGACATATGTTTTACGCAGCAGATGCCCTTCCAGCTGCAACCCATTACAGGGAAATATCCATACACACTCACATTCACACACACACTCAAACACTACGGCCACTTTTGTTTACCCAATTTATCTATAACATGTCTTTGGACTGTGGGGGAAACTGGATCACCTGGAGAAAAACCACTGAGCCACCATGCTGTCCCTACAGACACATACAGTTGAAGTCAGAATTATTAGCCCCCCTGAATTATTAGCCCCCCTGTTAATTTTTTTCCCAATTTCTGTTTAACGGAGGGAAGATTTTTTTCAACACATTTCTAAACATAATAGTTTTAATAACTCATCTCTAATAACTGATTTATTTTATCTTTGTCATGATGACAGTAAATAATATTTTACTAGATATTTTTCAAGACACTTCTATACAGCTTAAAGTGACATTTAAAGGCTTAACTAGGTTAATTAGGTTAACTAGGCAGGTTAGGGTAATTAGGCAAGTTATTGTATAATGATGGTTTGTTCTGTAGACTATCGAGAAAAAAATGAGCTTAAAGGAGCTAATAATTTTGACCTTAAAATGGTTTTTAAAAAAATTAAAAACTGCTTTTATTCTAGCCAAAATAAAACAAATAAGACTTTCTCCAGAAGAAAAAAATATTATCAGACATACTGTAAAAATTTCTTTGCTCTGTTAAACATAATTTGGGAAATATTTGAAAAATTAAAAAAATAAATAAAAGGAGGGCTAATAATTCTGACTTCAACTGTACATACTGTATAAAAACAAACTTTTAATTTGGATGCAATTAATCACAATTAATCTTTCTCCAGCACTAAAAATACATTTTAAAAACTATTTAATGATCAACTAAATCAATGTGATAAACAAGGTTGTTCAACTGTAATCAAAAAGATTGTCAAATTACATTAACCTAAAATATTTAATGATTGTTACTAACTAGACCAACAATTTTCAGTAGGCTATTCCTTTTTTAACAAGTAATGGATTTCTAGCATTACAGCATTCAAACACATTTGGAATGTGTGTGTATGTGTGTGTGTGTGTGTTACACAACCAACACATACAAGCTTCTGAACTGCATCCCAGCCATATTCTCCATCCTGTAAAAGACAGAGCATGAAAGCCGAGTAGAGGCAATCCAAACACACTTGTTATAGCTGCTATAGGAAAGGAAATCTTACAGGGAGACTGAATAATGGAGTCAGAGGGACCAGCGGCGAGCTGAAAATGTTTTCTCAACCAAGACCGGGACGCAAAGCGACATTTCCCCAACTGACTAGGACATATTTTAGAGTGCAGGTATGGGAGAGGAAAAATGAGAAAGGGAGGGGGTTTGCTTTGACGTTTTGTTTGTTCTCCTAGGCAAAATGGAAGACATACATTGTCCCTTATTGCCTAAAGACCCACAATGCAATTGTAGCCCTCAGTGGCCACACGGGGAGTGCGATCCAGGAGTCACATGGTCAGATGGATCACATCAATTTACCAGGGGAAAAACAGAAAATAAGAAAACTGAAAAAAAGAAAGAGAGAAAACAATACAGCTTTGTCTTCTTTTGACCTCTCGTGGCACACAAATACTATGTGTTATTGTGCGAGTAACACACAGCTAAATACAGAGGTGTTCTTGTGTTTGGACCAAAGAGGAGATAAATGAATCCCCATCTTGTCGTGGCCGGACAGAGCGGGAGATTTTCTGCATACTCGTAGACCTGTATCGCCACCCACTGGACACTTCTGAACTTACAGTTCAGCCAGTGAAGTGAGGTCTGATAGTTTATATTAGTATACATTTTATTTTGAAATAAATATTTTCAGAAATACTCGCACAGTATTTTTACAAAATGTGTTAATGTAAATATATTTTCAAAATATATATTTAGCATTTTTGGCAACTTGTTTATATATTTTGAAATATATCTAAAATATTCAGTATATTTCATAATATACAAAAAAAAATTTCAAAAATGCCTTAAAATGTTTTTTATGTATTTTTGAAGAGAATAAATATATTAAAAATATATAATAATTATCTTTTTATTATTTTTCTACTAAGTAAATAAAGACAGGGTTCCACACAAATCATTCATGTTGTACCAACACAAATCGATTAAGTTAACTTAACACTTTTAACAAATTTATGTGGATTGAACATAAAAAAATTAAGTTGTCCCAATGAGATCTCAAGAATTGTGTTGTTTCAGCTCATTTTAAAAAAGCAGTTTGAACGAGTAAAAAAAAATTGAGTGTGGGTGTTTCCCAGTGATGGGTTGCTGCTGGACTAAGCCAAAAAGAAAATGAATGAATGAATGAATAAATACAGATACTTTCCCGGTGTTGGGTTGTGGCTGAAAGGGCATCCGCTGTGTAAAACATATGCTGACCCAAGATTAATTAAAGGACTACGCTGAAAATAAAATGAACGAATGAAATACAGACAAATGTAACATTGGGGGAAAATCTGTCTAAAATTTTTAAGGAAGAGACAAATATAAAAGCAGCTATTGTGGAAACATGGGAAACCTTGTCTTGACTGTTATTGTAACAGACAAAAATAACAAGTTTACCTAAGCTTAATTTAAGATAGTACTTTAAAATAAATTTGATCCTTTCTAAATCCTTATGTGTGTAAATAAGGATTAACCAATTTAACTGTTGCGGATGAAGATTACCAGTTAAATAAAAAATCTGGTGTGTCTGATAAAGAGAAGATTCAGAGACGGAGATACAATAAAAATGAAAAATTTACTGAAGATAGTTTGCAATTCTATGGCAGAAGGGCTTCACACTCAAGCTGAGTTCGCAGGCCGATCTGCCTTACAGTACAACAATGTATAGCAATTATACTATTTACACAAGACCAGAAAGGGTGTGACTCAAGTAAACAGTTCCTATTGGTTAAAGCAAAGATAGACAATTCTAAATGTGTACGTCAATGAGGGATTTTATCTAAATCCAGATATGGATGGCGGCATGGGTCCTTCCTTATAAAAGTGAAAGTGAAAATGAAAGTATATTGAATTGTTTTAATATGTGAATTGCAATTGACTGAAATGTATTTTTAACTTAAAATTGTTAAAGCTAAACTTTACTTTAGTATAAAAATAGCATAAAATAATTGTATACTTTACTATAAAAAATATTTTACTTTATATAAAAATGGAGTTGGAAAAGTCCTGTCAAATAGTTGCTAAATGTTTTTTTTAGCATTAATAAAAACAATAGTGTTGATTTATTTTACATTTTATAATACCATGGAAGATCTAATAAATTTTGAAATTATTTGGTGCACATATTGTCGCTTTAAGCTCTGGTTTTGATTGAAATTTTATTGTTGTCTTTGTGTATTTTTTTATAAATAGGTTAATGTTCATTCATTCATTTTCTTTTCAGCTTAGTTCCTTTATTAATCAGGGGTCACCACAGTCGAATGAACTGCCAACTTATCCAGCATATGTTTTACGCAGCCGATGCCCTTCCAGCTGCAACCCAGTACTGGGAAACATCCATACACTCTCATTCACTACGGACAATTTAGCTTACCCAATTCATTTATACCACATGTCTTTGAACTGTGGGGGAAACCTGAGCACCCGGAGGAAACCCACACGAACACGGGGAGAACATGCAAACTCCACACAGAAATGCCAACTGACCCAGCCGAGACTCGAACCAGTGACCTTCTTGCTGTGAGGCGATCGTGCTACCCACTGTGCCCTAGGTTATGGTATAGTTATGAAATGAATTGAAGAGTTCAGAAACAAAAAACCTCTGAACGCCAGCTGAAATTTTCTTTTTAAAAAAATTCTCAGCATCCTATTTTCATGCTCAGATTTATATACAAGCACTTAAATGTTTGTTTTTATTATGTATTTTAACTCATTGTTAATAAACTTTTAATATTTCATTCATTCATTTTTTTTTTGGCTTAGTCCCCTTATTAATCTGGGGTTGCAACAGTGGAATGAACCGCCAACTTATCCAGCATATGTTTTACGCAGCGGATGCCCTTCCAGCTGCAACCCATCACTTGAAAACATCCACACACACTCATTCACACACACACACTACGGACAATTTAGCTTACTCAATTCACCTGTACCGCATGTATTTGGACTTGTGAAGGAAACCAGAGCACCCGGAGGAAACCCAGGCCAACACGGGGAGAACATGCAAACTCCACACAGAAATGCCAACTGACCCAGCTGAGGCTCGAACCAGTGACCTTCTTGCTTGGAGGCGATTGTGCTACCCACTACGCCACCGTGAGGCCCCCTTTTAATAATTGTTATTAAGTTTTTATTTTATTTTTTCCGTCAAAATTCTCTCTCGCTCACTCGCTCTCAGTTGAATGTGAGGGATTGAGGTGGAATGAATGGCGGCTGTGAGTGGCAGAGAGAAGAGCCTTCAGCGAGAAGGCAATGCCAGTGTGGATTTGTGGAGATGTGATGATGGTGGCAGGGTGACAGAAGGGAAGACACTCACTACTGTTGTCTTAGTTTTGAACATGACGTGAACAGCGGTTGACTGATGCGCTGTTTGTGTCAGTCGGGATGGAGTGACTGATACTATGAGACAGAGTTCGGATCGCTGGCTCCTCAGGGGACCTATCAAAATCATTTTCTTATAGCAAAATAGAAACATCTATTAGACTCATACATGTACACAAATAACAGATTCACACATCACTTTACAGATTGACATATTCACACAACTTCAGCATGTCACAACGTCTGTCACTTCTTCACAGGTAGATCTGTACTCTGCATCTAAAAAAAAAAAAACAGTCATTTAAATATAAGCAAATATCACTGCAGTTGTTATTACACTGTAAAACCCAAAAGGTTAAGGCAACTCAAACCGTTTGAGGAAACCGATTGCAACAAACCATTTAAGTTCAAAAACTAATCTATATGAGTACTGTGAACTTAGTAAATTTGAGTAAATGTGCCATTTGAGCACAGTAAAACCCAACAAATGAAGACTATTCAAGCCAACTGAGTACTGTAAAACCCAATAAGTTAAGGCAACTCAAACCGTTTGAGGAAACTGAACAAACCATTTGAGTTAAAAAAACTAATCTATATGAGTACTGTAAACTTACCCCTTTTAAGTTGAAGTAATGAGATATTTAATTAACTCATTACCTTCAACACTGTGTTCAAAACTATTTTCAAATGAGTAGAATTAACTTTCAGTCAATTTTGAGTTAACGACACTCATTTCATTTCATAAAGTTGACTGTTGGGTTTTACAGTGTATAAATGTGTACGATGCAGCATCACTTCTAGTTAAAATAAGCTAATATTAAAGTGGTAATAAAAATAGATGGTGATAGGGCTTATATTTATCCCCCCACTGTAAATACATACTGTACATTTAATAGCACTATAATCAATACAGATAATTTGTTTTCACAAATAAAGACAAGACTACAATTTTAAATTAAATGCCAAAAGTCAGAGTGTTATAATTGTGCATGTGGGGGAGGTGATAGTGACAGTGTTTGAGGGCACTGACCATTGAAATATTAAGGATATTGACCCACTATACCTCAAATAAATGTAAAACTACGGTGGCCAAGATACCTCAACATGCTGCAATTTAAGAAAACACAAGCAATTACAAAAAAAAAAACAGCAAATTGAAAAAAGATCTGCATCAGTTTGACAGCATTTGTGCAACAAATCTTCACAATGTAAACCCTTTTTTTTTTAACTCACTGCATTTTCCCACAACACAAACTAAATAATAAAACTCACTGCATTTTCCCACAACACAAACTAAATAATAAAACTCACTGCATTTTCCCACAACACAAACTAAATAATAAAACTCACTGCATTTTCCCACAACACAAACTAAAATAATAAAACTCACTGCATTTTCCCACAACACAAACTAAATAATAAAACTCACTGCATTTTCCTACAACACAAACTAAATAATAAAACTCACTGCATTTTCCCACAACACAAACTAAATAATGAAACTCACTGCATTTTCCCTAAACACAAACTAAATAATAAAACTCACTGCATTTTCCCACAACACAAACTAAATAATAAAACTCACTGCATTTTCCCACAACACAAACTAAATAATGAAACTCACTGCATTTTCCCACAACACAAACTAATAATAAAACTCACTGCATTTCCACAACACAAACTAAATAATAAAACTCCACTGCATTTTCCCACAACACAAACTAAATAATAAACTCACTGCATTTTCCCACAACACAAACTAAATAATGAAACTCACTGCATTTTCCCACAACACAAACTAAATAATAAAACTCACTGCATTTTCCCACAACACAAACTAAATAATAAAACTCACTGCATTTTCCCACAACACAAACTAAATAATAAAACTCACTGCATTTTCCCACAACACAAACTAAATAATGAAACTCACTGCATTTTCCCACAACACAAACTAAATAATAAAACTCACTGCATTTTCCCACAACACAAACTAAATAATAAAACTCACTGCATTTTCCCACAACACAAACTAAATAATAAAACTCACTGCATTTTCCCACAACACAAACTAAATAATAAAACTCACTGCATTTTCCCACAACACAAACTAAATAATGAAAACTCACTGCATTTTCCCACAACACAAACTAAATAATAAAACTCACTGCATTTTCCCACAACACAAACTAAATAATAAACTCACTGCATTTTCCCACAACACAAACTAAATAATAAACTCACTGCATTTTCCACAACACAACTAAATAATAAAACTCACTGCATTTTCCCACAACACAAACTAAATAATAAAACTCACTGCATTTTCCCACAACACAAACTAAATAATAAAACTCACTGCATTTTCCCACAAACACAAACTAAATAATGAAACTCACTGCATTTTCCCACAACACAAACTAAATAATAAAAACTCACTGCATTTTCCACAACACAAACTAAATAATGAAACTCACTGCATTTTCCCACAACACAAACTAAATAATGAAACTCACTGCATTTTCTCACAACACAAACTAAATAATAAAACTCACTGCATTTTCCCACAACACAAACTAAATAATGAAACTCACTGCATTTTCCCCACAACACAAACTAAATAATAAAACTCACTGCATTTTCCCACAACACAAACTAAATAATAAAATCCACTGCATTTTCCCACAACACAAACTAAATAATAAAACTCACTGCATTTTCCCACAACACAAACAAAATAATAAACTCACTGCATTTTCCCACAACACAAACTAAATAATAAAACTCACATGCATTTTCACACAACACAAACTAAAAATAAAGCTCACGCATTTTCCCACAACACTTCATTCATTCATTTTCTTTTCAGCTTAGTCCCTTCATTAATCAGGGGTCGCTACGGTGAAATGAACCACCAATTTATCCAGCATATGTTTTACGCAGCGGATGCCCTTCCAACTGCAACCAACACTGGGAAATACCCATACACTCTTGCATTCACACACATGCACTACAGCCAATTTAGCTTATTCACTTCACCTATAGCGCATGTCTTTGGACTGTGGGGGAAACCAGAGCACCCGGAGGAAACGTACATGAACACGGGGAGAACATACAAACTCCACCCAGAAATGCCAACTGACCCAGATAGAGCTCGATCCAGCCACCTTCTTGCTGTGAGGCGATCGTGCTACCCACTGCGCCACCGTGACGCCATTATTTTATTTATTTATTAATTTTATTTTTGATTAGAGGAATTAAATGTAATACAATTGCCCCTGTTTCAAAATATGGGGTTACCATTGTGAAGTTATTAGATGTGGCATGATTCACTTTTTTTCTGCCTAATCACTTTGACTTTTATTTCAAGTACACCTGAGGTTGTATAAGTATAAGAAGATCTATAAGAAGAGTATGCCAATGATGCTACACTTTTAGTGCTATTGAATTCCATCCGTACAGATCATACAAGTCGCATTTTTAGTTGATATTTAATCTGCTAATTTGTATCATGTGAAATCAAGATGTAGAGTGACAATGGCTTCATTTTTCTCATGTATTGTAAGATAATATACTTTAGTTTGAGAGAAACCAAGCCCCATTAATTTTAAATGTCCATCCTCACCACAGTTGCTGATCTTAGATATGAAATGCATTTACTTTAAAGTCATTTTAATTCACAACCAATCTATTCAAAAGTAACTGTATTGTGATGTCAAATTTGGAAATCAATATACTACATATTGTGTATGGATGTTTCCCAGTACTGGGTTGCAGCTGGAAGGGCATCCACTATGTAAAACATATGCTGAATAAGTTGGCGGTTCATTCCACTGTGGCGACCCCTGATGAATAAAGGGACTAAGTCGAAGGAAAATGAATGAATGAATATACTATGTGTGCACGTTTTTGTGACATATCAGTACAAAAAATTGTATAATGACATGGTTATGACATGAATATTACAAGGAAAGATGACTTATGAGGACATTCCCTATGTCCCCATTTCCCAAAAGGTTTATAAATCATACAGAATGAATTTCCTTTTTTCTTTTTGTTTTCAGAAAGAAAAACTGTTTCCTTAAAGGGGAAGGTTTGTACTATACTGTACAGTATAAAACAATGAAAAACCTAATGACTGTCCCCACAATTCACAAAAACAATTGTGTGTGTGTGTGTTTCATTCTTCTTGTTTTCTTTTCTTTTTTTCTGATGGATTTTAAAAGTCCACAGCAGTCAAGCAACTGCCTTTGAGGTAAATGGAAATGTTACCTTATAGATTTCTTGAGGTGACATATACACCTCATAGACAGTTTACACAATTGCACTGAATGATTCATGCTATTTTATTTTATTATATTGATCTAGATGGTAGTCCATGCTACAAAGAAGAATATTAAAGGTTTCACAGTGGTCTAAAAACCCATAATATTAATCAAATTCAAAATTCTAGTTTTATTAGACACATAGACAGAAATGCACAGTATGATGCAGTAAAATGCTTATATGACCAACCGCGACCTTTAAAAAAAGAAAGTTTATCAATAAGAAATTAATTATAGAATAAAAATAACAGTTCAAATAAAATAGAAAATAGAAATACTTTAGAAAAAAAATTGCTATAGAAAATAGAAACAAATATAAATAAATAAATAAATAAATAAATTACTAAATAAATAAATAAATAAAATTAATTACTAAAAAATAATGAATAAATTACTAATAAATGTAATTAATTAATTAATTAATTACTAAATAAATTAATAAGTTAATAAATTACTAAATAAATAAATAATTACTAATTAAATAATAAATTACTAAATAAATAAAGAAAGAAAATTACTAATTAATTAAATAATAAATAAATTACTAAATAAATAAATAAATTACTAAATAAATGAATAAATTACTAAATAATTGAATAAATTACTAATAATAAATAAATAAATAATGAATAAATACTAAATAATAAATAAAGAAAATTACTAATTAAATAATAAATAATACTAAATTAATAAGTTACTAAATAAATAAATTACTAAATAAATAAGAAAAAAATTACTAATTAATTAAATAAATAATAAATTACTAAATAAATAAATAAATTACTAATAAATAAATTACTAAATAAATGAATAAATTACTAAATAAATAAATTACTAAATGAATGAATAAATTACTAAATAATAATAAATAAATACTAAATAAATAAAAAATACTAAATAAATAAATAAAGAAAATTACTAATTAAAAAAATAAATAAATTACTAAATAAATAAAAAAGTTACTAAATAAATAAATTACTAAATAAATAAATAAGTACTAAATAAATAATTACTAAATAAATAATAAGTTACTAAAAATAAATAAATAAATTACTAAATAATAAAAATTAATTAAATTACCAAATAAATAAATAAATAAATAAATAAATTACTAAATAAATAAATAAGTTACTAAATAATAATTACTAAATAATAAATAGTTCTAATAAATAAATAATAAATTACTAAATAATAAAATTAAATTACCAAATAAAAATAAAAATAATAAGTTAAAATTGGATGGAGCACAATGGAATTTTATTTGTACACTAAAGAAAATGCTGGGTTATTTTAACCTAAATATGCATAAATTATGGACAAACCCAAACCTAAGGTTAAATTAATAAACAAAATTTAAACACAACTTTACACAACAGCTCCATATTTCCATGTTTATAATTAACCCAAGTTTAGTTTGAAATAACCCAGAATTTCAATGTGAATAAACCATGCATCCATCATCTCCACTGCATTATAAAAAGGACAGAATCTCTTGCCTTTGGACTGGTGTTGTTGAGATATTAAAGAAATGAAACAGATTGTTGTCTTCTAATCATGTCATGCTCACCCAGTACATCAGTCTCAGAGCTCTGTTTGGGCAGAAAGGATAATAAGAGAGAGAGAGAGAGAGAGAGAGAGAGAGAGAGAGAGAGAGAGAGAGAGAGAGAGACAGATAGAGAGAGAGAGAGAAGAGAGAGAGAGAGAGAGAGAGACAGAGAGAGAGAGAGAGAGAGAGAGAGAGAGAGAGAGAGAGTTATGAAATAATATAGCTTAAACTGAAGAATTGCTTTAATACTTCAATAGAAATAACCTAATTCCAACATTTTCAAAGGAGCAGGCGGCCTTGCTCCGGGCTAGCGCGTAATGTGTGAGTGAAAGTATATCGTGTGTCACTCTGCATTAGAGAAGCGAGCCTGTGTGCCTTTGAATGAGAGGCAGCTGGGGTAATAGGAAGTGCAGATATTAGAGCTAATGAAATCACAAAGAACAAGACAGATGTGCCATTTGACCAAGTGCTGCGGTGCCGGTGCATTTGCCCACAACATTCAGACAAGAGGACTCGAGCCCTGATAGCAACCCTTATGCTGTTCTATTTAAATGCATAATGCACAGAGAATGAGAGGGCGTTTATACGACCAGACAAAACACTTTTCATTTGTTTTGACTGTTCGTGTACATGACATCTGTGTGTTTGGATCTGTAAACCCCTCTATTATCATGTCCGTTTCCAGCCCCCTGAAAATGCAAAACTTTTTATGTGTTTTCCCTGTTCTTTTATACAACAGCTGTGTTTTCGGGACAGAAAACACCTCCATTATTGTCTCCATATACACTCAAAAAAATACATTTTCAGTTTGTTCAATCTACTTATTTAAAATGTGCTAAATCAACACAATTCTTGGAGGTTTTGGGTGAACACTAAACTAATACACTGTAAAAAAATCCTGGTTGCCTTAAACTTTTAAGCTGGATCAAATTAACCGTATGAGTCCATTGAACTTATATTATGTTAAACTGACTTAAAACAGCTTGTATAACTAATCAAATTAAGTTACAACATGATTAACTTAGTTTAATAAGTTACAATGTCCTAAAAACATGTGCTATGACTAATTGATCATATATATTGTTTTACAGTGTAAGTTAACTTAATTCCTTCCTGTTGCACCAACACAAATCAATTGTGTAGAACCCAGCATGTTTTATAATGCAAACACCACAAAATAAAAGTCTTTGTAAAGACTGATGTCATACTTGTACATGGTACATATTTAGGAAGGTGCAGATTTAAACACTAACAAACACACAAGAATGGCAATGTGTTTGTTAAATTGACTTTACATTAAAACCAACAGTAAATATGCATTATACACACTAGCTCCACATTGTCGTCAATTCTATATGTTTGCAAGGCATGGGCCGGTATAAGATTCTGAAAACCTTAGATAAAAATATCACGGTTTCACGGTATGACAGTATTGTGATTACTGCTCTAAAATATGTTCTTCTGGGTTAAAAACAACAACTTTTTTCCCCATTGAACACAATATAATTTATTTTAAGAAACATTTATGATATTTTGGAACAGTAAACATGCCAGGCTAAATAAATAAAATAATTCATTGACTTCTGCTATCTTTATTAGTTTACAAGATTTCTTTACAACTTGAAAAGGCATCTTTGGATATCTTTTTTATTTTGTTTGGATATAAAGTAAGGAAGCCACTGCACTGTTCAGGTGCATAGCACATAGGATGCACATAGCTGCATCGGATGTTGCTTATATATCTGATCCTCAATTGTTTGCTGAATCATGTGCTGACCTGTAGCTTTTGATGCCGAAGGTCCTTTTCTGCTGGAGATACTGTTGCCCGAAAAAAAACTATATAAAACAATTGTAAAAAAAAATAATAAAAAACAAACACTTACACACAGTGCTCAGCATAATTGAGTACACCCTATTTTATATTCAGTAAATATAGGCAATGTATTTGAGTACAAAACAGATTTATTTAACAGATATATTTATTAAAAATAATATTTTACCCACCAAACATATGTAGAAATTGAGAGAGAATACAATTAAATTTAAGAAAAATATTGTTAAAAAATTACAAACTGCAAACTAAATTAAATTTTTCCTCTTTTAAATATATATTTAATATTTTTCTAAAACATATAAATTTGGGTGTACTAGTTTTTGGACCGTTATTGTAAGTTATTTTGTTAGATAAGTTTAAGATTTGGCTTCAGTACTGACTAATCTAATGTATGCACAGATATAATATTGTATCTTCCTTTTAAAAATATGAATTTAAAAGATAGATAGGCATAGATTGTGAGGGGTGTACTCATATATGCTGAGCACGGTATACCTTAGGAATGCTATAACATTTTTATTTTTATTTTTGCGGTTTTAAACGTTGACTTTTCCAAACCTGTGGTAAACCTTAAAAACGTTTATTGTCCCATGCCTATTACTAACAAAGTAAAAGCGCCAAAAACTGGCCTGACATAAGGTCTGTGTGAAATCAAAAGTTACAATGTTTAATTTGCTAGTGCACATTAATATTCTATAGGTGAACAATTAATCTCTGTAAGGTAATCTACTGAAGAAGTCTTATCACTTATGCTTCCATAAGTGGTGGTCCTTTTCTGTTAAAGTCAGTTTGATGGCTTCAGAAACAATATTCTTAACCATGCCCTCTTACCATTAGTTTGCTATGAGGAAATGAGTGGCTAAAATAAAGCCCTGCCCCTACTCAATATTCTGTTGGAAGTACATCAACATGCTGAAATAAAAGTCTCAGTAACTTACAGTTCTCTCAGAGTTTAATATAACCCTTTCAGCCGTTTTCATGGATGTGTAAACGTGAATCATTTTGAAAACATTGTCATGTAAACATCACCATTAATGTGATCCAAAACCTGTGAAGAGATGATGCCAAGGTATCCATAATCCTGGACCAGGCCGTATCCTGTGCAGATGCTGTGGCGGTCATGGAAGAGGGGAGAGCATTGATCCCGTGGGCCAGCCTGAACACCTGTCGGTGACCTATTCACACTTGCAGCTTCTCCGCGATGGACGTCAAGCGTTCTCCAGTCTCCGGCGCCTAGACTGCAGCTCTGCACAAGAAGTTTGGCCAGAGGAGATATGGTCCTTCCCAACGGAGCCTGGTTTCTCTCAAGGTTTTTTTTCCTTCACTTTCGTCAATTGGTGAAGTTTGCTCCTCGCTACTGTCGCCACTGTTGGGGACTTGTGGAGCTGTGCAACGATGGATTTGTTCTTTAGTGTTTGGACTTTCAGCAGTGTAACTAAACCACACTGATCTGAACTTAAACTGAAAACTGGACCGACACAGTTTCAGTTTACTTAAACTTCTATGTGAAGCTGCTTTGACACAATCTACACTGTAAAAGCGCTATAGAAATAAAGACAAATTGAATTGAATTAAGCGTGAAATTCCCAAAGGAAAAAAACCTTAGTAGAATCTCAGTCTGGATATTTTGTGTTGCCTCAAACAGTATATTTCTGACACCCCTAAACGTAAAAGCATTTAATCATACATCAGCACTATTTCTTCACCCCATCACAGCTCTTTTGTGAATTTGCCTGTGAGCCACGAGAACAACTTGTATTTCTTTGCACGTCATTCAACAAACACAACTGTCACATTTAGCCCGCCGTTAATATCTCCTCCCCGGCATTGCGTGTCATCTGGAAAAACATACAGAGGAGTCAGACAAATAAACACAACAACCTGGAGTCATTCGAAGGGATTTGTGGTTTGGAGGATTGTGATAAAGGGGGAAGTGGGCTATGCAATGCCACATCTGACCTGTGGCAATAAGTGCCTTAGTCATCTATGATTCATGTCAAAACATACTTAATGTATCAAAGATATGAAACACTTTGACAGCTGCTATGAAGAACCAAATGGTTTTCAAACAAAACAAGCTGTTTTCCTCCTCCCCCCTCCTCACACAATGGCTTGCACCGGTGGACTTATGACCATAAACAGTTTATGATGAAATGCCGTAGCACTTAATTAAAACAATAAATCCAAAGTGTGCATTAGTGGCCCCCTCCTCTCGCCTCACTGACCTCAGCTGTGTCCATTCTGCAAGCGTGCAGTGCATCACCGCGGCCGGGTGAGTCTGGAGACCAAATCGCATTCCCCGTGCCCTGAAATGATGCCACAAATGTGTTCTTATTACTCTCTCGCTTTCTCTTTCCCTCTCTCTCTCTCTTTGGAGATAATTTAATTCATATTTCACTTGTAACACAAGGGATATGTGACAGAGGCCTAATCACACACACAATAGAACAAAGAGGTTGCTTTTTTGGAAAGCAGTCTAAATTCTCTTTGGATGTGCAGGCGCTGGCTTTTTATCCATTTAGCAGCGCATTATGAAAAGCTTTTTTGGATTGGATAAAAAGGACCCATAGTCTTCATTAGGATTTCACTCACAGAATTACTTTTAAAGTGAGTCTGCAAACTGTTTTTTTTTTCTGAAGTTGCTTTGCAAATTCTGTAAAACTGCTGATCTGTTCACGGGCGACACTGCTGTGATCTCAGCTTGAGGACTGGTGCCATCACACTTATTCCTATTCACGGTTAATTATAAAACTGAGAAGTAAACCTGTGATCGCAAGTACTTTGATCTTGTTATGCCTTTTCTTTTCCCCTAAACCCATAGTTTATTTTCAGATATGATGTTTTGATCTATTGTCCTGTTGAACATAATGCTATATACAGTTGAGGAAAGAATTATTAGAAATATTTATTCAGTGATATTTAATGCAGCAAGGACATTTTCACAGTATTTCTTCTGGAAAAAGTATTATTTATTTTATTTTGGCTAAATAAAAAAACAGTTTTTAATTTTTATAACCATTTTAAGGTCAATATTAATTGCCCCTTAAGCAGTTTTATTTTCTCGATTGGCTACAGATCAAACCACTGTTGTCCAATAACTTGCCCAGTTACCCTAACTTGCCTAATAAACCTAATTAACCCTCCTGTCATGTTCAAATCCTGCGCATTACTTTAGCATTCCCGGTCAAAATTGACCGGTCTGTTTTAACTGCTCTTATGTTAGCACAAAAAAAACATTTTTCACCACCAAATTTTTATTTAACATTTTTTAGCTGTGAACAATGTCTTAAAGTAGTGTTTAACATGAATTTATAGTATCAGACATAAAATAACTACAGTGAAAATACAAATATACACTGAAAATGTACAGTATTACAAAATGAACAATAGATGCCAGAAATCAAAATATGTTGTTTCATTACCAATAGACAGCTCACTACAATAACCATCACAGGGTCTGACCAAAGAAATTGACATTTTAATCCATCTGGGGTGCGTTTCCCAAACAACAACATAACTTGCTGCTGAACTATCATAGTAGGATGCAATATTAATGATGATTATGATGATTATTATTATTAAGTAGGATATTGTTTATTTTTTATTTTTTTGAAATGTCTACTTTTACAGTTTGACACATGCAAACCACTGAAATGTTCTAACCAACAGGCCCATGTCATAAACAGTACAGATACTTAATAAATAACCAACTTTAAATTAAAAGCATTAACGTATGCTATGTTTTGTTGTTTACAAGCTTTGGAGACGTAACACAAATTCCGCTTTTATAGGTCACCTGTAGCTTTCGTCATGAGCCATGACTGTGTTCAAAATGGCATCAATGTTTTCAAAGTGCACTGCGAAGGGAGTGCAACATGAAGATCGCTAAAACTGAACTGTAAAAATGCTTTGAAAGCAAATTACACCTAAGAGAGATGACTTTAATGTTTTTTTTTATTTTCAATCATTCTAAGTTTAAATGTCAGAATGTTCTAAACAAATAGGGCATAGGGGGATAACTGGAAATAGAACACAGCCAGGAACTATGTTTCTAACTACAGCTCCAGAGGTGTAGTTGCAAGCATACAAGTTTGCGAGGCAGTTTGAGAATGTTTGTTGGAACGATGGATTTGGGAAACTCCAAATCAACAAACGACAGAACTTGTGACCTTAGTTGGCTAACGATGATTTTCAGAAACGCACCTCTGAATAATTTATCAACTAGAAAAGCACAAACTAAACGGTATCCTTTTTTGTGTACTGAGTGCTCGAATTTTCATTCAGTCCTTCAATTGGACTATATTAGTGTACTAATGTAGGGAATAGTGACTGAGGGTATAGACGGTGAGCATGGACACAGAACTAGCACTAGTTATACTTTGGTCATTTTTGAGCAAGATGCTAATGGTCTAATTCAATAAAATAATTGATGCTAAGCTAAGCTAGACCGAGAGAGTGGCTGAACATAGATAGGAAGGAAGGAAGGAAGGAAGGAAGGAAGGAAGGAAGGAAGGAAGGAAGGAAGGAAGGAAGGAAGGAAGGAAGGAAGGAAGGAAGAACACACATACTCACAGATGGGTTTACATAACATGTGAAAAGATCCAATGCTATCTCACGGCAATTTGTAACTTTTTGATTTAGTGGCTAATTCATATGAATTCGTACAATCTCATTCAGATAATTTAGTATAATTTGCTCATCCCTCAATGACGGTTGGGTTTAGGGGTTTGGGTTGCTGGGTTTCATTCCATCTCCTTCCAAGCATAGCAATAAAACAATGTTTGTCTTTAAATTCTATCTTTGAAAATGCCACATCCATTGGTGCCACAGCACTAGCAGCTGATTAAGTAGGTAAATCATTTTCCAAGTCTAACACAATGTATTGTCTATATTATGACAACCACTGAAATGCTAATCTGTCATGGAGTGAACAGTAAGAATCATTCATGCATTTTTCCTCTTCTGATTCTCAAGGTAGTCTGAAGTCATTTTCTGAACGACATGAATCATTATTTTTCTTCGCCTCCAGGCTGTAATCCACTGTAGTTTTAACACTTCATTATTTCCTACAGGTGGATCCTTTTCCCTGATAAAAGAGTAAAAAGACAGATGTCTGGTCTGATTTGAGCAGTGAAATAGCATATCTCGATGCCTTCAAATTCAATGTACTAAGGTTATGAATGACAAAACTGATTCATTTTAAAACCTTTTTCATTTATAAAAGAACTCATAATAACTTATGTTTATGTGTGTATGTATAAAATCTACTTTGCTTGTTTTAGTCTTTCTTTTTAGTCTATTTATTCATTTTTATAACACATTTAAAACAAAAGAGCTTTGAGACTAAATTGCTGTACACACTACATTCATTTATTTTCCTTCGCCTTAGTCTCTTATTTATCAGTGTCGCCACAGCGAAATGAACCGCCACCTATTCCGACATATGTTTTACACAGTTGATGTCCTTCCAGCTGCAACCCAGTACTGGGAAACACCCATACACGCTCACATTTACACAGAGACTCATACACTACGGCCAGTTTTGTTTACCCAATTCACCTATAGTGCATGTGTTTGGACTGTGGGGGAAACCTGAGCACCCGGAGGAAACCCACATGAACATGGGGAGAACATACAAGCTCCACACAGAAATGCCAACTGGCCTAGCTGGGACTCGAACCAGCAACCTTCTTGCTGTGAGATGACAGTACTACCCACTGAGCCAACGTTCCTCCCCACTACTAAACATAAATGTTTTTTAAAAATCCAAACAAACAACTGTTGCGAAAGGTAAAACCCGAGGCAGGGTAAGAGCCAAATGCAGTTTATTTAAACAAGAGACAGGCAAGGGTTGAATAACAGCAATAAAAAGAGATACTGTAATCCAAAGCGTAATTTGTTTTGGATTATCAAGCAAAAAGGTTGTGACAGGCGGCGAAGAATCATTCATTCATTCATTCATTTTCTTGTCGGCTTTGTCCCTTGCGGGGTCGCCACAGCGGAATGAACCGCCAACTTATCCAGCTCGATTTTACGCAGCGGATGCCCTTCCAGCCGCAACCCATCTCTGGGAACTTCCACACACACATTCACCACACATTAGCTTACCCAATTCACCTGTACTGCATGTCTTTGGACTGTGGGGGAAACCGGAGCACCCGGAGGAAACCCACGCGAACGCAGGGAGAACATGCAAACTCCACACAGAAACGCCAACTGACGCGGCGAAGAATCACATAACAAAAAAAAAAACAGTCCAAAAACACAGGAAAGGAAAAACAAGGAATACACTTTGTAATGACAGCAACACTAATCAAGACTCAATGGGTCTATGTGTGTATTTTTAGTCCAAGTAATCAGTGATATTGTCCTTCAGCTGTAAAAAATCAGTGTGAACTTGAAACCGGCATGTGAATACAGGGTATGATGGAATTTGCTGTCTGAGTGGATGATACAGGGAGGGCTCTCCACCAACCCATGAGGGCAACTCACAACAACAACAATATTGGGACATACAATAAAACAAAAATGGAGCTATAATATAATATATTATATAGTGATTTATAATAACAAGTAAGTCTTTCAAAAGTGTTAAGAGTAGGAGCAGCTCTAATTATTTTTTGGAACCGGCTGCCACCGCAAAAACACGATTATCTTTTATCTTTGCCATGATGACAATATATTATTTTACTAGATATTTTTCAAGACACTAGTTTTCAGCTTAAAGTGACATTTAAGGGCTTAACTAGGTTAATTAGGCAAGTTACCGTAATTAGGCAAAGCGTCTAATGATGGTTTGTTTTATAGATATTGCTTAAGGGGGCTAATAATATTGACCCTCAAACATGTTTTTTTAAAACAAGTAAAAACTGATTTTATTCTAGCCAAAATAAAACAAATAAGACTTTCTCCAGAAGAAAAAAAAAAAAAGAAATACTTTGAAAAATTGCTTGCTCTGTTAAACATTTGGAAAATATATACACTGTAAAACCCAAAAAGTTAAAGTAACTCAAACCGTTTAAGGAAACCGATTGCAACAAACCATTTAAGTTCAAAAACTAATGAGTACTGTGAACTTAATCCATTTGAGTAAATGAAGCAATTTGAGCACAGTAAAACCCAATAAATGAAGAGAACTCAAACCAATTGAGTACTGTAAAACTTAATAAGTTAAGGCAACTCAAACAGTTCAAGGGAACCGATTGCTACAAACGCTTCGACACTGAGTTCAAAACTCTTTTCAAATGAGTAGAATTAACTTCCAGTCAATTTTGAGATGATTACACTCATTTCATTTTATAAAGTTGACTGTTGGGTTTTACAGTGTATATATACAGTTGAAGTCAGAATTATTAGCCCCCCTGAGTAAATAGCCGCCTGTTTATTTTTTCCTCAATTTCTGTTTAACGGAGAGAAGATTTTTTTCAACACATTTCTAAACATAATAGTTTAATAACTCATTTCTAATAACTGTTTTTTTTTATCTTTGCCATGATGACAGTAAATAATATTTGACTAGATATTTTTCAAGACACTTCTATACAGCTTAAAGTGACATTTAAAGGCTTAACAAGGTTAATTAGGTTAACTAGGCAGGTTAGGGTAATAAGGCAAGTTATTGTATAACGATGGTTTGTTCTGTAGACTATAAAAAATTTGCTTAAAGGGGCTAATAATATTGTCCTTAAAATGGCTTTTAAAAAGTAAAAAAAACTGCTTTTATTCTAGCCAAAATAAAACAAATAAGACTTTCTTCAGAGCAAAAAAACATTATCAGACATACTGTGAAAATTTCCTTGCTCTGTTAAACATTATTTGGGAAATATTTAAAAAAGAAAAAAAAATCAAAAGGGGGGCTAATAATTCTGACTTCAACTGTATATGCATATACATAACAATCCCAGAAAGGCTAATAATTGTGTAATAATTAAGTATAGTGCATACATATATACAGTGCTCATCATATATAAGTACACCCCTCACAAATTTATCTTTTAAATTCATACTTTTAATAGGAAGCTAATATTATATTTGTGCATACTTTAGTTTAGTCTGTACTGAAGCCAAATCTGCAGCTTATCTAACAAAATACTTATGATAACGGTCCAAAAGCTAGTACACCCAAATTTATATGTTATAGAAAAATATTAAATAAAAATCAAGAGAAGCAGAATAATCGAAAAATGTGGTTGAAATTTTGTAGGTTGTAATATTTTTGCATTATTTTGCTTGAATTTAATTGTATTATCTTTCAATTTCTAAATATGTTTGGTGACTAAAATATTATTTTAATAAATATATCTGTTAAATAAATCTGTTTTGAAATAGAAACACTGCAAAAAGAAGAATGTGTTATAACACTAAATAAACTCTAAATTATAAAAAAAAGTACAAAAAATAGAAAGTAAAAAAAAGTACCGTTAAAATGATTTACTTTATGTATGTAGGACTGATATTGATAGGCCACACTTGTGAGTTAGTAACCACAGCAAAAATATATATTTTCTGTCTAAACCATTATATTTTAAATTTTAAGTTTAGTGCAAAATGGTACTTTTGTAGTTGCTCTCCCCTATTTCATGTGTCATACATTGGCTTTAATTTCTTACTGAATACACGGTTTCTTAAACATGTGTAATCACCTGACAAATCTAATAATCTTTATTTATTCTGCAAATATGTAAGACAAGCAAGCAAGAACATAAATAAATAAATAAACAAATAAATTAATTAAATTAATAGAAACCACTTTGCTTCTCTGAACTCATATACATTCATTCATTTTCTTTTCGGCTTGGTCCCTTTATTAATCAGGGGTCGCCACAGCGGAATGAACTGCTAACTCATCCAGCATATGTTTTACACAGCGGGAACCCAACACTGGGAAACACCCATACACACTCATTCACACACATCCACTACGGCCAATTTAGCTTATTCAATTCATCTATATCGCATGTCTTTGGACTGTGGGGGAAAACCGAGCACCTGAGGGAAACCTACACGAACACGGGAAGAACATGCAAACTCCACACAGAAATGCCAACTGACCCAGCTGAGACTCGAACCAGCGACCTACTTGCTGTGAGGCGATCGTGCTACCCACTGCGCCACCGTGACACCCTCATTTATGCAGAATTGTTGAATTGATGCGCAGTATTTTAGACAAGTTTATTCACTCTAGCCTAATAATAAAAAAAAAAAAAAAACTCAAATGAAATTAATTAAATTAACGGCAATCCCTTACATTTTTAGCAGAAAAGTAGTTTAATTACAGTAACTGGTCATTTTGTAACTAAAACTGATTTTAATGTATTTTATTTTTATTTTAAAATTGTTTTGCTTACATGGGTTCAAGGTAAGTCCCATATGTTCATAAACGGGCACATATTGTTATACACACATTGGTGTGGGACCCGCATACATTGACCATGTTCAGTCCATGGCCACGTAGATCCCGGATCACCCATATAAGGGGCCCACATATGTTGTTATATGCTGGGTCGTAGAGTTCAAATAAGAATACAATTCTTAAAATATTACTTGACTGAATATAATATAAAATAATAACTCAAAAATGACATTATAAGAACTTCTTTATATCATCTTATATCGATGATGTAATATAAACAATGCAAAAGAAACATCTTAACGTCATCTTCAAGCGTAGGCTGGTGTTCCGGGGCTGATGTCGCTTTTCATGGTCACATGACCTGCAGCCGGTCACGTGATCGACGCTCCATTCTCGCCATTTTGAGTCCAGAGTGAAGCACTTTTTTCACCCCAGGAATAAAAGCAGCGCATCACGAGCAGCGAGGCCAAAGATCAGACACAACTGCTGCATCAGTAAGTAGCGCTCGGGTGCTTGAACACTTGCATGACTCTGGGCTGTTTATTAAACGGCGCAGTTGATTTTTACAGCTCATGTTGAGGAGTAAAGTGTGCATGTGTGTGCTGCTGTTGTCAGAAACGTCCTGCCCCTTTCTCACGTTGCATCTCCACGGTTATCACGGACACCATGTTGTCAAACACACACACACACAAACACCCTGCTAACTTAATCTCAACTAGTTCACACGGATCGACTGAGATTGTTTTGCACGTGTTGAGTTTGTGCCAGCAGGTCTGTGCTTTTAAGCATCCGTCAACTCGTAATAAATTTAATTACTGTCGCACAGAAACACACAGCATGTTTGAGTTTAACCCCTTCACCATTTCATATCGTTACTTTTAGGTTACAACTTCGAACAATCTGAACCTAGTACATATAAATTAAAAAACCCAAATTGATTTTCAAAGGTGACTTAAATATTATTCTGTAATTTTGTTTTGCCCTCATGTTGTTCCAAACCTGTACCACCTATGTGCAGGTTATCCATACTGTACACAGGACCCGGTTGTCAAAAAAGTACACGTAAATAAACATGAAAACATGTCAAAAATCAGGGCTTTCGTAATATGGTAAACTAAATTGCTTTGTTTGTAACCAGTACAATGACTTGTCAGCTGTGTAATAATTCCATGTGTTCATACTCCACGTGTTTTTGTTTTGATCCAGTGTATTTCTCTATAACTTCCCTATAACTATAAGGGGAAAAATGCAGAAGTGTAATGAGGAAATGTTTTACAAGTAGACAAAAAAGTGAAAATTCTACTCTTAGATTAGTAAGAAGTTATTCATAAATTACATATGTAATGTAATGTCAATGCATGTGGGCCCCATGTGTGTATAACAATATGTGCCCACATATATATATATATATATATATATATATATATATATATATATATATATATATATATATATATATATACATACACACACACACACACACACACACATATGGGAGTTGCATTGAACCCATGTGAGCAAAACAATTTTAAAATAAAATACATTGAAAAACGTTTTGGGCGTAATTAGTTACAAATGTACCAGTTACTGTAATTAATTAATTAAAAGAAAAAAAAAGTAAGGTATTGCTGTTAATTTAATTAATTTCATTTAAGTTTTTTAAATTAGGGTAGAGTGAATAAACTAAAATACTGTGCTTACATTCAACAGTTCTGTATAAATGAGCCGTCATGGTGGTGCAGTGGGTAGCACGATCGCCTCACAGCAAGAAGGTCGCTGGTTTGAGTCTCGGCTGAGTCAGTTGACATTTCTGTTTTAGTTTGCATGTTCTCCCCGTGTTCGCGTGTGTTTCCTCCGGGTGCTCCGGTTTCCTCCACAGTCCAAAGACATGCGCTATAGGTAAATTGGGTAAGCTAAATTGGCCGTAGTGTGTGTGAATGCAAGTGTGTATGGGTGTTTCCTAGTGTTGGGTTCCCACTGTGGATAACATGCTGGATAAGTTCCGCTGTGGCGACCCCTGATTAATAAAGGGACTAAGCCAAAAAAAAAATTAATGAATCTTGATATTATTCAAAAAATATCCCTTACGGGAATTAAGGTCTGATTATTTTGTGATTATTGACACATTTACTGCACAATGTCCAGCATTTTACAGATTATACTTAACAAAGTTAATGCAAAAAATGCATGTGCATGGAATCAGATACTTTTAGATTAGTCACAGCTGAAAACACCAGACCTTTGTTGGATTCAGTGGCAACCACACATTCTTTCATTATAAACAAGTGTAGATATGATGTACGATATGCGTATCACAGCTTCAGTGATAATAACAGGGTACTTGTGAAAGTGCAAAATTTGCACTTTCATACATATTTTGCCTTGACAATAAATGCTTTGAGAGTGTGAGATGCTCTGAAAAGTATTTGAGAGTGTCATAGTCAATGAAAATCTAATGAACATCAAAGGCTAGCATGTTTTCTTTTTTCCTAACCTATTCAGTGGATAAGTTACGGAAATAAAACTGAAATAGATGTAACTTTAGAAGGCACAATGTGTTTTTTGTCATGCCACTTGGATCTTTGAACCTCAGTAGACTTTTTTTTACAGCTACATTACACACTGCATGAAAGATGATATTCAAAAAATCATAACACGGGCACTTTAAAACCAACTCTTAAAACCAAAGTGATTTCTGCTTTCGTTTTAGAAACCAAAATAATCTGTCATTGGAAAAAAGGGAACAGCTGATTTACGAGACAGTAACTAGTGTGTGATATTTATAGATTTGTGAAGTAATGGCTATTCTTGTCAATATGTAAAGAGGGCCTCTGCTAGTTGACACACACCAAGCTTCAAATGATTGTCAAACCATTCCCCAACCAAGTAGTTATGAAGTTTCTGTTTGCTGGCAGTAGAGATTCTTGCTCAGTTGTGTTGGTTCTTATTCTTTGTGTTGTTGCTGTTTTAGGAATGGAAGACAGTAGTGGTGTTGCTGTTCTTGTGCCTCGCTCTAGAGGTCAGCAGGACACAGTCTTCATTCCTGACAGATGTCTTCATGGTGTCGAGGACCAGCAACGCCAGCAGCAGAAGCAGGCCGCTGACTCCCTCATTCAGGTCATTGAGAAGCTTAGCAAAATTGTGGAAAAGCGACCCAGACGATGCACCATCTCTGGGAAAAAGAGACCCCCAATTACTTGTGCTTCTGTAACTGTTCCAAACATCAGGGATGACACTAAAGGGACCACACCTTCTAAGAAACCCAGAGAGCAAAGGGATGACCGCCTGGGATCCAGCAGCACAACTGGGCACTTGATCAAACAGGGGCCTTCAAGTCCAGGTGCCCGGACTGTTACGTGCTACCAGTGCAGTATGTGCCGATTTATATCTCCTACGTTGGAGCAGTTGAAAGAGCATCTGCTCTGTCATGACGAGCAGCACAGCGACCTCATCCTCATGTGTTCAGAATGCCAGTTCACTTCAAACCACCAAGAAGAAGTGGTAGCACATGTAAGACTCCATCTGGAGGAAGGCGACCATGCAAGATGCATCCTAGATGAGCAAGGAACGGAATCGGCAAGAAGCATGCATCAGAAGACAGCAGTTCTGAGGGCAATCAGCTTGGAATCAGAGAAGACGTCCACACCGAAGAAGTGGTACAGCTTTGAGCAGGGTCGGTACCGTTGTCTCATCTGCAACTATGAATGCAGACAGCAGCGAAATCTGAAGACCCATGCATGGAAACATGCTGGTCTTGTTGACTGCTCGTACCCCATATTTGAAGATGAGGCCGACTGTCCTGAGACTTTACAGAGTGCAAGTCCTCCTTTAATTCCACCAGATAAAGAGGACACCATTGTAGTACTTGCAGCAGTTGGAGGAAAAACCCAGACCCTGCACAGCTCCACAAGCCTCCAGCTAGAGCTTTGCGCTTCACCAGAAATTAAGTATCATGAGGAGACACCTGCTTTGAAAACAGTGGAGACCAAAATCCCAGTAATCAATGCCCTTTTTTCTCTTAAAGACTCTGAGGAGCGTTTGATGGAGGTCCAGGTAACACCCGAGGCACAAATGGAGCTAGAGTTGGAGACTGATAGCCAACAGGCAGGCTCTGACAGCCTTCTTTCCTCAGCGCAGAAGATTATCAACTGCAGCGGCAACAGCGCCGGCCATGTTAACGTCATCGTGGAGCGTCTTCCCTGTGCTGAAGAACCAGTGTCAAGCAAATCTCTGCTCCTGAGTCCAGAAGTTGGAGGAGACAAGACTCTCCTTGCCTCTGAGGAGCAAGAGTTAGAGAGCCAACACCACCCTGTGTACTATAAACAAAAGGAAGATGTTGTGGTCTCCTGGAATGGAGAAGATGGACAACAAGGGGAGGAGACAGAATCTTCTGGATCTCCCTCAGATGAAAATGTGCCACCAGTTCGCAGGAGGACTTACTCAGAGTCTCTTCGGCTGCATTCTTTGGCAGCAGAGGTCTTGGTGGCCATGCCCATGAGGGCCCCGGAGCTTAGCAAGACCACTCCAAAAGGTATCCATGAACTGAATACTCAAAGCCCTGATACAGGTCAGAGAATGGTGGAGATTACCGACACTGCCAACCCTAAATCATCCTCAGGAGAGCTCAGTGGTGGAGATTCAACTGCTCTTATTAACCTTGGCCTCCAGGGTTCAAAAGATTCTCGAGAAGTGCTAGTCGAGGGACCTTCCAAGGCAGGCATCAGCATGTCTCTTTTAACAGTCATCGAGCGACTGCAGGAGCGTTCTGACCAAAACACTTCAGACGAGGACATTCTGAAGGAATTGCAGGACAATGCCCAGAGCCAACATGCTGGTGGAGTTCCTGAAGGTGTTGCTGTGTCTGGTGATGTTTCTACTGCAGACGGTCTGGTTGAATACATCGCTGGGAGCGAGAGGCCCTACCGCTGCAGATTGTGCCTCTACAGCAGCGGAAATAAGGGCTACATCAAGCAGCACTTGCGTGTACATAGACAGAGACAGCCCTACCAGTGCCCCATCTGTGAGCATATAGCCTGTGACAGCAAGGATCTGGAACGTCACATGATCCATCACTTTAAGCCCCGCTTGTATAGCTGCAAACAGTGCACAGAGAGGTTCCACTACAAGGTGAGGAGAGAAACAAACCTGTTTGGTGGAAATAAGCATTAAAGTGATCGTTCACCTAAAAAATAAATTTTACTCATTGTTTACTGATCCTCAAGCGGTTCCAAACCTTTATGAGTTTTTTTTTTCTTCTGTTGAACAGGGGTGCGTTTCTGAAAACCATCATTAGCCAAGTAAGGTCGCAAGTTCCTTCGAATCCATCGTTCCAATGAACATTCGCAAACTGTGTGGCAAACTTGTACGTTTTCAACTACACCTTTGGAGCTGTAGTTAAAAACATAGTTCCTGGCTGTATTTTAACAGTTCAGTTTTAGCATTCTTCATATTGACAATAGCGTTCCCCTCGCAGTGCACTTTGAAAAAATGTATGCCATTTTAAATGCAGCCGTGGCTTCTGACGAAAGCCGTAGGTGGCCTGTTATTTAACAGCGGAATTTACATTATATGTACTGTATGTGACATGGGCCTGTTGGTTAGAACATTTCTGCAGTGGTTTGAATATGTCAAATTGTAAAAGTAGACATTTAAAAAATAAATAAATGATATCCTACTTAATAATAAAAATAATAATCAATTATTATTAATAATAATAATAATAATAATAATAATTATTATTATTATTATTATTATTATTATGTGGGATTTTCTTTGCTTAATAAATACCCTACTGTAAATTACAACCATTAGCCTAACCCAATTTATATGATTTATGTATGAGATATTAGAATATGTATTAGCTTTTTTTTGTAAGTGGTTTTATGTTTTATAATAGAATATGGAATATTCTCAATAATATTTATAAAGGAAGCATACAGACCCTATATGTGCCATTTACATATATTTTAATTAATATGTAAAACGAGTGCATGTTTTAACAAAATTAATATTGGATTTTTTTAATGCCTGTAAAACAATATATTTGCACCAAAAATATGGGGTTTTTCTCTAAAGAAGTTGTTACTCCACACCATTTAGAGCATCATTATGGATATTATAACAATTAGTACATTATAACGAACGAGGTTCAATCGATGGATCTGCGACAAAGCAGCTACTGTTTTGGGGAACGCTCGTCACTACATCGTTCTTTTCCTAAACGATGCATCGTACTGTGATAGTTCAGCCACGAGTTAAGTTGTTTTTGGAAAACGCACCCCAGAAAAAAAGATATTTTGAAGAAAGCTGACTAAAACCTGTGATCATCGACTTCCACAAATATTAAGGAAATCAATTGTTAAAGGCTTCCAACATTTTTCAAAAGATCTTCTTTCGTGTTCAACAGAATAAAGAAACTCACAAATGTGACATTTATTCACATAAAAACAAAGATTGAAATTAACTCTCATGTAGTAATACATATGAATGCCTTTATTTGTTCTGCAATTTACTTTTTTTTTTTTTTTTATCTTGACTGCTGATGACATTTCTTCCAATTTTTTTTTATATACAGTTTAAGACAAAATTATTTTAGCAATATTATTTGCTTTTTTGATTATAAACTTTTTTTAATACAAACAAAAAACTTTTGTTTATTTGATCAATTACCATTCTGTATAAAAACAATAAAGCTAAAAAAATATTTGAATTGAAGCAGGATTGAACAGCTAAATCCAGTTAATCCCCAGAGAAACTGAGAATGTTTAAGTGGTATCTTAAATTATCCCACAGATATTACACAACAAAAAAAGGTAATAGCAAGTTTAAAGTGACACGATGATTAGGAAATTATAACAACGCAATTTATAATTTTGATTGAATTTACAATTAAAAAAAAATATTCTCAATTGCTTTATATTTTAGTCATTTTCTGGTAAACATTCTTATACTTAAATGATGCTTATGCTTATTTGTAACAAAATGAATTTTAGTGACTAGGGACTGAATAGATGCATCTTTTCTAAAGACAGTGATCAAGTACCTATTTACTGTGTTTATTTGTTTCTATTTTGAATTGATGTCCTAAAATAGACTACATAATCATCATGTGTCTACATTTCCTCGTAGGCAATACATATTTAAGCTGGTCTGAATCACTCAGTGTTGGTAGCAGGTATTAATTCTGCTCCATGTACTGTAGATTGGCTTACTGGAGTTTCTAATATTGGAGTGCCACTGCTCTCTCTTCCACTGCCACTTTATTAATAAACTTCCTCCTTATGAAGCACTGATGATGGTTTTATTAATACCTCATTCAGAGTCAGCTGAGGAACCACGAGAGAGATGGACATGGGATAGACGACATCAGCAGTTCACTGACCCAAGTTGAAGAAAGCACAGCAATCATGGAGGAATCAGCCAAGATGACAGATGAAGGTGATAATTGAACGAATCTTCAGCTCCACATAGTAAAATAAGCAATTCACAATTCAGTCCAAATTTTAAGAACCACACATGCATCGTCCTTATGGTCAGATTGAAACAGATCTGATAAATCTTCCAGTCATGCTTTTAAACATGTAAGTTTAACAGGTTTATGCATCTTTTGTTGATTGGCTTTTGAGGTTTGAATATTTAATCTTAAAGGAACACTCATCTTGATTTTTATTTGAGAAATAGACACATTTTACAACTCCTTGAGTTAAACAGTTTGGTTTTAGCTTTTTTGAATCCATTCTGTAGATTCCGAGGTCTGGCAGGAGCCCTTTTAGCTTAACTTAGCATAGATCATTGAATCAGACTAGACCAGGGGTGTTCAATCCTGTTCCTGGACATCTACCTTTCTGCATAGTTCAGCTCTAACCCTGATCAAACACACCTGAACCAATTAATTAGGACCTGAACAGCACTTGATAATTACAGGCAGGTGTGTTTGATATGGGTTGCAACAGAAATATGCAGGAAGGTAGATCTCCAGAAACAGGATTGAGCACCCCTGGACTAGACTATTAGGATCTTGCTCAAAAAAGGGTTTAGATCATTTTCCTATTTAAAGCTTGACTCTTCTGTAGAAATGAAAAGTTGCTATTTTCTAGACTGATGTGGCTAGGAACTATGCTCTTATTCTTGCATAATAGTCACAGAACTTTGCTGCCGTATGCGCAATGATATTACAGTTACCTCATTACCTAGCTGTGGACTATTTTCAGGGACTGCGTAATATCTTCATGAATATCATTTTAAGATTTTTGAGTGAGATTCTAATGGTCTAATCCAATTCAATGATTTAAGCTAAGCTAAAAAGGCTCTTACCAGACCTGAAGATAGGTGGAATGGATTCAAAAAGGGTAGAACTCAACTAGGGAGTTGTAAAAATTGGCCTATTTCCAAAATGAGTAGAGTGTTCCTTTAAGCTGCTTTGTGAAGGTTAAGAAAATCTAGTTATTAGATAATTCTGTCAGTCATCCCTAGAAATCTACATGCACATGCATTCTAAACATGATGGAAATACATTTGCCAAGTAAGTTCTTTTTATGTAATTTATGTTATATATATATATATATATATATATATATATATATATATATATATATATATATATATATATATATATATATATATATATATATATATATATATACACACAGTTGAAGTCAGCATTATTAGCCCCCTTGAATTATTAGCCCCCCTGTTCATTTTAGAAGATTTTCTCAACACATTTCTAAACATAATAGTTTTAATAACTCATTTCTAATAACTGATTTATTTTATCTTTGCCATGATGACAGTAAATAATATTTGACTAGATATTTTGCAGGACACTTCTATACAGCTTAAAGTGACATTTAAAGGCTTAACTAGGTTAATTAGGTTAACTAGGCAGGTTTGGGTACTAAGCCAAGTTATTGTTAGGCCCACATGGAATCTGTGCGCGCAGAATTCCGCAGATTTTCCACAGATTTACGCAGATTTTTAGCCCATCATTAATTCTGTTTATTTACTTACAGTTAACTGTTTACAGTGAATCTAATTGGATTTGCATTTTAAACATTAAATACAAGTTAAAAAGATATTATTTTTTATTTCACATATTAAGGTTTTAGTTATGATACTCCCAAAATAATTCCGCAGAAGTCCGCAGATGTTTACCTAAAATCTCCGCAGAAATAGCAAAAAACGTCTGCAGATTCCGTCTGGCCCTGGTTATTGTATAACGATGGTTTGTTCTGTAGACAATCGAAAAACTATATAGCTTAAAGGGGCTAATAATTTTGACCTTAAAATGGTGTTTTAAAAAAATTTAAAAACTGCTTTTATTCTAGCTGAAATAAAACAAATAAGACTTTCTCCAGAAGAAAAAATATTATCAGACATACTGTGAAAATTTCCTTGCTCTGGTAAACATCATTTGGAAATATTTAAAAAAGAAAAATCATTTGAAATATGAAACAAATTTAAGGATCACCATACAGCCCTAAATCTTAATTAATAGTCTTTATACTATGCCAGAGTCCATACAAAAAAAATGTTGTATGGTTTACTAATCTGTTTAGGTATTTTAATAAGTACAGATTTCAATAGATACGTTTTATTTTTTTATGTTATGCTGAATGTTGATGGGACATTGTATTTTGACATTTTATTTTTAAAAGTTATCACAAGTTTGGGTGTGAAGTGATTACTTGCATATAATTTTTATTATTATTATTATTTTTCTATCCACCTCAATAAACAAAGGGTGTTTTGTATGAGACATACAGTAATTGCATATTTGCACTACGCATTGTGATTGGCTCACATTGAAGATGTTTACTGACTAGTGTTTTTAAATATGTTGTTTTTTCTATGCGTGTATGTCTGATGAAGGTCATGGGACCAAATCAACACATGTAGTAAAAAAAAATTATTTATACAGCTAGTATTGATAAGGATAGTATTGATAGGTATTGAGTTTCCCTTTTACACATTTTGACATGATTATTTTCCCATGCGCTTGGCGTTGCTTCAGGTGTGCTGTCTTTATTTGATTGACATTTTAATTTAAAAAAGTGATTTGCACGCTTTTAGTTGAATTTAATATGCTTTAAAAATCACATTATTATTGTTGCAGATTCCTCAGTATGACATCTTGTCTTTGTTTGTTTACAAAATATGTAGATTGAATCTTTTTTGGTTCACGTAAACTGGAACATAACAAATACTGTGGGATTTATCGTTATCCATTATGCATCGAAATGATGGCTATTTATCAACTTAAAGGTTAAATGAATGAATTAATTAAAGTAGTGATCGTTTAATGTTATTTATTCTAATTTATGTGTATTTTCTATCTTGCTCAGATCCGGTTGGCGAGCAGAGTGTGTTCAAATGTGATGTGTGTGACTACACCAGCTCCACATATGTTGGGGTGCGCAACCATCGGCGAATCCACAACTCTGATAAACCATACAGGTTGGAATTTATTTATTTATTTATTTATTTACTTATTTATTCATTTATTTATTGCCTTTAATTTTAAATACAAAGAACAAAAAGTATAAGCTTGAATACATTTATCTGAACGTAAAGCATTACCAGTAATCACCACAAGGGTGCAGTGGTACCCAGCATATGTCTTTCCTGCTCACGCTTAGTGTGCAAAGGCCTTAAACTATAAATACACATGAGTTTGTTCTCTTTAAAAACACACACACACAAATCTGCTCACATACAAGCTCACATAAATACCTCAAGGTCCCATTACGGTCTCTTTGTGTGTGCTGACACGTCTTGCTTCTGTTCTGCTCACCGTGATCATTTCAAACAGAGCTTCTGAGAGAGAAGCTCCTTTTAACACAGCCGCAGGATCCATTCAAGGGCCAGGATGTGTTGTGTTTGCCGCAAGCAGCGCTTTGAGTTCCGCCTTTTTACAAACGGCCTTTCAATGCTCTTCAAATGTAGTACTCCAAACACACAGCCGCGCACACAAAAAGCACAAATTACTGTGAAAGCAAACACAATGCCTGTCCCCACTTGGCAGGTGCTCCAGAAGGTCTTTTTTTCATAAACCGTGGCCTTGTGCCGCTCTAATTGTTTATTCTGCACCTCACGACCCCTGTAGGTGCTGCAGCTGTGATTTCGCCACTACTAATATGAATAGCCTGAAGAGCCACATGAAGAGACATCCGCAGGAACACCAGGCCATGCAGCTGCTGGAGCAGTACAGGTGAGGAGCAGACGGCGTGGAGGAGTCGGCGTGCAGAATTGTACTCCTCACGGACGTGGCTCATATAATCCTCTGTCTGTGTTACAGGTGCTCGCTGTGCGGTTACGTGTGCAGCCACCCACCCTCTCTCAAATCCCACATGTGGAAACATGCTGGAGATCAGAATTATAACTATGAGCAAGTCAACAAGGCCATCAATGAGGCCATTTCGCAGAGCAGCCGGTGAGAAGGCTCTTTAAAAATATATATACTGTTAACGGGATTTGTGGTTGTTGTTTTTTTGCTTGATGGTTTTTGATTTATGGTTATGTGATAAAGCTAATAGGTTATGGGTTTAATTACATCAGAACTGCCCTTTAGGCTTGATTTTGTTAAAAAAATGCTTTAATAATATTTTATATCTTAATGTTTTATTTTAAATTAAAATGGTAAAAGTTATAATTAATACACTTGTTCAAATATTTGTTAACTTATTATTATTATTATTATTATTATTATTATTATTATTATTATTATTAGTGGTTTAAGCTCAAAGTGTCAATTTATTTAAAATATTTTGTCTAAAATGTAACACAATTATTTTTTTGTTGATCTGAAAGAAAATAAGAAAGACAATGAAAGAAACATAATAAAGTACATGTAAGATTGTACATTTTGTTCTGAAATAAAGCCAGATAGACATCAGATAGTGCCTTTGGGCTATCAAGATGTGTTATATCATTAAAAATAGTTATGATAGGCTACATTTATTGAATCAGTATTGTTGGAAAAATGCTAATATTCTGAAATAGTAAAACATAGCAGTTTAGTACATTAAATCAAATACATTCGTTTGATTGTAAAGACTTCAGTCTTATGCGCCACGGCATGGAGATGTATAAGGGGCGATAATAAAACATGGTTGATCAAATATATGATTACGTATAAAGCTGCGGTCACACTAGAGTTTGAGCTTGCGAAATTCTGTCGTACGGCGCTGCGAAAAGGGGCGGGATTAAACAAGATGATTAGACATTAAAAAAGCAAGCGATTGGTCCATATTTTAAATTTCTGTTCAGAGAGGTCATGTTTTGATCCTGGATTGGTCTCACGCAGTCAAGTGATGCTATTTCGCAGGTCAGAGTTCACCAAGCTTGAACTTTGCACTGCAACAACCTGGGAACTCGATGCATGACCCTGCGTTTCCGGTCTGAACCAATTAATTAGGACCTGAACAGCACTTGATAATTACAGGCAGGTGTGTTTGATATGGGTTGCAACAGAAATCTGCAGGAAGGTAGATCTCCAGGAACAGGATTGAGCACCCCTGGTATAAACTTACTGAATTTAACTTGGGTAATCAGTGCATATTTTAATCATTCAAACCATATATTTACCTTCAGCCAATCTTAAAATGCTTTCTATCCAGCAACAAAACTTGTGTAGTAGGGTATATGCGGAAGGACTTTTAATTTGTCAGTAACCTGGGTCAAACGCTTCCGGTGAACTGTATTCAGTTACACAATCGGTGCATTTAAGGTCTGTTTTCTTTAGAAATCAACAATCTGCTCTGGCTGAGTGATATACGATATAAAGTGAGTGTCAGATTGTACAAGAAGCACTGCATTAAATTACATTTTTTCCACACCATGTTTTTAAAATATGAACATTTTTTACTCCAGTATTTTCATTGGAGTTTAAGCGCTAACCTGCTAATCCTGACGGACGCGTGCATGTAAACGGCTTTTCATCTTGTTTAACGCTTGAGCAACTAAATGAATGCTGAAGTCTATTTAACTGATTGTATTTAATTTACATTACAACATCGGTGATGTAAAAGGAACCGTATAAAATGGAGGAAAGTCACATTAACCGTTCACCGGAAGTTTATCGGTATAGGAAGAAACACTAGCTCTGCATATACCCTTTTGATTAATGACCCTTTAAACCTAGAGTTTTTTTAAGTCTTATCTGTAAGTTGTAGTTAACATCAATGCTAATGTAGAGTACTCATGTTTGCTTCGCAGACTCTAAGTGAGCAAGTCAACTACAATGGGCAGTGTTTTCCATATATGTTTCGACACAACATTATCAGCCCCTTATTTATTTACTGTCAGTTTTTTTGTCTGTGATTTAAAGGGATAGTTCAGTTATTTTACTCACTCTTAGCCTATTAAAGATTTAGGAGACTTTTTCCTTCTTTGGTAGAACATTAAAGAAGATTTTTAGCCAAGTCTGTGTCATTGATGATTCGTATAATGTAAGTGGATGATCATCTGTTTTCATTCATTCATTCATTCATTTTCTTTTTCGGCTTAGTCCCTTTATTAATCTGGGGACGCCACAGTGGAATGAACCACCAACTTATGCAGCACATGTTTTACGCAGCGGATGCCTTTCCAGCTGCAACCCATCACTAGGAAACATCCATACACATTCATTCACACTGATACACTACAGACAATTTAGCCTACACAATTCACCTGTACCGCATGTATTTGGACTTGTGTGGGAAACCGGAGCACCCGGAGGAAACCCATGCGAACACGGGAAGAACATGTAAACTCCACACAGAAATGCCAACTGACCCAGCCGAGGCTCGAACCAGCAACCTTCTTGCTGTGAAGCGAATGTGCTACTCACTGCGCCACCGTGCAGCCGATCATCTATTTTTGAGATAAAAAATAAAGACCATTATTATTAGCTTTAATGCACAGCCTGGGCAAACTGTTCTGTCTGAGCTTTCAGTTTCCCGATGGAATATGCACGAGCGTGTACTCCGACATGAGAGTGAAGATGCAATTTTTATTCTAAGCTTTAAATCTTCAATTTAAAAAAATTCTTTAACGTTCTACTTGAAAAAAAAAACCCACACTTTAGATGAATTAAGAGAAGAATTTCATTTTTTTTGGGTGAACTATCCCTTTAATCCATTCTTGCATTATTAGTTTGCTCACTGAATTGTCAATATATATATATATATATATATATATATATATATATATATATATATATATATATATAGGTGGGTGGGTATATATATATTTTTTTTGTAAGTTTAAATTAAATATGCCTTTAAAACCTCATTATTCTTATTTGTTTGTTAGTTAGATAGTTTATTGTTCACAAAAGAAAATCCAGTCATTCGATAGCATCTGATACATAAAATACATAAAAACATAGATACGTAAACACACACACTTCAAATAGAAAAAACAAAAATAAATAAATACTTAGGGATGTGATCAGCCGAGGACAAAAACGAATATATATATATATATGTGTGTGTGTGTGTGTGTGTGTGTGTGTGTGTGTGTTTAAATAATAAATAATAATACTAAAAAAATAAATAATTTTCTTTATATAAATATTTGTTATTGGCAACACAATTTAAGTTTAATTTTTTAGTTTTATCAGTTTAAATGTTTAGCAGTTTAATAGTCACCTAAATAATGTTTGATAGGTTTTATAATTGTACCTCAATGTCGTGACAGATTCACACACTGCCGCTAGATGGCGTCACTTACTCGGTTAGTTCTCTTGGGTCCAAAGAATATATTTTTTTCCTGTAGTTTAGTGACTCTTTATTCCACGTGATAAACTACTAGTCAGTCAACAATTCCAAATGTAAAAAAAAAAATATTAAGTCCAGTTGAAGTAAGTAGCCTAATATACTTTAACATTCCACCCTGAAAAACATGTCATGCATTGCTAAAAAGAGTTTATCACTTTCCCTTTCCCTTTCCGTCAGCTTAGTCCCTGCTTTTTAATAGTTTTAATTAACTATAAAATATATTTTTATAATTTTCTAGTATCATCTGAACTTATCAAACTTTCAGGTATTACATTTGAGGTGCTAGGCTGTAGCACTGAATAAATGAAAACATAAGGACAGATGATTTGCAGTGGATAATAACAAATGTGCGTCCTGGCTTCATTTATAATGTACATAGAGCGCACGTGGTCGTGACATGCAAATGTAAGCGATAAAAAAAGTGCACAGCCGAGCATGCATTCAAAGCCATTTCATAATCTTGCATATTGTCAGTGGCTTCATCATACGCACACATTATAGGAGGACTGCACAATATTATTACATTATATACACAGTAGCCTAATAGTTCATCCCTGAATGATGTCCGGAATGAAGCAGTTAATGCTCCTTCTAGTTCACAATGACGGTGTAAACCATAAATCAGCTCATCTGCTTTGAATCACATCCCTGAATACTTCCTAAATAAATGCAACACGGTAATTAAAAACACAGTCCTACGTAACTGTCATAGGAACTCAGAGTCTGTATGTGTGTGTGTGTGTGTGTGTGTGTGTGTGTGTTAGATCTCCATCTGTGAAGTCGACACCTGAGCCAGCAGTCGAGCGTCCTTACATTGTCTTGAGCAGAAAAGACAAAGTGTCCCCTGAAGGGTCTTTGGGTTCAACCGGAGCAGAGGGCAACCCAGTGAGTGCGCCGTCCACCAGGGATCAGATCGGCGGGACTGTGGCATGGCGGAGCAGCTCTGGCCAAACGCGGGCAGGTATGGAGTACTGTGTGCTGCTCTTTTGCTGCTGTATCTGTGGCTTCGAGTCCACCAGTAAAGAGCAGCTGATGGAGCACATGAAGCAGCACGAGGGAGATCTGATCAGCATCATCCTGAGCAAAGAAAATCAGGCCACAGAAACCAGCAAAAGCCAGTGACAAAGTTCGCACAAACTGTTCTCAACATTTCTGCTCGGACAAGCAACATGCACAGTTTCAACACTTATAGTTTTATCTTTCTATCTTAGTTTTGACGTCACAGTTAGTTTCCATATACGTTAATTTCAACGAATTGCAGCCAAATGGGTATCAAGTGAAATGTCGTTTTAGCAGTTCAGCAATGAAAGGATTAACATTTATAGTGAATTATGCAAGTGGTTCTTTTCAAAGGCATTGTTTACCTCATCTGTTCAGAACATACGTGTTAGAGTCCACCCGTTATAAAAACGAGGCAGCTTCTCTTGTTCACTGTATTATTATTTATGTCCATATTTCGTATGCGCGTTTACCTTAAAGGCAGCACTTGCCAATGTCCTTTCTGAGTGTAGAGAGGCAGGTTTCTTGCCTTCAGTGTGTTAGTGATATTTATCAAAGTAATTTATTTTATATGCATGTTCCCCTCCGTTATGTTCACACAAATTAGAACGCTTGTTTCAAAATGAAGCTCTCTTTTTGTGGTGCTATTGGTATGGTGCTCAGGAATGAGTAAGAGAGAAGTCCTCCTTGAGAATGTATCTTAACATTTTATATAAACATTATATACAGTGGATTAAACGGTGTTCTCATTGAAACACAGCAGACTTGCAGAATTGGCCCTGTTTAAAATGTACTTTTGGAAGCATGCAGCAGAAACAAAATGCAAAAGGATCTATGTATTTATAGATTATTATTATTATTTAAAAATCCAAGTCAAAACACAAAATAAAAATGCCAAAACTTGAATATATTTTATTATTATTATTTTTTTAATTAGTAGGTTATTATATTTCGCATTATTGTATTATTTTATCTTCTACTCTAATGGAAGAAAAGTGATGGTAATTGGGTCATGGTTTTAAAATAGGATTGTCACAATACAAGCTATATTTTCATGATACCTCTATTACTTTTTTTTTTTTTGTCAGGGGCTGTACTGTTATCATTATTAGTTAAGATTGAAAAAAACGTTATAATAGAATAATCTGTTTATATTTATTGTAAATCTGTTGGTAATTCAGTGATATTATTGTATAATATAATTTTAAACATATGAAGAGTTCAGATGTAAAAACCTCAAAATGCCGTCTGAAAATTTCTCCTAAAATAAGTATTTTTCTCAGCATTCTATGTTCAGTTATTTCATTTTAAAGAGCCCCTATTATGCATAAAAAAGGTTCATATTTTGGTTTTGGGGGTCTCCAACAACAAGCTGATATGCATGCAAAGTCAACAAACCCTTTCATTGTCTTATAATATGCGTTTATCTTTAATTATTATGAATATAATAATATTAATTTAATTATCCCAACAACTCCTATATGATTTGTTCAGGGATTCATTTGTTCCCAAACCCCTCCTTAGCGCGACGCTAATCTGCGCTGATTGGTCTGGTAACCCAGTTTGTTGTGATTGGTCGACTGCGTTCAGAGTGAGACAGAGAGAAATGGCCACCACAGCTTATCAACAAGTAGTCAGAGTGCAGAGTGTATGTGTGAGCCCAATGCAGTTTAACACCAGCATATTGCTCTATTCTTAACCATGACACACATTCAGTATTAATCCACACAGTGGCAAAAGCTGAACTATTTTAAACTTGACTGCTGCACGTGTGAAGGGACAGCTGACGGTGGCCATAGCAATGATAAACAGCAGTAGATCGCGAGCTCACAAACGCATTTAAATCCGTAAGCAAATCGGCACACGTCGCATTTTCAACGTTGTTTTAGGTGCGATATGAGAATATACAGTCAACCAGATACAGTACATGCATTTACAAGTAACAAAACACACATAAATACATAATTTGAAAGCTAGAATAAACAAGGAGGCAACCATTTTAATTGCACTTACTTACACTTGTGAAATGGAGGAAGAAACTGGTCCATGAACTGTGCACTGTAAAGTTCCTGTCAAGCTCTGACAAAGTCCCATACATCAATAGTCTTTTGTGATCCTTCCTTTAACAAACGGCCGACGAATCCCCCGTTGTAAGCGTGTAGATTGCTGAAGCACTCGTCAGAAAAATGACAGAAATGCAGCACAAGGCTGGGGCTATAATGCTGAGGTATTTTTGCAAAAATAAACTTCAACCACTGTCTGACTGGGTAGGGAAAATAACACTAACTTTCCCTCACACTTCAGAGCACAGCGTCTTTGCGACATGATTCATCCGGGCTCTGCTACAGTGTTTGTCTTCCTCTTTTTCTTTCTACAGTGTTTGTGGGCGGGGCCGGGGGTTTTAATTTTCCTGGGTCTGCACGTGCAACAAATAGGTGGGGCTTGAGTTCTGTATCGACATCACACCGACATGGCTAAAGACTCGTTACAACAACGATTCATTGGAAACACTATGAGTCGACTCTTATAAATGAATCAATAGTTTTAAACACTGCGCACTTTCAGATTTAAGCCTTAGCTGGATATTTCACTTCACTTAGAGCTGTGTTACACACTGCATGAGAGGTCATTTTTTAAAAAAAATCGTAATCGGGGCTCTTTAAAGGCAACTAAAATAACTTATTTGTCACTATAAAAGTAAAACTAAACACAGGATTCCGAGAAAAATGCTAATTTTAGAAGAAAATATCAAACAGCGGGTTTTTGCATCTAAAATCTTTGTGTCTCCATCTCCTCACTTCCACACAGAATTGCAGTGCAGCATTCACAGAAAAACAAAACAAATAAATACTAATAATAAGATGTACTTTGTAAAGCCAAAGCATCAAATTTGAAGTGCTCTTGAAAGTCAGCATGAAACGGAAGTCAATATATTATTTTCTTTCCAATTACGATGTGTATCCATGTGAAGCAGCTTTTCAAACAAGAAACAAATGCAGGATGGGACTTGATTTTGTCCATCAGGAATTGATAGGATTTGGTGTCATTTGCTAAAGCTGTGATGGTTTGATCTCATGTCATGCGGGTTATTTCATTCTCCTGCAGGTAAACAAAGACAAGGAAGAGATTGTTGATGGTTTTCAAGAGGAAAGGGAAGTTATTTAGATTATGATTGATTATTAGTGCACATGTGCTAAAATTACTAATGATTATGAGCACATTGTTATTGTTTATAATAATAATGCTGCAATAATTAAAAATTTAATTCTATTTTGATTTACAGTAACTAAGAATCTCAAATAAGCCTGAAATCTCTCTGTCATTATCAGCATGTTCACATCATCAGTTCAAATCTATTTGTGTGTATCTGAATCTGTTATAAATGAACATAAATCGGTACCAAAAAAACATGACCACATCACACCAGTCTTACACTCTTTGCACTGGTTGCCTGTGCACTATCGTGTAACTTTTAAAATTCTTCTCTTGGTTTTTAAATCACTAAATAGCTTGGCTCTTTCCTACCTGTCAGACCTGTTGACTGAACATCAGCCTGGGGTGCGTTTCCCAAACAACGACGTAACTCGTGGCTGAACTATCATAGTACCATGCATCGTTTGGAAAAAGAACGATGTAGTGACGAGTGTTTCCCAAAACCCTTAGTTTCTCTTTCGCAGATCCATCATTTGAACCACGTTAGTTATAATGTAAAACGTCCATAATGATGCTCTAAACGTGGTCGAGTAACAACTTGTTTAGAGAAGAACCTCATCATTTCTTTGTACAAATTATATTGTTTTACACAAACACGCATTTAAAATAAGGCCTGTGTTTCCTTTACTAATATTATTGACAACATTACATATTCTATTCTAAAACATAAAATTACTTACAAAAGCTAACACTATTCTAATATCAGATATAAATCATATAAATAAATAAATAAATAATGAGGCTATTTATTAAGAAATTAAATGTAATATTTATTATTTATTAGAAAATGAAAAAAAATATCTTATTTTAATAATAATATTAATGATGATGAAGATTATTATTAAGTAGGATATTGTTTATTTATTTTTTGAAAAGTCTGCTTTTACAATTTGAGCACGTGCAAACCACTGCAGATATGCTCTAACCAGCAGGCCCATGTCATAAACAGTACAGATACTTAATAAATAACCTACTATAAATTAAAAGCATAACATGTGCTATGTTTTTTGTTTTCACAAGCTTTGGAGACGTAACATAAATTCCACTTTTAAAAAATAGTCACCTATAGCTTTTGTTATGAGGCTGTGTTCAAAATGACATTAATGTTTTCAAAGTGCACTGTGAAGGGAACGCAATTGTAAACATGAAGATCACTAAAACTGAACTGTAAAAATACTTTGAAAGCAAATTACACCTAAGAGAGATGACCTTAATGCTTTTTTATTTTTTAATAATTTCAACTTGGAATGTTAGAATGTTCTAAATGAATAGGGCATAGGGGGGATAAGTGGGAATAGAACACAGCCAGGAACCATGTTTCTAACTACAGCTCCAGAGGTGCCCTTTCAAGTGCTCAAGTTTGCAACGCAGTTTGCGAATGTTCGTTGGAGCGATGGATTTGGGAAACGGCAAATCAACGAACTATCTTTGTAACGACGGAACTTGCGACGTTAGTTGGCTAACGATGGTTTTGGGAAACGCACCCCTGGTCGGTCTCTTTTGTCATCTAACCAGAGACAATTATGCATCCCAAAGTCGAGTCTAAAACGCAGGGGTGACCGTGCTTTCGCTGTAGCTGGTCTTACCTTGTGGAATGGTCTGCCCCTTTGCATTAGATCTATATCATCTCTGTCTGTTTTTTAAATAGGTTCAAAACTTACCTTTTTGATTTGGCATTTTATCATTGAGAATTGTCTGTTTTAGCTATAATTTTATATCTTTCTCTTTGTGATTTGTATTGTGCAGCAAATAAAATTGACATTGACATTAAATGATGCCGTTCACTCAAAAAACTGACGTTTACTGTTTGTTCAACGACTAATTTAAAATGAGCTGAAACAACACAATTCTTGATTGTTTTTTGAGACCGCTTAATTGTTTTATGTTCAATCCACTTAAATTTGTAGAAACCAATAAGTTTACTTAATTCCTTTGTTGTCCCAATACAAATCGATTTGTGTGGAACCCAGCATTTTTTTGTTACACAGTACACTGTAAAAAGTGATTAGTTACTTAAAGCGAGTAAACCAATTGTCTTAAAAGCAGCAAGGTGACTTTACAAAAATATTGCAAGTATAAACCCATTGTAACTTGGAACTGTTAAGTTGACTTAATATTTATAATTATGCAAATTGTACTCACTTTTTTAAAATAAAAGTGAACTAATCACTTTTCCCAATACACCTTTATTATATTTGTTTTTTTTCTCATCTTTTCTGTATCTAGCAAAATGACATACAGTAAAATAAATCTGCTCTTCCAGACTCCAGTGTGTCTTCTAAATTCAATACAGGCTATAGTTATAATTTTTTAGACTTAATGAAGCACCAAATATGTAATGTTATGATTATTACAGTAATTATTTGAAAACAGACGTGCTAAAATAGTCTGACACTGTAAAAAGGTATTAATTGACTTTAAAAAAGTGAGTACAATTTGCATAATTATAAAAATTAAGTCAACAGTTCCATGTTACAATGGGTTTACTCGCATTATTATTGTAAATTCAGCTAGTTGCTTTTAAGGCAATTGGTTTACTCACTTTAAGTAACTAATCATTTTTTACAGTGTAATGATGGGTAACGCATCATTCCTACATGTTTTCCCAACACCAATTGATTAAGTTAACTTAATTGTTTTTTAAAAATTTAAGTGGATTGAACATAAAACAATTCATTTGTTCCCCAAAAAGTCTCAGGTTGTGTTGATTTAACAAATTTTAAATAATTATTAGTTTGAACAAGCAGCAAAAGTCATTTTTTGAGTGTTCAATGTTGCTATTGATCATTATTATTATTATTATTATTATTATTATTATTATCATCATCAGTATTATTATTATTATTACTCTTTAAAATGAAGGCAGAAATGTAGGAAACGGGTATGTGCAGCTTTATTCTACACTGCTGTTTCCATTTGTGTTGTACTATGGTACCACATATCGACAATATTCAGAGAAGTCCATAAGTAGATTCAACTCCTGTCATCTCTGAGAGAAAATATGTTGGTAATGCAGGCTTAGAAACCGAAAGCTCTGCCTGTTTTTTTAATTTTAGTTTCTGTAGTGAATAATTGAGTACGGTGCAAGACTTTTTTCCCTGGCAAACTCGTGCAAAGTTAACAAATTGCTTGCACGATTTCTCGCCTTGAAAGCTTAAAAGTGAAACATTGCCAGTATTCCGGCGTGACCATTTTCTTAATTCACGGTTTATTTAAAGCAGCTAAATAATTGCATTTTTGAACAAAAATATATAAGTGAATAAGCTTAATACAATTAGCCATACGGCTATGAAAATATCATATGCAGTCTTGACGATCTTCCAGACTCATGATAGGATGATCTGCCTATGAAAAGTATTGGCCAACACTAGTCTTTGCCAGTTTTATAATTCAAAGAGATGTGTAAACTAGGTTGTTTAGCAGTATAGTCATGTCTAGCCTGACTTGGACTCACATTGCCTTGTTTTTGCGAAGACATTCTGCATGTTTTCTACAGTCAACATCTAATTCATTTACGTGTCATGAGAAAGTGACAAACACAAACACTAAAAATGATTCAAAATCCGATGAGATCATCCAACTCTGTTTCAGAAATGTAATTTGAATAGGATTTCAAACCACACAGCTTGATATAGTGTTTCCCCAGTGTTCATACTTGCTAAAAAAACGAACAGATTTCAGTCAGATATGCATAAAAAAGGATTTGGACCGATAGTCTGATCTAGGCTTATATTCCCAGGTTGTTTCATTCTGTCGCTCTCCGTCTCACATTCGGTGTAAATGGCACCTATACAGCACTGAACCAAAATATGTGCATCCATGCTGAATATGAGCCATGGGAACCCTCCAGCTCAAACACCACTTGTGAGAATACAATACTGTGCATAGCAATGCTAGAAAATATTCTGGCACTCCTAGTATTGACAGTAGTAGTGCTTCATTGTGGTTTTGAGGCTTACTACAGTATACTGGTATATTGTGCAACCTTATTAGATGGTTTTAATTAATTACTACCTCAAATTCACTACTTTTTTGACCTCTGCTTTGACCTTATCCCTCAATCTGACTTTATACGCAGCACGTTTTCCAAGAATAATTTGCATACACTTAATGTTTGTATGTCAACAGTCTAAAAATGCAAAATTAGCATGATTAAAAGGCCATCCATAATTCATGCAGGCTGCACACTTGCCCGGTGTATCAGAAATTAACTCTTAGGAGATAAATCATAGGAATTTACATAGACAATTATTATATTGCGCACATAATGTGCTAATCTACAATTCCAAGTGTCACTGAAATAACAACACGGTCTGCATATAAATCATTTTGCCATATGTATCATAATGGAAATGGATATGAACGTTCAGAATCGTATGTACCGGTATTGAAATGGCTTTCTTTAATGCAGGGTTTTAGCATATAAACATATTCTGAGTGTTTGTCTCAGAGGATGTGCCTTGCTGTTTAAGTGCATAATGCATACTTTCAGAGTAATGACATCAAAGAGAGATGGAGTTTTCTAGAAGCTTCATGTTGTGTTCCACCTACTGCATTTCTCTTTCGCTCTGCTGACGTAGTCCAAATTGATCAAGAACCTACGGCTTGGTATTATCCCTCTTTTTTTTCCCCCCTCTGTCTGTAAGCAGGAATTGGCTGACACCCTGTGGACATTGTATTTCAGCAAACTGCTTCATTTTAAAATAGCCTTTGTTTCTCTTCAACCTCAAACAATTGCAAAAAAAATATATACAGTATATTAGTTTTTTCTCAAGATACATTAAGTAGTCCGCATCTGATGTTGTTGTTTTATTTTCACATTTTCACAAGATTTTTGGTATTCATCATAAGAACAGCGTCTCAGCCACAAGTGTGCCTTCCATTTCAACAGCCTCATCTTCGAAAGAGCTTCAATCAAGTTCAGAAATATATCACAATAAATCACAAGCCAAGTAGTCTCCCTGTTTTGAGTGATTTGGCATCTTGAATTGGGCCTTTGTTTCAGTATAATGTGCCGTCAAAAATTGTGTAATGTATTCGGATACATGGTACTGTAATACATTTTTTTTATGTGACTTGCTGTATATATATACTGTAGAAAACTGACATTTTTTTAGAGGAATTCTATTTTTAAAAGCTTGTATAAACACTACAGAAAAAAAGGAAAAAAAAAAAAGTCAAGAATCAAAAGTGACTCACCGAACGATATCTAAAAGGGTTTTTACTGTGTGAAAGGGAACGGTTGGCATACAAAACTACGAACAAGCACATGCTGCCATGCCAAAGCGGAGAGAGAAAGGAAATAAAAAAAAGTTTTTGAAATGTAATTTTGACTTTTGAATATTAGTCTAAAGGCCTCTCAGTGCTATTTTCACTTTTCAAGTACAGAGGTCCAAAGGGCCCTCTTTTAATATTAGTGTTCTGTTCATACTTATTTATTTGTTGTTCTGAAACTGTAATGTTATGATTTTTTTTTTTGCCATTGTATTTTTGGTAATAAAGAATAAACAACAGGTCTGAATTTGTGTCATTATTTGGTCTTCAAAAGTAGTGCGCTGAAAAACCCAACTGTCAACTTTATGAAATGAAATGAGTGTCGTTAACTCAAAATTGACTGAAAGTTAATTCTACTCATTTAAAAAAGAGTTTTGAACTCCGTGCTGAAGGTAATGAGTTAATTAAATACCTCATTAAATGGAGTAAGTTCACAGTACTCGTATAGATTAGTTTTTTTTTTTAACTCAAATGGTTTGTATCAATCAGTTTCCTCAGACGGTTTGAGTTGTTTTAACTTGTTGGGTTTTACAGTACTCAGTTGGTTTGAGTTCTCTTCATTTATTGGGTTTTACTGTGCTCAGATTGCTTTATTTACTCAAATGGATTAAGTTCACAGTACTCATTAGGATTAGTTTTTCTACTTAAATGGTTTGTTGCAATCGGTTTCCTCAAACGGTTTGAGTTACCTTAACTTTTTGGGTTTTACAGTGTGACTGACTTGAAAATGTTCTACAATAATCAAAAAGCATGCATAAAAATGTTAGCCTGTACGCTGTAAAAATACTAATTACAAAAAGTCAAGAAAACAAATATTTTTATGTTGCTTTAACTGATTTTAATAAATGAAGAATATTAACTTAATAGTTTAGTCAGTTTGATTAATGTAAGTTGAGATGACTATAAATGTTCATTTGATTCAACTAAAAAAAATTTAGGTACGATATTTTTACGGTGTAGACTTTATTCTTATTTCTTATTTTCTATTCATTTATTCATTTCTTTTCAGTTTAGTCCCTTTATTAATCTGGGGTTGCCACAGCAGAATGAAAATTAAGTAATAATATTTTAGTTGCTTTTTAAAAAATGTAATGCAAGTTACTTTTTTTAGTTTAGTTAATTCACTTTAAAAAATTTATTGCTGAATTAAAATGAACTTAGTCTCGTGAAATCCCACACGCAATGAGAGAATGTGGGAACAGACAGAAATGAAGACGGCAGAGCCTTACATTTCTGTGATGGAAATATTCTCTTTATTTTGAACACATGGAAGGAAAAGAGAATTATCTGAATGGACAGTGATTTTACTTCATTAATAAGACAAAAAGTACAAATGTAGCATATGCATTGATTTAAACTGTCATTAATAGATACGGCACGTATAGCTCATTTCTAATAACTGATTTATTTTATCTTTGCCATGATGACAGTAAATAATATTTTACTAGATATTTTTCAAGACACTTCTATACAGCTTAAAGGGACATTTAAAGGCTTAACTAGGTTAATTAGGTTAACTAGGCAGGTTAGGGTAATTAGGCAAGTTATTGTATAATGATAGTTTGTTCTGTAGACAATTGAAAAAAAAAAATTTAAAGGGGCTAATAATTTTGACCTTAAAATGGTGTTTAAAAAATTAAAAACTGCTTTTATTCTAGCCGAAATAAAACAAATAAGACTTTCTCCCGAAGAAAAAATATGATCGGACATACTGCGAAAATTCCCTTGCTCTGTTAAACATAATTTGGGAAATATTTAAAAGAGAAAAAAAAATACAAAGGGGGGCGAATAATTCTGACTTCAACTGTACATTTTTTTTTTTTTTTCTTTTTTTTTAAATAGTAAATGAAAGTTATACAATGTGTTATTAATTGCAGAGCTCCTCTTTTAAAAGAAAAGAAGAAAAAAAAAAAAAAAAAACCCTGCATGTTCTAAAAGATATCAAGCCAGGTCAGAAAAAGTAACGCAAGAGTAACTCAAAAGTAACGTTACACATTACTAACCATAAAAAGCAACTAACTAATGAAACTAGTAACTTTTTTAGGGAGTAACTCAATATTGTAATGCACTACTTTCTAAAGTAACTTTCCCCAACACTGATCACAATAGTAATAATGTTACATGCAAATCATGAACATTATATGATAATCATTTAAAGTAATTAACAGTAACACACACACAAACATTGTACAGAATCCAGTACATATTCATATTCCAGAACAGTATATTTTCTGAACATTTCTATTCATCTTAACTTATTGTACAGAATCCAGTATACATATTCTTCATATTCCAGTACAGTATATATTATGAAGGCTGTTTTTAGATGTCCTTGCTGTAAGGATTTATATGAAAAATAAAGGGCTATTTGTGGTTGTTCAAGGTTACATTTTTGCATCATTCTTTACATATCTTTGTAAACGAGCTTACAAAGCTTACAAGGCCTTGTCTGTACTGCAACTCAAACTCTATCAAACTGCATACAGTATTTGCAACATTCTTAAAGTAATTCATGCTGAAATCATGTGTGTGAATTAACAGAAGGCAGCTGTCCGCTTGAATTGAGTCTCCAATGTCCTTTTTCTGGCTTTGGGGCAAAAGGACCATGCAGTGTACATGTCAACATTTAGCTGTTCTTACAAAATAAATAACAGTAGTGGTTATTAATCTCATTTCATATATGGGAAATGTAAAAATAGGTAGGTGTGTGGATTAGTTTAGCAGTCAAAAACGAATGAGCTTTTCTGTATGACTTGACATAACTTGCATATGATGAAATTATCTAAATTACTTTCCTTCCTTTTTAGGCTTTAATGTTTTACCTGTGGCTACTTGTGTGGCTCCTGTGACATTTGCCAAGCCACCGTTACTTAATATCACAGGCAACAACCTGGAACAGTTTTATGAGAATGCATATAATAAAATGACAGCAAATCAGTCAGAAATGACCTTTCAGTAGCCGCGGTTATTTTATGTTTTGTTGATAAAGGTTTTCAGCAGTGTTGGCTACATAAAACTACTGTACTGAGCCAGTAAAATCCATGAAACTGTTCACAGTAGGTACGTTTATTGTCTCATTTTGTATGCTTCCTGTTTCCTCATCATAACATTTACAGGAAGATACATTCACTGGTCAGTTAGATACACTTTTTGCATTCAGAACTGCCATAACCTCTTAGTGCCCAAGGTGTTTTTTTACATGCATTTTTTTTATTTCTTTTTGCTATTTGGGCTTATTGGAACCTAATTAGAATAAAAATCTAAGTATCATCTTTTGATAGGATGTACTTTTAGAGAAAAATGATGTCCATATATGTGGACTCGTGGTCCGAATTTACATAAAACACTTTTTCCCGAATTTTCTTTTATGCATGTTTAACTTGCTTTGACTATCAGAGAGTAAAAACAACATTTTGTCCAATTTTGAACAGATAAAAATAGTGTTTGGGACATTTCATATGCTGCAAAACAGTTGCAGGATGACACTGTATGTCTGTAACAAAATATTAAACATTTAAAGTATTTTAAATAGCCACTTAAGAGCTAAAATGTGCTGTCCACGTATGTGGACACTCGGGCCCTATGAGGATAAAGGGATAGTTCACCCAAACAAAATTATTTCTGTCATTTATTTACCCTCTACTTAATCTTTTAAATTAATTATTTCCCACTGTGAATGTCAATGGCTACATTCTTCAAAATATCTTCTTTTGTGTTCAACAAATAATAGAATCACACACAGGTTTGGAGCCACTTTAAGGGACAGTTGACCCCAAAACGAAAGCCAAAACTTACTGTTTACTTATCCTCTGTTGAACAGAATATATTTTGAAGGAAGCTGGAAACCATCTATAGTAGGAAGTTAATAGTTACGGGTTTACAGCATTCTTCAAAATATCTTTTTCTGTGTTCAACAACAAACTCAAACACGTTTAAAACAAGTAATTCAAGAGTTCACACCTAGATATTGTCTGACAAATGTTAGCAGGTTTGGCATGCTGGCCCAGGAGAGAACCCTGAGCTCGGAGATAAATGAGCCCATATTTTTTTTTGCTAGGCTATATAGTGAGTTTAATCTGATTGGCTAACTAATGATTGTAGATGAGAGACCAGCTGTGGTCAATCATATCACACGCTCCTCTCGAAATTAGTTTGTGAAACTTCACAAAGCGAGTAAATGATGACAGAATAAACATTTTTTTGTGAACTACCTTTCACCTTCTTTGAGTAAATAGAAAGTCCATTTTGATTGCTGGGTGTTCTCCCTTTAATTATGGCAGGAAATTTTCCTCAGATATTTTGGTTCATACTGACATGATGCCATAACACAATTGCTTCAGATTTGTTGTACATCCATGGTGTGAATCTCCTCTACCAGCACATCTCAAAGGTGCTTTATTGGATTACACTGTGAAAAAAATGCTGGGTTCTACACAATTCCTTCATGTTGTCCCAACACAAATTAAGTTAACTTAATTGTTTTTACTTAGTTTTTACATATTTTTACATCAAGTGGATTGAACATAAAACTATTAAGTCGTCCTAAAAAAGCTCAAGAACTGTTTTTCAGCTCATTTTAAATAAAAGTTTGAACAAACAGCAATATTTTTTATTTTTTTTAAATGTGAGATCTGGTGAATGTGAAGGACATCTCAGCATAGTAAAGCCATTGTCATGTTCAAGAACACAGTTTGAGATTATTTGAGCTTTGAAATGGCATGCTATCATGATGGAAATAGCCATCACAAGATCACTGCTATTTAGTCAAAAAGATATGGAAACACAATTGAGCAGCAATTTGTTTCTTTCTGGTTTATTTGGCTGATTCATATGATTTGCTCATCGCCCAATGACAATTGGGATTAGGGATGGTTTTTGAGGGCATGACTTCCTTTAAAATTTTGAATGAAATAATCATGATAATCATTTGAATAATAAAGCCACTTTTCTGCTAATATGTAAAACAATGCATGGGTATTGTGGAGCGGTGGCGCAGTGGGTAGCGATGTCGCCTCACAGCAAGAAAGTCACTTGTTCGAGCCTCAGCTGGATCAGTTGGCATTTCTGTGTGGAGTTTGCATGTTCTCCCCGTGTTGGCGTGGTTTCCTCCAGGCGCTCCGGTTTCCCCCACAGTCCAAAGACATGCGGTACAGGTGAATTGGGTAAGCTAAATTGTCAACAGTGTATGTGTGTGAATGGGAGTGTGTGGGTGTTTCCCAGTGATGGGTTGCAGCTGGAAAGGCATCCGCTGCGTACAACATTTGCTGGATAAGTTGGCGGTTCATTCCACTGTGTCAGCCCCAGATTAATAAAGGGACTAAGCCAAAAAGAAAATGAATGAATGAATGCATGGGTTTACTGTGGCTTTTATATAATCAGTTGGTACTGTAGGGCATAAAGTTTAATGCATTCATCTGATTTATACCAAATTCTGATCTCATGTGAATTTTTGCCTCATGTTTTCTGCACTTAGCTGTCAGGAGTGTCACCAATGTGCTCTTCTGCTGCTGTAGCTCATCTGCTTCAATGTTGTGTTGTGATTTCACAGACGCTCTTCTGGAGATGCTGGTTGTAACAAATATTTATTTGAGTTACTGTTGTCTTACCTACTCAAACCACTCAAACCCTTTTTTTGACATCTAGCAGCAGCTAGCCCAAATGACAACAACTTCGCTCATAGTCACTTAAATCAAACAAATCCGTTTTCAACTTCAGTGGATTGTCTAGACCAGGGGTGTCAAAGTCAATTCCTGGAGGGCCGGAGCCCTGCAGAGTTTAGTTCCAGCCCTGCTTCAATACACCTATATGTAGGTATCAAACAAGCCTAAAGCACTCAATTAGTTTGATCAGGTGTGTTTAATTGGGGTTGGAACTAAACTGTGCAGAGCTCCAGCCCTCCAGGAACTGGCTTTGACACATGTGGTCCAGACCATGTTTACACACTTTAATGCAGTGAGTTGTTGTGATGTGATTGGCTGATTAATAATTTATATCAAGAGGCAGTTGAACAGGAGTAGCCTACCTAATAAGGAGGCCTGTGAGTGTTACTTATGGCCATAATGGGGTCTTGAAGGATAGACTGCATTTGAATTAATACCCAACTGAGCCAGAAAACTGAAATGTGTTTAAGTCTTTAAAAAAAATGAGCTAATTGAATTTTAAAGCAAATTAAAAACAGCAGTGGGTAAAAGAGAAGCTTGACTTATGGGTTTAGCTGTAACTGAAAGCTGCTGGAGCAGCGATAAGCCATGGATGAATTTGGCTCTTTTTTGGTGGGCAGCACAAGTCTGTACCTTTTTATAATCCTTTCAAGTTACATGGATCCCTGGTGGATTCTAACAAGCCCACTGATGTCGTCATTTACGAGATCAGCTTTTCACGGTCCCTGTGAAAGAATAGATTTAGCAGATGACTTGCGAGGTGGGGAAACACAAAAGAGAAGGGAAAATACTTGGACACGCTTGTGACATTTGAGTGACCCCTTTTGGTGCTTCTTTGCCAGTTAATTCCAAACCTCCAGTTTTTCAATTTCCATAACATAAAAGTTCAGTTTTATGCTTGAGCAAGTGGAATCAGGAAGGAAAATACATGAGGAACTTTCTCTCCCGAGCTTAAGAATTTTTTGCTGGTTCCCTAAAATATCAGGAAGCGAACTAAAATACGCTTGAAGTCCCTTACTTCTCAAACTGGACTTCTTAAGTAGGGAAATAAAGTGAGAAGTAGCGAAATAAAGAAAATGACTGCAACCCACTTTCTTCTTTGTGCTTATCAAGGACTAAAGTCAGACAAACAAGTGCCTTCCAAGAAGAAAAGAGGCAGCCATTAAACATTTACGCTTTTCTTCCCCCATAATCCTTCTTTAAGATGAGCCGCCTGCCAATTTATTTCGTACATCTCTTTGATAATCTTCAGCCCTTTCATGTCAGCTGCCACATCTTTTATTTCTTTTAACCAGAACCGTTCGGATGCCCAGGCGTTTCCAGCCCATTGTGATGTTTAACTTTTTAGTGGAAATTCAATAAAGGACTGTTCAGAGCTGAAGATCCCATTTTATGAAGGTACCAATTGCATATTCAATACAAAAAAAAAAAAAAAAGTTTCTGAGGGGTACAATTGTGCACAAATGTTTAAATGATGTGGAGACTTGCATGAAGGACATGATGAATAATGTAGCAGTTATTCTCTTTTCACTTGCCACTGCATAGAGAGCTGTGGGGATCCGGTGTTTGAAGTAATCTCCATGTCATGCATCTGATTGGGGCCAGGGCTTCTCATGAGACATTCAATAAACAGCAGACTCAGACAAAGACAAGGAAAAAAGTGCACATTTAGGCATATAAAGCAACTGGATACAAGCGTCATTTAGAAACCCAAGTGATTTCCTTCATTAAAGAATGTTGATTCCTTCTGTCTTGATCGGCTGTCTGAAAAATACACCATATTTAGGAGTACATTCAACATAACAGTCATTCAAGCCATACAGTCAGGTTCATAAATATTGCGACATAGACGCTATTCTTATATTTTTGGCACTATACACCAACAGAATCACCAGGGATAAAACCCAGCGTCTGATGATGTCTATGCATTCCAGATATCAGGCTGTAATTGACTGCAAATAATTTAAAACCAAGTATTAAAGAGGGAAAGTTTGATTTGTGATTGTTATTTTGTCCCATTACTTTTGGTCCCTTAACAAGTGGGAGGCACATATGCAAACTGTTGTTCCTACAGCGTTCACCTGATTTAGATGTAAATCCCCTTAAATTAAATCTGACAGTCTGCTGTTAAAGCACATCTAGTTTGTTTCATTTCAAATCCGTTGTGTTGGTGTATAGAGCCACAAATCTTAGAATTGTGTCGATGTCCCAATATTTATAGACCTGATTGTATATTATTTACATATAATTGTTTAGCTGGTTATACTTATCTATACATTTACAAGATCTAGAGAAGAGCTGTTCACATGGTGTTTGACCGTAAGTTATCGTCTTTCTAAACAGTTTTTACAGTTTTCTTTTGTGCACAAATGGGTTTTTGGAGCTTTGTATGATTGCAAACCACTGAAGTCATGTGGATAATTTTGACAAGGTTTTTTTTTCACCTGGACTTTGAATGTCTTCTGATCGTTGCTGTAAGAGAGCTCCTGGATTTTGTCTAAAATATCTTAATTTGTGTTGCGATGATGAGCAAAGGTCTCAGGGGATTGGAACGTCATGATGGTGAGCAATTAATAACAGAATATTTGTTTTTGGGAGAACTAATCTCCTACCGTCTAATCCCAATTGTTGTCTCGTTCCTATTACCCCCACCGATACACATCATCATATAGTATAAGCATGAAATAAGCACAAAACTGTAAGCAATGTTAATTTACATGTTGTTCACATATTTATGAATGTAAACCACAAGAAAATATAAGAACTTAATAAAAAAATTAAAAATAAAAAAACGCAGTCAAATTCTCACCATACAGTATGTGGTATACTGTAAAGTCATCTGGTATCGGCAGTACTTAATTTATAAATTGCGAGGTTCAGGAACAGATCAGGGTAACAGATCTGGCATATTATCAGAAGAGGGAGAGGTGTTGCTTACAAAAGTGAAGAGCGGGGTGGGTGAGGTGAAGGTGGTGTCATGGACGAAAGTGAAGAGCCGGAGTGGTTTGTGTGTTTAACGGAACTTTCCTTTGAAAAACATTGACCGTGGAACACAATATTAAATGTAACTAACCAAATGATTATTTGTCGAGTTTACGCTTAAAAGTATCAAAGTTTTAGGAACAACAAATAATAACTTGACTTCTATTTGATCATTTGGTATCAGAAGTAGCTAATATGAAAGACAAAGGCCTCTAGATTACGTTTACTTTAAATATGATCATGCCTTGATTTTGAATTATTCAATTAGGAGGTCTGACTTTGCTTAGACAAAAGTTTTGTCACTTAACAGAAATAATGTACAGTATAGAATATAAAGTCATGGTGCAGTGGAAAAAGAATTATTATTGTGTATGACTCATGTGCTTGGAGGACTGCATCCATACATCTCTGCAGTCACCTGGAATGACAAAGAAAGTGTTCTTGCAGGACTCCCAGAGTTCATCAAGATTCCTTGGATTCATCTTCAATGCCTCCTCCTTCATCTTACCCCAGGCATGCTCAATAATGTTCATTCTGGTGACTGGGCTGGCCAATCTTTACCTTCTTTGATTTCAGGAACTTTGATGTTGGAGGCTGAAGTATGAGAAGTAGTGCTATCCTGCTGAAGACTTTGCCCTCCCATTTAATTTGTAATGTAATGGACTGCATAAATGTCTTGATTCCCTTAGGCTGTTGATGTTGCCATTTACTCTGCAGATCTCTCGCACACCCCCATACTGAATGTACCACCAAACCATGATTTTTCCTTCACCAAACTTGACTGAATTCTATAAGAATCTTGGGTCCATGCGGGTTCCAATAGGTCTGACGTATTTGTGATGATTGTGATACAGATAAACAGATGATTCATCTGAAAAATCTACTTTCTGCCACTTTTCCAAATGACCAACTAGAAGTCAAGTTATTATTTGTTAGGATCAACGACAAGACTTTTATCAGGTAGTGTAGAAGCAGAAATGGTATTGAGCCTAAGAAAACCCAGGAATGATTGCTAACCCTGGGTAACTTATGAAGTTTGATACAGGCAGATTATTCTAGCTTTCATCAGAGGTTGCTTATTCGAAAGAATAATTAGATTATTTGTAACTGCATAGCATGTTTTCTCTCCAAAATATGGAAGCGAGATAATTCTATAGAGTGTTATTACATTAATTATATTCCATCATGTTCATCTGATCACGGTATATTAACAGGAAAAGAAGACTTACCTTTGTGAGAAGATGGTCAATCTCCGTAGTGTCTCTGTAGGGGCTCAGAGTGTTCCACACAAATGGATGATACGCTTTCCTGCACACAGATATTTAGAGATTGCATATGGTGTCAGATGAAGGTGCCGGCAGTGTACACAGCACGGCGAGATAAAGATCTAAAGAAATACTGCTGACTATATTTGGCAGGAACCTCAGGCAGAGCATATACTGGTCTCTGTGTGCGTTCTTATCTGTTGTGAACATCATAAGCTGTCATATGAAATGCACTGCCACTACTGTGGAGATTTTCCATTTATTAAAAGCTCTTGAAGGCAAACATGGACCTTGCGTATTGTATACACTCCAAATGCAAGTAAAGGACTATATAAAAACAGCCTTCAGGATGTTTAGTGCTGGTATTGGTTGTGAGAATCTGTAAGTATACAGTCCGAAGGGGTTTTTACACTGCACTTAACCTTGAGCTGTGTTTATCCACCCTTCAGTACATAGTATGACTTTTTGATTTTTACACATACTCTTAGGTGGGCACAGAATATTGAATCAAATGTACTTAGAATTGCTTTTGCACTGCTTCGTTTGTCCACAACACTGAACTGAGCCACTGTTTTACAGTTGGAAAAGAAACAGAGGGCACAAACTGCTGAAGATGGAAAAAAAAAGTCAAATGCCTTGGTAGGTCAGCACTGTTTTGGCAGCAAGTGGAGACCCAACATGCAGGTGGTCATTATGTTTCGCTCTCTGTAGCAATTTAAAGATACACTACTTTTTTGGTACTGTATATAGGCTCATTTTACAACTGCCCTAGAAGAATTAAACAGTTGACCATTTTTTAATCCATTCAGTCAATCTCTCGGTGTGTAGGGAGCATTTTAGCTTACCATAAATCATTGAATCCGATTATGGAATTAGCATTTCAAGAGTTCACTTTTAGCTGATGATAGATAATAAAGCCTGTTTAGCATGCTGTCCAGGGAGAGAGCGATGAGCTTATAAGATCCTTGAGCTCTAGGCTCCCAACCGCTAGCAGGGCGAGAGGGGAGTTTGAGCTCAAGTAGATCTTAATGAACTCCCCCGACTTGTTAATGGCTAATGACACATTATAGGGATAGCTATACTGTTACTAAGAGCTTGTCTATAGTGCCAATTTGGTATGATCAAATTACTTATATCGCATGTTTTTGACTGGGGGAGGAAACTCTGGGGAAACCCACATGAGCACAGGGAGAATATGCAAACTCTGCACAGACATGTTGACTGGTCCAGTAAGGACTTTTAACCAGTGACATTCTTACTGTTAGAACACTAGGCTGCTGTGTCACCCGATCCAGAAAAAGGAAGGAGAAGTAGAGGTTGGAGGGGGGATTCTTCAAAACCAGGGGTGTCCAAACTCGGTCTTGGAGGGCTGGTGTACTGCATAGTTTAGCTCCAGCTTTTTTTTCAACACACCTCCCTGGAAGTTTCTAGTAAACCTAGAAAGAGCTTGGCTAGCTGGTTCAGGTGTATAATTGGGGTTAGAACTAAAACATGCAGAACACAAGCCCTCCAGGAACAAGTTTGGACATCCCTGTTCAAGACAAAAATACTGAGGTAAGAAACGCTGGTTATTTATAGTGAGTTAGAAATCGTCTGCAGGACCAACCGTGGACAATTCTAAGCATGTGATCCTTTTGAAATTAGTTGAAACTTTATTTTGATAAAAAAAAAAATTAAAAAATCGAAAAAGTGCTTTGAAATTTTTCTTATTAAAAGGTTGACTCTTCTGCAATTACTTCATAAGTCCAACGAAAAATGAAAAGTTGTATTTTCTAGACCAATATGGCTAGGAACTATACTCTTGGGTGAGTGTACTAATCAAGGAACCATGCCACACCATGGCTTCCTGTAAATAGTCTCGCTAGGTAAATAGATAACATCATTGCACCTGCTGTAGCCATGGTACGGCAGCAACGTTTTTTTTTTATTATTATATGCTGGAATTAGAATATACTGTAGTTCCTAGCCATATAAGCCTACTTTTCATTTTTCGTTGGACTTACGATGTAAATTGTATCAGTTAATGAAGAGGCATCATACAGATTAAAAGTGCACTGTGGGGTACCACAAGGCCCAGTTCTTGGTCCCTTAATTTTCATACTATATATGCTACCGCTAGGCGATATCATTTAAAAAACATGGAGTTCGCTTCCAATGTTATGCCGATGATACACAACTTTGTATCCCCTCTCAACCTGATAATTTGTATGAATTTGCGAAATTAACATAATGTATAGCCGATGTTACAAACTAGATGACTAAAAACTCCTTAAAACTAAATTCAGATAAAACTGAGGTCTTGCTTATTGGACCCAAAAACCTCACACGCAAAAACATAGAACACTGTGTATCCCTTGATGGACTCTCAGTTCAGTTCTCATCTCCAGTCAAAAATTTGAGAGTGAGTTTTGATAGATTTTAAGCATCTGTAAAACTGCATTTTTTTCATCTTAAAAATGTTGCCAAACTTCAACATATGCTATCAATGTCTGATGCGGAAAAGCTTATTCATGCTTTTATGACCTCTCGGTTAGACTATTGTAATGCATCTCTAGGCGGTTGCCCTGTTGGTCTAATTAACAAACTTCAGCTAATTCAAAATGCAGCTGCTAGAGTGCTTTCTAGAACAAAGAAATACGATCATATTACTCCAGTTCTTTCATCATTGCATTGGCTCCCTATTAAATATTGTATACATTTTAAAATTTTATTGACTACCTACAAAGCCCTGAATGACTTATCTCCCCAGTATTTGAGGGAGCTCCTGGTGTATTACAGTCCCTCATGTTCACTACACTCAAATAATTCTGGACAATTGATTATTCCGAGAATATCAATATAAATGTAAGCGGTAGATCTTTCTCATATCTGGCACCTAAGCTCTGGAACAGCCTTCCTAGCACAGTTCGGGAAACAGACACACTCTGTCAGTTTAAAACTAGATTAAAGACACATTTCTTTGCATTAGCATACACATAAAACACAAGTACTTGAAACACAGCTGATCCAAATAATCGAGGTGTTCAAAAGAGTCTTGAACACCTCAATTGTATTATATTGTATTGTATTAGGGTTGGCGCAAAACTGTGCAGAGCTGTGGCCCTCCAGGAATCGAGCTTGAGACCAATGCTCTAAAGGATTGTTAGGCTGCACTAATTTAGGAACACTTCGCAAAGGACATTATAATTTAAACGGTATCTACGCATATGTTAGTGTGTTTTTCATTATCCCGAGGTCTCCATAATCCTAGACCAGGCCATATCCTGAGAAGATGCTGTGGCGGTCATTGAGGAATGGAGAGCATAAGTCTCCGCATTGATCCCGTGGGCCAGCCTGTACATCCGCCAGTGACCTACTCACACCTGCAGTTCTTCATGATGGACGCCCAGCGTTCTCCTGCCTCTAGTGCCTAGTCCCAGCTCTGCAGAGTATGTTTGGCCAGAGGACAAATGTTTGTGCCCAATTGAACCTGATTTTTCCCCTTCACTTTCGTCAATTGGTAAAATTTTGTTCCTCACCACTGTTGCCACTGGCTTGTTTGGTTTGGGACGTGTGGAGCTGCGCATCAATAGGTTTGCTCTTAAGTGTTTGTACTTTCAGCAGTGCAACTTAAACCACACTGAACTGAACTAAATTGAACTGTGACTCTGAAAACTGGACTGACACAGTTTCAATTTACTAGAATTTCTATGTTAAGCTGCTTTGACACTATCTACATCGTAAAAGCACTACAGAAACAAACATAAATTCAATTGAATTGACTTACAGAAGAGTCAACCTTTAAATAGGAAAACTATCGAACCTTTTTTTTTTTTTTTGAGGGATATGGTTATGGTCATAATCTGATTAAAAGATTATTACCCTTGGATGAGGGTATAGTTACTAGACATATCAGCCTAGAAAATAGCAACTTTTCATTTTCAGGTGGAGACAGAGATATAATACCTGTGCATATGGTCATTATGCTATTGGTAAAATAACATATTTTTTTAAAGACAAATCCGTTTCCTAAAATGATATGAGTTAACTTGCTGGGTTTTACATTGATATAAATCAACAATGAATGAACTTGGATCTCTGTGTCTGTATTATTTCAGACCATGAATTTCAACTGACAAATTTACAGTAAAAGAGTTTGTCAAAATTGTAGTCCAAGAATAAGCCTCTGGGACACTAACTCTGCTATAAACTAGGTCTGGAGAACAGATCTGACTCTCGTTCACCTCTCAGGGCGCTGATGCAGGTGGACTTTAGAGATCTTGTGCATCTCAGCCTTGATCTGGTCCAACTTTTCTTTTAGCAGTCGAGTGTGAGTCTTGTATCTGTGCCTCACTTCTGTCGTGCCTCTGGGTTTTGAATGGTGCTGGTCTTCTCTGGGACTCACATCTGACGAAACCTGACCTGTTTGGCATTAATCACAGAGTATCACATATGGGGCTTTGATTATAATTTCAGAATAAATTAAGATACATAAATGTGCATGATTGTTCATTGCTGGGTCAGTGCACCAGAGCCTCGGACAAAAAAGGGCCTCCAAAGTTTCAGCCAAAGGAGTATAAAGAGGCTGGGCCTTTGCTCCGTAGAGCGCAAGTTGACCACTAGGGTTGCTCATTACATGCAGTTTGTATTGACCATTGGGACTCTAGGGCTCAGGTTTACTGTTCTATTGATCTATGTTAAGTATTCCATACCACCCACAGGCCAAAAGATCATGGTCCAGCTCTTGAGAGACAACAAATGTGGATTTATAACTTTATAACATCCACCATTAACCTTTCTTTGTTGTCTGAGATTGGTTCATTGCCTATTGATTTTTGTAGATTGTATGAGATGATGTTGTGAGATGAATGAATATATTAATTTTTGGCAGATCAAGCCCTAAAGTTATTTTTTTAGAAGCAGTACAACACCGGAGAGGAAAGAGATTGGCAAGTCGACCGCATGATCAAATCAAGACAAACCTATTTGTAGAGCGATGCATGCATGGTTTTAAAAGTTCTGTAGTGTCAATAGAGAATGTTTAGAGCTCGGAGATTTGACAATATAAAATCATGTTATAAGTAGTCCTCAAGATTTTTGATTTAGCTACTGTATATTTTAATACTGTAAAGTGTATATTTTATTGTTGTGTATAACAGCAGGTGCATGTTTGACCATTTAAATGAATAAATAATAATAAAAAAATTGAATGTAACAAGAAAAGTCATGCTTTAACTCTGACTCATGATAAGAAAAATAATACAGTCCAGGTGAACTGGAAGTGGCTGAGACTTCAATTTCAGTATGATATGTATACTTTAAAATGAAATAGAACATTGAGTAGGAGGCGGGGCTTAAGAATAATCTGGCTTAAGCTGCGGTCACACTGGACTTTTCTCCCCATAGACTTCCATTCATACGCACTCGAATGCGTCAGACGGGAAACGCAAGATCATGCGTCAAGTTTCGCAGGTCGCTGCGGTGCAAAGTTCAAGCTTGGTGAACTCTGACCTGCGAAATCGCATCACTTTGACTGCGTGAGACCAATTGATAATCAAAACATGACCTTTCTAGACAGAAATTTAAAACATGGACCAATCGCTCGCTTTTTTAAAGTCTAATCATCTTGTTTAATCCCGCCCCTTTTCGCAGCGCCGTACGAAAGTATTTCGCACACACAAACTCTAGTGTGACCGCTGCTTTAACGCCAACTAGGACTGCCACTCCAAATGCAGAAGCAAATGGTCAGATTTTGATTGGAGAATACACAAAATTAATTAATTAAATAAATAAATACAAAATAAGTAGAATAACTTGCATTGCTTGATTGTTCACCTATAGAATAACAATGTGCTCGATAGCAAAATAAACATTGTACATATTGATTGCACATGGACTTTAAGTTAAATTAGCTATAAGCAATAGTAACGATTCTCAGAAAGCATGAAATAAAATACAGTTGGTTGTTGCAGGAGTCTGATAGGAATTTAACATTTTTAAAATGTAATTATCAGTCAACATGGTTGAAAAATATTTCGGTAATATTCATGAACCCAGCAGCCTGTTAAAGTGATAGTTACCCCCAAAATTTAAATTTGCAGTTATTTTATTCATCCACAGATCATTCACGATGTTTGAAGTTTATTTATAAACTAATTTTTAAGAGGATCACCTGCTTATGATTGACCACAGCTGGTCCCGTATTAGCTATCACATGATTTACCAATCAGATGAATCCATACACATTATAAATAAACAAAGTTTCAGTGATGGAAAGAGTACTGAAATATCATACTTAAATCAAATACCATTACTTGGCTAAAAATGTAGTGCAGGTAGAGTAAAGGTATCTGTAGTAAATATTACTCAAAGTATGAGTAAAAAGTAGCCCTTTCAAAAGTACTCATGAGTAGTGAGTATTATTAAGCTGTAAAAATCTGATGCAATTTGTGGATGTGTGTAAACGTAACATTTGGTAGTGCATTTAGGTATTGCTCAGCAGGCACACTTCCCTCTCGCCCTACAAAACTGGAGGGAGCCCTGGGCTTGAGGATCTTTTGAGCTCAGGGCTCTCTCACGGGACAGCATGCCAAACACGCCTTGTTAACAATCATCAGCTAAGTGTGAACTCTTGAAAAATGGTTACATCTTAGATCAGCAGACAGTCAAATCTTGCATTCTAGTAATGGTTGTATGTGGTAAAAACCAGGTGAGACAGAAATTAACTATACAAAAAAAGACAAACAACATTTAAGATGGTTTGCAATGAGATCTGTCCACTTGTTAGTTCAGCCAATCAAATTCTGCTGAATTTATTTATTTATTTTATTTTTTTGGAGGAATTTATATGGTAAACATTAAATTCCAATATATGAATATATCTTATTATCAAATAAAAATGTATGACTTGTGCACACAATTTTAATGTGCATTTTTAGGACTTATGCGTTTCCATCTGCAAAATGTGCGTAAATGAATAGATGGACAGATCTATAGCTATGACTGTGGATGAATACTTTAACAGCAAATGCTATTTCTTTCAGTAAAATATTCTGTTAAGCAAATCACTCTAAAGACTGACCTTTTTACTATATGCAGCTTTTATGAGAAAAGACGTGCAAATACCAATGTCTTATTTGGACTTTGTATATGAATGTTGCTAAACTTTTCAGATCGATCCGGGTGACTAAGCTCCTCTCTCACCTGAGGTGGCTGCACCCTCTGATTCACATTTTATCCCTTTTGCTGGCGAAGCGGTTCTGTCCTCATCGTTGGTTAGAGTAGATGCTGATAGATCTAATTAAAGCAAGAAAACAGGAAGGTGATAAGGGTTATCGGTCCCATTTACAATGATAAAAGATGTGGCATTAAGCAGTTGAAATGCTGAGTCTTTCAGATTTGTTTCTAAATAGAGGACTCTACTGTAACTGATGACCTGCTGAAAGCAGGACCGAATACGCCTGCACAGAGAAAGTGTTAAGCTAAATATAATGGTGAAATGGAAGCATAACAATGCATGAGGACAATTTTGCCCTCTAACTGTGAATGAAGAATTGGGCCACTTGCCTTTTAAATCCTCCTTCGATATTGCTCTGCTGTTGCTTTGACTAGAAGACGACGACGACGAGGAAGACATGCTTTCAAAGGAGTCATTTAATTAAAGTCTGAATGCTAAAGAAACACTTTCTTTCACAGCAGACAAGAGTATTCAGTCTTATGAATGTTAAAGGCGGTGGGAGCCATAGCAACAGTAGTCAAGGTGCAGTCAAACAGGGTCTTGTGTGTAAATGGACTCCCGCTGTTAGAGATAAACTGCTCTGAGTCTGCATATCTGGGGCAAACCCTCAAAAGGGAAACTAACCAACGTTACCTTTGTTGCTTTTCATGGTTTCAAAACATTGTTTACATTGTGAACAATTGTAAACAAATTGGCATAACTAGTTTAGTAAATGACATCTCAAACAGAGCAGCATTGTCACCGGTGTTCCTGTAAAATAATGAGGACAGATAAAGGTATAATGTGTTGAACTCAAATGTATTTAGGGGTATTAGATGTTATGGAAAACATTCAGTTTACATTAAAAAAAAGAATTTTAGAGGCTGTGAGTGGACACCATTCAACCCTTTTTATCATATACCCCGGTTTCACACACAAGGCTTAGACAGTTCACCCCACCCACAAAAATGAATATTTACTCTCTGTTTACTACGGTTTCTTTATTTTGTTGGACACTAAATATTTTGAGGAAAGCTGAAAACCTGTAAGCATTGACTTCTATAGGAAAAACAAATACTATGTAATTGGTTACAGTTTTCTTCAGCTTTCTTTTTGGCTTTGGGTGAATCCTTCATTCATTCATTCATTTTCCTTCAGCTTAGTCCCTTTATTAATCTGGGGTCGCCACAACTGAATGAACCGCCAACTTATCCATCACATTTTTTTTTTTTCCGCAGTGGATGCCTATCCAGCTCCACACACACACATACACTATGGACAATTTAGCCTTCCCTACCTATTCACCTATACCACAAGTCTTTGGACTTATCCGTTTTGGGATAAACCAGAGCATCCGGAGGAAACCCACGCGAATACAAGGAGAACATGCAAACTCCACACAGAAATGCCAACTGACCCAGCCAAGGCTCGAACCAGCGACCTTCTTGCTGTGGGGCGAACGTGCTACTCACTGCGCCACCGCGTCGCCCTTGGGTGAATTAATACATATCAAACCTCTTGAACAATATTAAAAGTACATGCTGAGCGACTGATTCACAGTTCTGATGATCCTTTTTATGTATGCTAGTTCTGAGATTTGAGGTAAGATCTGAGGTAAACTGTTTCCACTACATAAAATACCATTCAAACTCACATTAGTAGCATTTGACACTGAATCATGCACATAATCAGCACTCAGGTGATTATTGTTGTAGTAGATTATGTTTTTTTTCCAGCTGTACTGTTGCAGATAAAGAAACCATTTCTATATCTGCTAGAAATTTTGCTTGTCGCTGTCACAGATAGTTAGGACAAAAACATATTTTAATATGGAAAATATACCTTTTATTGCATGCCACAGTGTCTTGTGTAGTTAGGACATAGTGTTAGAACTGTTCAAATGTTCATATCACAATATAATAAGCAGCTTGAATTATCACAACACATGGCCTCAGAGTTTTCTTCAATAAGCCAGCAGTGCTGAAAGTTTTTTATTGTATTTTTCACATTCATTCATTTTCTCTTCAGCTTAGTCCCTTTATTTATCTGTGGTCTCCACAGTGGAATGAACTTACAACTTATCCAGCATATGTTTTACACAGTGGATGTCCTTCCAGCTACATCCCAGTACTGGGAAACATGCATAAACACTCATCCATATGGGCAATTTAGTTTATTCAATTCACTTGTACCGCATGTCTTTGGACTGTGGGGGAAAGCGGAGCACCTGGAGGAAATTCACGCCAACATGGGGAGAACATGCAAACTCCACACAGAAATGCCCCAGCCAGGACTTGAACCAGCAACCTTCTTGCTATGAGGCGACAGTGCTAACCACTGAACTACCATGTCACCTTATTTTTTCCACATTTTCCATATCGATTTTAGGTTATACATAGCTAAGTTATAAAGACAACCTATAGAAAAACCTTGTGATGTACATTTGGTCTGTGAAAAGTAGTCAATAGGCAAGTTGACCAGATTTCAGTGGTGCACAAAAACCAATAAAATCATCTATATGAAAGAAGAAAATCCATAAAAACTCATTAAACAGTTTTAAACATTGTGATCTAGGACTTTAAAGAATATGTGCCATTGTAAAGAGTGTAATATCCTCATATCCCCATGGCTTCTGTTCTAGTCTGGTGCTGGTATATTTGAGCACAGTGCATGGTCATAGTAGATGCCTCCAAAATTCAAGATATGAATAAACTTCCAAATATTATGGGTTATTATTTTGTGAGTTTAAACTACAATATACAGTAGTAATCAACATTATACAAGCCATTTATCCCCTGAATATCAGGGAAATTGCAAGTTGGATGTTTATTTTAGGCAAAGGTTTAATAAACAATAAGTTAATTATAGTTTATCACCAATTTTTTAGACACAACTTTGTGGATTTTGACAAATTTTGCCAATGACCAATTTAAAGCAAAACAGATGTCTTTTAGCAACACCTTTGGTGAGCCAATGACCCATCCACAGAGGCCAAATCCCTTTGGTATGCTAAAAAATGAGAGCATGCCCTTGTGGTCTTTAGGAAAGTGAACACTGTGTGTGTCCCATGCATCATTTTAGGTTTTTACATGGTGCTTTACATGGACACCCTCCACTTAAAGAATGCAATTTGGGATAGATCCAAAAAGAATACTTGCTTTATTCATAAATGAATCAAGTTGTTTTAAGGTTTGGATGGATGTATGCATGGATGGAGCTTATAAATCAAAAACCACTAGGTTGTGACACAGTTTTAAGGTGGTGACTAAAACATAAAAACTGTTCTATGATTCGCCCCTTACATGCAGTTTTATTTTCATGTCACCACCTTGATAATTGTATCACAACCTTGTGGTTTTAGATACATACAACTCCATCTGTCCATCCATTGTCTGCTGCTTATCCAGGCCAGAATGCGGGGGCAGCAGTCTCAGCAGTGTTCAAATAATTGCATAAATGTATATTTTATAATCAAATGCAGCTATATTTAGTGTAGCCAAATTTGGATTTGAGTACAATTGGAGCAACATAATCATGATCCTTCTGAAAAAATATTTGATTACAAACAGAATTAGAGGTATATTTAGTAGCCTAATAATTCTATGTGGAAATGTGTTAGGATACATTGAAATACTTAATATTAGTCAAAACACATTATAAATTCACAAATAATAATAATAGTATTTATACAGTTGAAGTCAGAATTATTAGCCCCCCTGAATTATTAGTTTCCCTGTTTAATTTTTTCCTCAATTTCTGTTTAACGGAGAGAAGATCTTTTCAACACATTTCTAAACATAATAGTTTTAATAACTCATTTCTAATAACTGATTTATTTTATCTTTGCCATGATGACAGTAAATAATATTTGACTAGATGTTTTTCAAGACACTTCTATACAGCTTAAAGTGACATTTAAAGGCTTAACTAGGTTAATTAGATTAACTAGGCAGGTTAGGGTAATTAGGCAAGTTATTGTATAACGATGGTTTGTTCTGTAGACTATCCAAAAAAAAAAAAAAAAAAAAAGAAAAATAGCTTAAAGGGGCTAATCATTTTGACCTTAAAATGGCTTTTAAAAACTGTATTTATTTATTTATTTAATTTATTAAAAAGTATTTATTCTAGCCAAAATAAAACAAATAAGACTTTCTCCAGAAGAAAAAATATTATCAGACATACTGTGAAAATTTCCTTGCTCTGTTAAGCATAATTTGGGAAATATTTAAAAAAGAAAAAATTAAAAGGGGGGCTAATAATTCTGACTTCAACTGTATCATGGCAAAGATAAAATAAATCAGTGATTAGACATGAGTTATTAAAACTATTATGTTTAGAAATTCAGACTTGAACTATATAGAATACAGAGAATAGAATATAGAATAGAATATGAGAATAGGTACTTGAATTGCCTACCTGCAGTCCTGACCTGTCTCCAATAGAGAGTCTGTGGCACATTTTGAAGCACATAATGCAACATTATTGAAGATCTCGTACTGTTGAAGAAGAATGTGACAAAGAATGGGACAAAATTACACCTGAAACCCTTCATCACTTGGTGTCTTCAGTCCCTAAACATTTTTTAAGTGTTGTGAGAAGTAATGGCAACAATACAAAGTGGTAAATGTTTTACTGTTCCAACTTTATTTTTAAATTTGTTGCAAGAACCAAAATTGGAATATGTGTATTTAAGAAAATCAGGAGGAGCACATTAAATAATGTTTGTTGTATTGTCTGCAATGAAATACAAGTCAAATTACATTTAGAAATCACTACTTTCTTTCCAACTTTTTCTGTTTGGGGTTGTATGTAGGCCTATATTGTTCTCTAGCATAGCCTGATTTACAATATTGAGTGAAATTAAAATGCATATACAACATCCGTGACTGACAGAATTTGTCACCGTTACAACACACATGTATCATATAATTAAATAATAGTAATTAATAATATAATAATAAAACTTTTCATATCCATGGACACAAACCTTCCTGCAGTTTAACACAGTTATATCCTATAAATTTAGCCTATATATATAGTCGTAAAGGGTGTCATGACCATCCGTCCCGGGGCAAGTGTTCAACAGGTAGAGAGACTGAAGAGGTGTGCATCCTCTTCAGGAGGGTGAGGCGCTGGATGTGAGAGCGGGTCCTACGCTCGTGCTTGTTTCAAAGCCGTTGGCGGCGGTGCGCTGCGTGCTGTCAGTCCGCAGAAGAGCAACAACACGCCGTTGAATTAGCCAAGTGCTCGCAGATATTTATGTTATGTTCTCATTTAATATTGCATATTTTTTCCTCCCTCTCGTGTGAATCGTATGGAGAAGAGGTTTGTTTTTGTATGCGCCCCTCGCAGGCTGGAGGAGACTGTCCGAGAAGGAGGAGGAGCTACCGGACATCCGATAAGGAACTACGAGCTTCATTGAACGGGGTGAGAGACATGCAATAGTGCAAATTAATATGTATTGTTTTACAGTAAGTGATGATTTGCAATGAACGAGATGAGGCAGGATGCAGCTCTCTGTCTGTCCCCTTTCTGGAGACCGAGATCAGCGGCTGATGCGATCTGAGATCTCCTGACATTGTTGCTGAGCTGTGAGCAGGAAACACCGCTGCAAAACACAGGCCTGCCAATGAATCAATGAATGAATGAAACAAGCGCGGCGCGATGCTTTATTGTTTTGCATTGCAGTCTTTGCAGTGTTTTAAGACCAACTGCGCTCTTTTGTTTGTTGCTGTTTGTAACGGACGCTCTCAACTTGCGCGTAGTTAGCGAAAGTATTGTGGAGCAACATGAATAGACATCATTTGGCTCCATTAGCTTTACTGTTTACGTTATGACGGCAATACGTTAGATCGCTGTATCGCAGCGATTTTTTTTGTCACGACCGCAGGATAGGCGGGTTTTGTTTATGCTATTGATTTTAATTGCTTCCTGATTGAGTCCTTCATATATGTTGCAAATCTGAGCAGAAACAATTGATGCACGTATGTTTTCTTTAGACTACAGTATTTTCATAGATGCATTATTTATTGTATGATATATTGTTTGAATGTTTAATAAACGCCTACATATGTGTGATTTAGCTTTTCTAACAGTGAGCACAGATTTAGTTGGTCTGCAAATGACTATCTATCTATCTATCTATCTATCTATCTATCTATCTATCTATCTATCTATCTATCTATCTATCTATCTATCTATCCATCTATCTATCTATCTATCTGTCTATCTATCCATTTATCCATCCATCTATCCATCCATCCATCCATCCATCCATCCATCCATCCATCTATCCATATGAACGAGATGTCCATGTCTTGACAGTATTAAGCATGAACTTTATCATTATCACACATCATCTTTTTCTCCAGCAGGAATCCTGTATTCCAGTATGACTGCCGTCAGGCAGAGGAAGGGCAGTAAAGGGAAGGAGCCGGGGCCCAGCATTCAGAACCTGAAGCCAGAGTGTGTTGCTGAACCCAGAGAAAGGTTTCCAACAGGTCAGTGCTGTTTGTTGCAATAAATGAATATAAAAATTCCTCACCATTTATTCACCTTCATTTGTCCCAGATGTGTATGGCTTTCTTTAGATCAGAGTTGCCCAAACTAGGGCCCACGGGCCAAAGTTGGCCCTTTATATTATTTGATTTGGCCCGCCAGAGGGAAAATGATTGAGATTGGTTGGGAACCCTGCTGAAAAAACCAGCTTAAACCAGCCTAAGCTGGTTGGCTGGTTTTAGCTGGTCGACCAGCCTGGTTTTAGAGGGGTTTTGGCCATTTCCAGGCTGGTTTCCAGCCATTTCCAGCCTGGTCTTAGCTGGTCAGGCTGGAAAATTACCAGCTTAAACCAGCTAAAATCAGCTTGACCAGCCTGGTTTAAGCTAGACATAGCTGGTTTTGGCTGGTCAAGGTGGTTTTAGCTGTTCAACTCCCAGCCTGACCAGCTAAGACCAGGTCCGCTGTGTAAAACATATGCTGGGTACGTTGGCGGTTCATTCCGCTGTGGCGACCCCAGATTAATAAAGGGACTAAGCTGAAGGAAAATGATTGTAAATGAAAAAAAGTATGAATTTGGTCTCACTTTATATTAAGTGGCATTAACTACTATAAACTTACATTTAAATTCATTACATTTATAAATACACCGTTGACCCATACTTTACACCCTAATCCACCCTTAAACCTAACCATACCACCAAACCTGTCCCTAATCTTACCTGTATCCCACCTCAGTAGTACAGTACGTGTTGGGTAATGCAATATGAACACAAAAAGTGAATTGTATTTATTTTTAATGCAAGCACCTTTTAGTTAAGGCCAATTAATATGAAGTGGTGCACTTTATTTTGTATGCGATTAGATAGATGTTTCACAATTGATCAGCACTAAACCTCAGTACTTCCGAATCACTGTAATACTGTAGTGCCATGTACAGTATTATGTATTTCAACTTTAAATGTGAAAGAATGGGGTCATGGTGGCGCAGTGGGTAGCACAATCACCTCACAGCAAGAAGGTTGCTGGTTCGATCCCCAGCTGGGTCAGTTGGCATTTCTGTGTGGAGTTTGCATGTTCTCCTCGTGTTGGCGTGGGTTTCCTCCGGGTGCTCTGGTTTCCCGCACAGTCCAAAGACATGTGGTACAGGTGAATTGAATAAACTAAATTGGCCATAGTGTATGTGTGTGAATGCAAGAGTGTATGGGTGTTTCCCAGAGTTGGGTTGTGGCTGGAAGGGCATTTGCTGCGTAAAACATGCTGGATAAGTTGGCGGTTCATTCCGCTGTGGCAACCCCTGATTAATAAAGGTACTAAGCTGAAAAGAAAATGAATGAATAAATGGGAATACAGTACAACACATGCAGAAGTGATTATTTCTGCATTCAAGAGCATTTCAAGGACAAAACACAACAACTGTCTGTAGGTGTAACAACTGTATAATGGATAATTAATTGCTTATGACAAATGTTCTTAAAAATAACATAAAGTAACAGTACCACCCTGGGGTGTGCATTATTTTGTAGGGCTGGGCGATTAACTGAAAGCGTATTTCATCCTCATTTTGGCATTGAAACAGGCTCTGTAATCAGCTGTAAATCTCCAGCAGCTGCTTTCAGATGGAGCAGAGTTTACTACACAGAGCTCATTGACTTGTTCACTGACAAGCTACGCAAAAGATAGCGGCGATTTAATTGATGGAAGAGAATCATTCTGCGATTTGACGGCTGTTGCATTGCTTCTCAGTGATCTACAGTAAGGCTCAGTGTTGCTGCTGATCGGAAAACACATAACATCCCACATTTAATACATTTTTTTACTCCTAACTCACTTCATAACTTCAGCCTAGAGTGTTAAAAAAAATAACATGTGAGATTATTCTTTGCTGTGTGTTTATTAGTCACAATACATCAATGAAAGCATTTTATTGTTCTGCACTGTTTGATTTCCATTGTCTCTTTTTTTTGGTGGTATATTTGCAGTTTATATATGAGAACGCCCTCTGCCCTTCAGAGTAGATTTACTACTGATCACAGAGCCGTGTTTCCCTGACATGATGCACGAGAATCGCAGCTGTTACTGTATTGCGATCTCAATTTCATTTCAAATAATAGGGTATATGCAGAGCTATGTCTCTTCCCATACTGATAAACTTCCGGTGAACGGTTAATGTGACTTTTTTTCATTTCATACAGTTCCTTTCATAGCATTCATTTTGTAATATAATTAAAATATAATCAATTAAATAGACTAAATAGACTCCCGTCAGGATTAGCAGGCTAGTGCAAAAGCTCAATTGAATAAACTGGAGTAAAATAAATGTTCATATTTTAAAGACATGGCGGGGAAAAATGTAATTTAATGCAGTGCTTCTTGTACAATCTGAGACCCACTTTATATCGGATATCACTCAGCCAGTGGAGATCGCTGATTTTTAAAGAAAACTGACCTTAAACGTGTCGATTTTGTGACTGCATACAATTCATCAGAATCGCTTGACCCAGGTTACTGACAAATTAAAAGTCCTTCTGCATACTTCCACATATACCCTATTGTGGAGCCCTATTATTATTATTATTATTATTATTATTATTTTTTTTTTTTATTATTTAATGACTTATTGACTTCCTCCGGGTGTTCTGGTTTCCCCCACAGTCCAAAGACATGCGGTACAGGTGAATTGAATAAACTAAATTGGCCATAGTGTATGTGTGTGAATGAGTGTGGATGGATGTTACCCAGTACCGGGTTGCAGCTGGAAGGGCATCCGCTGTGTAAAACATATGCCGGATAAGTTGGCGGTTCATTCCGCTGTGGCGTCTCCTGATGAAAAAAGGGACTAAGCTGAAGAAAAATGAATGAATGAATGAGTCATTGAATGAATGAATGACCCATTGACAGTTATTCTTTACATATGCCATAGTTTCAGGCCAACAGTCATTTGGTCTTTCTTGAGTCTTACCCAATAAGACTTTTTCTTTAGCTTACCCAATTCACCTATACCACATGTCTTTGGACTTGTGGGAGAAACTGGAGTACCTGGAGGAAACCCATGTGAACACAGGGGGAACATGCAAACTCCACACAGAAATGCCAACTGACCCAGCCGAGGCTCGAACCAGCAACCTTCTTGCTGTGAGGCGAGACCCCTAGAGGGTATATATTCACAACAATCAAAGGCATAGTTTGATGCCGCCGTAACTGGGTGTGGAATCATGGGAGTCATCGTCTTCATTACATCCTACAGGATTCCTGCAGAACTCATGTTCATGGATGAGCTTAAGGCCCAATCCCAATTCTACCCCTTAGCCCTTGCCCTTACCCCTACCCCTCGTTTTGCGCGCTCACATGAAGGGGTAGGGGTGTCCCAATTATCTTTAGCTTGTAGGGCTAAGAGGAAGGGCTAAGAGGAAGGGCTGGATACCCCTCGAATTGAAGATTTTTCAGGACCACACTCGAAACCATGGGGTTCGAACATTTTTCAGAATACACCAGCTACAGTACAGCGGCAGCATGGCTGCACATGGAAGTAAAGAGATGCACGAATTAGTATATTTTTGTCATTATTATGAATTTTTACAAGAAACAAGCACATGTTTTAGTACATTCATAACTGTGTTCGTGTTTTACCATCATGCTAAATTAAAAACCGCTAAATTTCGCTGTCTATAATTCAAAATAATAACTCCTGTATAGCAGTCCCACAACACTCTGACACTCGATGACACTAGAATACCCTGTCAGAAAAGTCTAGTGGCTAAGAATGACCTTTTTACAGTGTCTGCGATAATGATAATGTTGTTTTTGGAGTGTTTACATAGATAAATATGGCCCGGTGTAAATGCACAGTACAGTTATGATCTTATTGCCTCATTATATCGTTATGATAACATGATATAGCTGCCTTCAGTGATTTCCTGAGGATAAATACCAAACACTTATGCAACTGGAATAACTACAGCAGTCATGACCGTCAATCTCTTATGACGCAAGAGATCGCGATGACATATGATGACGTGTGCAGGTGTTGTAGGGGTAAATTTCCCCCTAATTTCTTTGGGGTAAATTTTGAAGCCCTTCCCCTTCACACTCTGCTTCAAGGGCCAAGGGGAAGGGGTCTACAAAAATAGAGTTTGGATTGCGCCTAAGTATTCAAAACATATTATCATGGTAGTATGAAGCAGAGAAAGGCTTAAAGCTGTCAAAAGTGAAATGAGAACGCTGAAGCAATTTCTGATTTCGTGGCTCGAAAGCAGTGAAGCTTAATTTATTCCACTGTCCACTGCTGCATGTTCATCCGGTTATGATCACATTGGGAAAAGGCAGCACTGTTTTACCATACTATATAAGACTAACACACACCAAATTAAAGTGTCTTTGGTGTTTCCATGTTTCCTGTAGAACAAAACTGGAAATCGCGGGAGTTTGATTTTATTAGCATGGTGATACAGGGCACGGACTGGGTCACTAGTTAAAATTATTTCTCAGGATTTTAAAGTTTTTCAAAACATTTGGGATAAAGTAAGTTCATATGTCAGCAAAATATACAACACTGTTCTAGTGATTTTTGGGCATATTTTAATAATAATAATAATAGTATAACAATCTTACATATTTTGCCTTTAAGCTCACACTAGATGTTCAAGGAATAACAGAAGACACTTCCTGCAAAAACTTTAAAAATGCACTTGAAGCATCAGCTTTGGGTTTCTATCAACTTGCATTATAGGGACTTCCAGAAATATATTATATTTCTATAGGTTTGTAGGTATATAGGTTTGTGTTCAAGTCATTCTTTTACATTTGGGACAGCATGAATGTGTAAATGAGAGAATGTTCAATTTTGTTGTATAAAGTATCCTTTTAAGATCAATCAAGAACATGACTTATGAATATTAACATGGCATTTGGAGCAGGTCTGCACAATATATCGTTTCAGCATCGATATCGCAATGTGTGCATCCGCAATAGTCACATCGTAAGACATGCAATGTTGAGGTGGTATTATAGTTGATTACAATTAGTGCAGAGTTGAATTATAATGTAGTAAAAGTTTATCATCTGCATGTGTTTTTAAAGAGATAGTTCACCCCCCAAAAAAAACTTTACTCCCTATTTTCATTTCACCTTTCACTTGTTTCAAATGTTTATGACTTTCTTTTTTATGTTGAACACAAAAATAAGATAATAACTCATAAACGTTTGAAACAAGTGAAGGTTGAGTAAATAGTGAGTACATTTTCATTTTTGCGTGAACTATCCCTTTAAGGCCTGTGATTGTGTGAACATTTCAGAGTTTAAAACATCCACCCACCAAAAATTATAATGCTTGTAACTTTAATAAAGATTACATTATATACAATAAAGACTATGCAGTGTTGATTATTCAATATCTGTACCTGAAAACTCTCCAGAAACTATGTTTCACGTTTATTTTTGCTATATTGTATTTATTGTATTTATTTGCTTTTAAGTTATTTGTTATATATTATTTGAAATTCACTCCCGAACAAAATCACCCTGATCCATCTAAAATGAAGAATTCTTTTCAAATAAAGCTGTATTCACATTGCAATCTACACTCGCCGGCCACTTTATTAGGTACACCTTACTAGTACCGGGTTGGACCCACTTTTACCTTCAGAGCTGCCTTAATCTTTCGTGACATAGATTCAACAAGGTACTGGAAAAATTCCTCAGAGATTTAGGTCCATATTGACATGATAGCAATAACATTTGTCGGCTGCACATGCATGATGAGAATCTCCCATTCCACCATATCCCAAAGGTGCTCTATTGGATTGAGATTTGGTGACTGTGGAGGCCATTTGAGTATACTGAACTAATTGTCATGTTCGAGAAACCAGTCTGAAGCCGCCTTTCCACTGCACATGAGAAGTGACAAGCGACAGACCGGAAGTCATTCATTTCCAATGGAGAGAAGTCCGGGAGCTGCATGGAGTTCCGATCATCTCTGTAAGCGGAAAATTTGACTCCGATTTGAGCTGTGGATACGTTGAAATATTTGAACTCCTGCGACTAGACTGTATGCGACCGGCTGACCGGATGTGATGTATTCCAGTGTTGTCTAAGCAGGTCCGTGCACGTGAGATGAGAAATACGTTTTTTTCGTAATTTTTTGAATCAGAAAAAAGTCTGAATTAAAAAAAAAAACAGTTCTATTCATAAATCAGTAATAAAAAAATATTATTTTTATGTTGTCTCCACATTTCCTCCAAAATGTTTAGCGGTCTATGAGTTTCTAGTATTTATTCATTCAACCATGGTGAATGCACGGAGAATAAAGGCTCTTGCTTTTGTACTCCTTTATTTTGGACACTGCGAGAACAGCTTCTCTTATGGTGCATGACAAAACTGAAAATTCTCTGCGACTGCCACAAGGGGTCGTATTCCGACAGTCGTGTCCAAATGTCGTGTGCAGTGGAAAGGCGGCTTGAGACAGGAGTGGCACCCGGTTTGGTCTTCTGCTGCTGTAGTCCATTAGCCTCAAGGTTCGACATGTTGTGTGTTCAGTGATGCTTTTCTGCATACCTCGGTTGTAATGAGTGCTTATTTGAGTTACTGTTGCCTTTTTATCAGCTCAAACCAGTCTGGCCATTCTCCTCTGACCTCTGGCATCTACAAGGGTTTTGCACCTCCGTGAAGTTGGCACCCCATAAAAACAAATAATCCTCAAAACTATGCCATTTGTTTGTGCTGCAAAAACGAAAGTTTTTTTTGAGGTCTGACGTCACTTTCCACCACATGTTTCTCAAATGACTTCAAATCAGCACAGGTCGTTTGTGCTGGATTTGTACTGGTTTGTGCCGTTAAAACAAACACTTTATCTATTTTTGTTGTTTAGATATAATTAAAATATTTTTGGAGTCATGACGTCACTCTCCACCCCATTTCCTCTAAATCACACAAAACAGGTGTCATTCGTTTGTGCTCGATATGTGCTGGTTTGTGCCCTTAAAATAAACACTGTATCTATTTTTATTGTTTAGATATTGCCTAATCAAAACACTTCGGGAGCCGCGACGTCACTCTCCACCCCGATATTTCCTCTAAATCGCACAAAACAGGTGTCATTCGTTTGTACTTAATTTCAACAACCATGCCACATTAAAAGTCACGTTAAAAATCACCTTCCTTCCCCATTCTGATGCTTGGTTTGAACTGCAGCAGATCGTCTTGACCATGTCTACATGCCTAAATGCGTTGAGTTGCTGCCATGTGATTGGCTGATTAGAAATTTGCGTTAACGAGCAGTTGGACAGGTGTACCTAATAAAGTGGCCGGTGAGTGTATATTGCAGAAATACAAAATATCGCAATGTCAGAGTTTTCCAATATCGTGCAGCCCTTATATGCAGGTTAATGCATTTAAGTCAAATGCATTAATACTTGACTTTTATACAGTGTAATTAAATAAACAACACATTATAAAATAATATTCAAAAATAGTAAAGCAGAATTAATCATAATTTGATGTCATTGTTTGCTATGTTACCTGTTTAATATTGTTGTCTGAGTAATATTGTTATTCTCCCCAGGTGGTTTCTCATGGTGGACAATATTGTGTCTAATCTCTGGATCAATAGTGGGAGTTAGTCTGGGCTTGCTGTGCTGCATCTACGTGGCCACACTACATGAAAATGACCTGTGGTTTTCCAATATCAAGGTAAAAATCCACAGCTTTTATGTCCAACAGTGAATATGAGAGAAAACGTACCATTTACGATTCATTTTCTTTTCAATCTTTCTAGTGCTCATTGGCTATGTGCCTAATAAAAACAGCAGCTCAAGAGATCAAGATTCATAGTGTGTGGTTGCATTTAGTCATTGATGTGTTCTCCTCTGCCACATTATTCATGCACTTCCTGTTGAAATAGAATTGTTTTCCATATGTGCTGAAAGACTATTTTTCTTTGCCCATTTTTTTTTTTTTTGGCCTAACAGTTTGGGCTGCAGATCATGTTATGACTTCCAGACCTTAAACAGATGAAAGCAGCATGCCAGAAAAGTTATGTCATGTTCAGTTGGATAAATCAGCATGCCCCCGTATCCCAGGTTGCTCATTAAAATAAAGCAGATCAGGAGGAGTTAAACCGTCTCCCAATCAATGCAGGATTTATTTGCCACTGGTTTCGCAATAGATCACTGTTTTTGTTTTCTAGTTATTTACGGAGCAGCTTTGTGACTTTTGTTGGCTCTGTTGTTGGAACAAAGGCCTAGATTTCATTTACTGATGCTAGAACAGCAGTCAAACCTGTGCTTCTCAAATGTCAGCACTGAACAATCTGTGCTCATATCATTTTGTCTCTTGAACATATTGCGTCTCATAAATACATTGATTAACTTCATAGAAACACATAATAGCACACTTCTTTTCTGAATGCTGTCAGGATGTTTTAAGCTAGTAATTTTTTAATGCTTTTAGAAAATGTAATAGTATGAAAACCATATTTATGGTGGCTTGAGAAAGCTAACATACTGTTAAACTACATACACGTATTATTTATCCGTCTTCTTCTTCTTCTGAGGCTAATTACTATATGCATCTCCTCCTAGACCGTTCATACTACAACCATCAAACTAACACCAAACCTCCAAACTGGTCAGGTTGCTATTTCTTTTCCAACTTATCCGACTTACAGTTTTTCAAAAACTGACCCAGAAAATCTGGAAATGTCCCATAGACTTAACATTAGACCAAACTTTATGACCTCCACCAGACTGTCATACAGACTTAAGATTGGTCTCATTTAACTCACTGATCACTGATGACCTTTCAACTTAATAGACACACCCTAGCAACCACTTACAGCACCTTAGCAACTGTCCCATAGACTTCCATTGTAAAAAAAAAACTGCCATTGACATTGGACATGCTAACAACATACTAATACATGCTAACAATATACTAATCCACACTAGAAACATACTAACGGCATACTAATCATACTAGCAACATGCTAATTCATACTGTAAACATACTCGCAACATGCAAATTTATACTATAAACATACTAGCAACATGCAAATTCATGCTATAAACATGCTAGCAACATGCTAATTCATACTTGAACCATGTTAATTTATGTTAGCAACTGCCTAACAACACCTTAGGAACCACCTAGAACACCCTAGCAACACCTTAGCAACCACTCAGAGCACCATAGCAACCATCTAGCAACACCTAGCAACCACTCAAAACACCCTAGCAACACCTTGACAACTACCTGGAAACACTCTAGCAACGCGTTAGCAACCGCCGAACAACATCTTAGCAACCACCTATCAACCAATCAGAACACATTAGCAACCACCTAGCAACACCTTAGCAACCACCTATCAACCAATTAGAACACCTTAACAACCGCCTAGCAACGTCTTAGCAACCACTCAGAACACCCTAGAAACACCCTAGCAATGCCTCAGCAACCACTCAGAGCACCATAGCTACCATCTAGCAACACCTAGCAACCACTCAAAACACCCTAGCAACACCTTGACAACTACCTGGAAACACTCTAGCAATGCCTTAGCAACCGCTGAACAACACCTTAGCAACCACCTATCAATCAATCAGAACACATTAGCAACCACCTAGCCACACCTTAGCAACCACCTATCAACCAATCAGAACACCTTAACATCTGCCTACCATTGCCTTAGCAACCACTCAGAACACCCTAGCAACCACCTAGCAACACCCTAGCAATGCCTCAGCAACCACTCAGAACACCATAGCAACCACCTAGCAACCACTTAAACACCCTAGCAATGCCTCAGCAACCACTCAGAACACCATAGCAACCACCTAGCAACCACTCAAACACCCTAGCAACACCTTGACAACTACCTGGAACATTCTAGCAAAGCCTTAGCAACAGCCTAACAACCACTCAGAACACCTTAGCAACTGCCTAGCAACGCTTTAAACAGTCAAAACACCTTTGCAATGCCCCAGCAACCACTCAGAACACCCTAGCAACCGCCTAGCAACGACTCAGAACACCTTAGCAACAACTCAGAACACCCTAGCAACCACCTAGCAAGAAACATGCCACTCCATACTAGAAACCTGCTAACCTATGTACTTCTCTATCTATGCCAACTGTTTCAAACTTGATGAAAACCACTTCAATTATTTAAACTTTAAAACTGCTTCAAACTTTCAGACTAGGTTTTCTCAAGCCACCATGAAGTTTGTCTACGAACTTTAATTTTCTAGTTAATAATAATTATCCTGGAACAAATTTGCCAAATATGTAAATTTTTAAATCTAGGCTAATGCCAGCATAAACTAGACACTGCAGTCTACTGCTCCATAGTTCTACAGGAAATAAAACCTGCAACTCCGCATATTTGACTTGATTTAGACTTAGTTACTAACATAGTTTAGAACAGTTAGTAATGGCTATATTTACAGCTTAAGAGAAAACAGAGGGATTTTTTTGGTTCGAAAAATCCTTGTGTTATGTCTGGTTTATATAGTACAGCATGTGGAATGCAAAGCACAAAAGGTCATCTCGGGTTTAAAATTAAGTCAGAGTGCGACAGCAGTGGAAAAAGGAAGCACATGCAACGCTGACTGGTATTTTATGGCTTGCTTATGAGTCATCCTACTTTCATCTGCACTCTTGCTTTTCTGAACGGGATTGGAAGCTTGTGAATGTTTTGCGCACAGGGACTGGAAGCCCACAGTTTTGGTCCCTGTGTGTTTCTTTCATTCTCCGGGTTGAAGAACCGAGTGGGATTTTAAGGAACAGCGAGCTTTATTTGCAAGAAAGCAGTTCTATTTTTCTTCAGGGGAAGAGTTGTGGGAAAGTCCACTGCACTGTAAAAAATATCTGTTAATTATCAGGTTTCATATTTCATTCATTAATTTATTTTCTTGTCAGCTTAGGCCCTTTATTAATCCGGGGTCGCCACAGCGGAATGAAACGCCAAATTATCAAGCATATGTTTTAGGCAGAAGATGCCCTTCTAGCTGCAACCCATCTCTGGGAAACATCCATACACTCTCATTTACACTCATACACTATGGACAATTTAGCCTACCCAATTCACCTGTACCACATTTTATTTTGGACTTGTGGGGCAAACCAGACCACCCAGAGGAAATCCACGCAAACATGGGGAGAACATGCAAACTCCACACAGAAATGCCAACTGACCCAGCCGGGGCTCGAACCAGCAACCTTCTTGCTGTGAGGCAATTGTGCTAATGACTGCGCCACCATGCTCCCTGTTTCATATTTCATGATTTACACTTTTTTTTTTGGGTTCATTTGTGAATTGTATTAAGGGATGTTGATCTCTGCTCTGACAATTCAACTGTGCGTTTAATCATAGTGACTATTACTTAAATGTAGTGGTTTCATACAATATATTGTAAAATAAATGATATATAGAGAATTAAATCTGTAAATTAACAGAAATAATTCTGGTAGTTTATTATCAGGTTTTTGTATCATAATTTACAAAATTTAACCAGACAATATATCACATCAAACTACTAAAAATATCAATAAAACTCACTTTTTCAAACTTTTCAACGTCTAAAGTTCTTGGTGGGAAGATCAAGGTTCCACAATGCAATTAAAAAGCATAAATAAATAAGTAAATAAATATTAATGGCAACACGTTGGCACAGTGGTTAGCACTGTCGCCTCACAGCAAGAAGGTCGCTGGTTCGAGCCTCGGCTGTGTCAGTTGGCATTTCTGTTTGAAGTTTGCATGTTCTCACCGTGTTCGGGTGGGTTTCCTCCGCGTGCTTCGGTTTCCCCCACAGTCCAAAGACATGCGCTATAGGTGAATTGGGTAAGCTAAATTGTCCGAAGTGTATGTGTGTGAATGAAGATGTTTCTCAGTGTTGGGTTGCAGCTGAAAGGGCATCCGCTGTGTAAAACATATGCTGGATAAGTTGGCGATTCATTCCGCTGTGGCAACCCCTGATTAATAAAGGGACTAAGCCGAAAAGAAAGTTAATAAAAAATAAAAAAAAAGAATAATATTAAAAAATAATAATATAATAAAAAATATATATAATTATAGCAATAAAATAATAATAATAATACAGTAATAATAATAATAATAATATAATAAAAAAAATAATAATAACAACAATAATAATAATAATAATAAAGGTGAAAACCAATAATAATAATAATAAAGGTAAAAACTAATAATAATAATAATAATAATAATAATAAAGGTGAAAACTAATAATAATAATAATAATAATAATAATAATAATAAAGGTGAAAACTAATAATAATAATAATAATAAAGGTGAAAACCAATAATAATAATAATAATAATAATAATAATAATAATAATAATAATAATAAAGGTGAAAACTAATAATAATAATAATAATAATAATAATAATAATAAAGGTGAAAACCAATAATAATAATAATAATAATAATAATAATAATAATAATAATAATAATGGTGAAAACCAATAATAATAATAATAATAATAATAATAATAATAATAATGGTGAAAACCAATAATATTAATAATAATAATAATAATAATAATAATAATAATAATAATAATAAAGGTGAAAACCAATAATAATAATAATAATAAAACAGGATCAGATATGGAAAATTGTTAATTTACTGATTTTTTTAGCAGCTAATCAAATGTGACTGCAGATATCCTGAGTAATTCTGCAGTGTTTTCATAATGGTTTCCATTGTTTCAGTGTAAACCAGGAGTACATTTCACAGGGGCATTGTAAATGTTCTCAGCAGGAGTCTGTCTTCCAGAATCGTAACATTTTAGTAAATGATGATTTTGCCATGATATCTGATCAAAGGCATTTGAAGTCCAATTTGTTCCTCCTCTGGGACTCCACTCTACAGCAGGAGACAGCTGCTTTTAGGACTCTCTTAAATCCATTGCATGTGATGTCATGTCCATGTTTTGCACAGTACAGTGTTAATTTCAAGCTTGACATCTTTCCATTGTTAAAGTAATAGTTTTTACAAATGCTCTATTTTTTCTAAATCATGTTCCAAGCGTTTACCACATCTTTTTTTGTAATATATATATATTTTCCCCTTGACTACCAAGAGGTCACCAGTTGTGCGGCCCACATGCCTTCCTTCCTGTCTCAGCCCCTTTCTCTGATCACATGTAAAATGTTCCTCCAGCAGATTGCTGTTTGGTGCCGACTGGAGCTTAGAATGATCTCACAAGGTCGTGTTTTATTGTTTTAATACGTGCACTATGAAGTTTTTGGGCACGTCGCTCTGGAAAGACAGATAAACAAAAGAGCTTACGGTCTCAAACTGGGAACGACAAAGGGAAAGACAGAGAAGACAGAGGATAGTCATACTTAAAAATGAGGGCTTGTCGCAGCAGGAAGAGCAATTCGGATGATAACACAGGGAGCGCCCTAGATAGACCACCTTTGGTAAACTTCGGGCCAAAAGACAATTCGAGGGATTACAAAACTGGGCAGAGGGGCATAGAAGAGTGTCTTAAGCTTTCATGGATTCACATTCTGGGAGCAAACTGTTGGCCGGCTGTTGTCATAGCAGCAGGATTACTGTTGGCAGGGGTTATCAGGCTGTTTCATGCATGGTGTGTTTATTCTATACATGAAAACCTGCTGTGGTTTTCACACTTAAAGGTAAGCAGAAGCAGGATTTGTCTTCGTTTTTGTTGTTTAACACACTGTTAAATGAAGATGTGAAGGTTTGCTCTTTGTGCCAGGACAAGCAGTTTTGACCGTTACGTGTCGGTCATACTTTTTTCAGGCAGTGATTATTTTGTAGTACCCAACTGGAGATATCAGATGTAATAGCCTCTAAGTGCCTTCTAAAATGTTCCTCCTGAGTGTTGGTTCAGTAATTTCACTTTTATAGCAAAGAGATTTCTTTTATTGTCTTTAAAGTGAAATATCTGAACAGAAACATAGGAGGCGGCAAAAAAAATGCTCAATTTTGAAGATATTTTCATCTTAGATTTCATTTTCATATTTTAATTTAATTCATTAACCTTACAAGTCTCCCACCTCGATAGCAGTGTAAATGTTTTGTTATACATTGTGAACTCAATAAGTATACTGCACTTATTTTCTGATGTAAGTACATTGTAGTTAAGGCCACTTAATATAAAGTGAGACCTAAATTGTTGCTTGTAGAATATACCCAGCAGGCACTCAGCATCATAAGGCGTTAATTTTAGGTTTGATTTAGGTCATGATGTCGGGTGACCAAAATTCAATGTCTAGGCAGCGTCTAAGAACAACGTTATTTTGACGTCCAATAATGATGTCAAAATACGTTGATATTTGGTTGATTTTAGCTTGTGTTGGAGAGTGACGTCTGATAGATGTCATATTGGTAACGTCCACATACGTCAAGGTGTAACATGATTAGACATTGATATTTGGTTTAATTTAGGTTGATTTTAGAGACAAAATCCAACGTTGCCATGACGTTGGGGTACAACGTCAATATGACATCATGTTGACGTTCTGTACCTGCAGGGTACTGTATCAAAACATTGATCAGGCTCGTACAGTAGCCAGGGGGGGTTGGGGGGTTCGAAAGACCCACCCTCAGTGACAAACGTCCAGAATTTGTCCCATTCATAAGCTCATTTGTCTTATTTTGACTGCTGTGCCATCACAAATTGTGAAAATGACCCATCAAATCCTCTGTTGGCTCTCGTGACTTAAGCTAATCAGATTTGATCAATCCAAACAATTATTTTTCATGAGTTCCACTTCCAGCTGTGAAAGAAAACACACAATCTAACATATGAGAAGTCATCTTTTACTATTGACCTACTGTATTGTTTTTAAATAGAGAAAACATTTTACAAGTAACTTTTATTCTAAATCCTGGACCTTATTCTTGAAATAAAAAAATGACCAATAAAAAACTGTGACGCACCAAAAGCTTTCTGTATTCAAATTAATTTAAATAATAATTTGGCTAATGTTGTTATCGATGAATATTCAAATGTAGTTTTTTTAGGAGATGCTAGACAAATCATAAAGCTCTACGTTATTATTATTATTATTTATTCATTTTTTTTTATTTTTTTTATTTTTTTATTGTTTTAATGTTTTATTATTCAAATAAATTCTGACAGAGGAAAGTTGAATGTGTTGGCCAGTTTGTCATTTTCCTAATAAATGGCATTAGGCTACAGTTTTTATTTTAAATTTTTATTTTTTTATTTTTAATTTGTTCTAAATCTTTAGGAAATGTTTTTGGTACATAAAAAAAGTGTGGTTATGATGACCACCTGGCAAGCGAATCCAGGTAAAAGTAGTGCTTACAGTATTGAAATCTCATAATTAAATAAAAAACAAGGCCAATAACTCCAAAAACGTCCACTTTTTAATTAAAATAAGAACCACTTCTTTCAGCAGGCTGGCTATGGGCCTGTTGATATTTGTCATTGTGTGTTTTATGCAATCAGTATTAAAAATGATGTCATGTGTAACATTTGAAGTTTAATTTAGTGCAATATTTTATATATTTTAGCTTTTGCACTGTATACACCTAGCAGTCACTATTGTTCCCATCACTGTGTTTACTAACTCTATGACCACACTCAGCAAAAAATAATAAATGTGAATTCATATATTGATACTAGACAGGAGGGCTAACCGATATTGTGATATTTTCGGATATTGCCATATTTTTAGGAGTTCACACTTAGCTGATGATTGATTATAAAACGAAGATGGCTGTCATATGGAACTTAGGGTATTTATAGTGGCTTAGGAATCATCTGATTGGTGAATCATAAATTGTATAATGCGAGGTCGACTGCAAGCAATCATATGCACGTGATCCTCTCGAATTTAGTTTATAAATAAACTTTTTTTTTTTTTTACTTATTTTTTCTGCGATAAATATTGCAATATACAGATTCACAAGATGGTTTGAATAGCATCAATTGATGGTTTTCTGTGGAGTGTAACAGTATTCAGGTACAGAAACTGAATAATCACCTTTGTTTTGGCTTGTTTCTAGTCCAAATGTCAAAAAAGTTAAAATATTTTTTTAGTTTTAACCGTCTGAAGGAAAAAGTGGAAATTAAGAGATTTTTGTTGTTGCTTGTTTTAAGAAAATTATCTGCTAGTGGGGTTAGTGAAATAATGTTGTTTTCACTATGAAATGTAGATGTTTGGACTAGAAACAAGACAAAAATTCTAAGTAAGAAATGTTTTTTTGCATAAATAATATAAAGTCCATATAAATACAGTGATTATGGCTCCTGGTAAACTATAATTCAGACTGGACATTGCATATCTTAGCGATGTGACTATTTTGGATGCACACATTGTGTCATCGATGTTTAAATGATATATTGTGCAGCCCGACAACTGAAAGATTGTATATACCAGAAGTGGTAGTAAGTCACACATGTACAAGTCACAAGCAAGTGTCGAGTCATAACCTTCAAGTCTCAAGCAAGTCAAGTCAATTTTTGTCAGACTCAAGTCAAACTGCTTATCTCAAGTCAAGTCAAGTCATAGCTTCTAGCAAGTCACTTTCAAGTCAAGCAAATTTTTGTCGATTTATTTTTTACTTTTGCAATTTCTTTTGTAATTTATATTTGCATATATAACTTTTGGTTTTGTATGTAATGCATAATATATAACAAACGGTTATATATTTAACAAAAACAAGTTATTTCGAGTCATTTAACTCAAGTCAAGTTGAGTCTTTTTTTTGGATATTTGTCAATCAAGTCTCAAGTCCTAAATTTTGCGACTTAAGTCTGACTTAAGTCAAGTGACTCGAGTCCCCCATCTCTGGCATATACAGTGAATTTTTGTTATATATTTGAACACGTTTACTAACCTTTTGTTTTGGAGCATTAATACAGCCATCATCTACTCATAGTGCAAACAGATGCACTATCCATGCAACACTGCTCATAATACATTTTTCCGTATTTGCAGAAAATACACAAAAACACCAGTCAGTGAATTTTATTTTATAAATAAAAAAGCCCTTGCTATAACTCTTGTGACAAATGGGATTTTAAAATGTGCTATTTTTATATGAACAAAACCTATAAGTGAAACACGTCTCCTAAAACCACATTTTCTTGTTGCATATCAACCTTTTGGTCTGGATTGTGTTTAGTTCTGAAAACTGCTTCCACTATAAAACCCAGCATTTTTACAACACCTGTTTTTTTTTTCTTTCTCAAGACTTTTATTGCGTATGAAATCTGTTTATTCTGTTCCAATATCTTCTCTGATTTCTTTCTCAGATGGGAAATGTATTTCATTTTAACACCATTTACCCATGTTGTGCTTCTTGTCATAGTTCATTTCTAACTGAATCTTATCCTCTCTTCCTGCATTGGTAGGAAGTGGAGCGTGAAATCTCTTTCCGGACAGAATGTGGCCTTTATTACTCCTACTACAAACAGATGCTGAAGGCCCCTACTATACAGCAAGGTACTGTGATTTACTCCCAAGACATATTGGCTAGTTATATGATCAATCCTGCGTCATGTCATCTTACTGATCACTGATGTTGAAGTCCTTGGCTTTTATTTTTGTGTGGAAATATTGCTCCTGTACTGTCAGGGGAGAAAATAAAGCACCTTCAGGCGTACATCAGTTTATCACCAGGCAAGCATCCTAAAAAGTACAACTTGGTACCTTATCTACACTACAAAATGTACAATTTTGTACATTAGTAGTGGTAAATGTACCCCTCAGGTGCTACTATGAACTTCTCTCGGTAAATAATGTACAAATATAATGTTATTTTAATGGTACTTCCCCAGTTATAAGCTGTTACACCAATAAAAGTACAATCTGCACATATATTTCAGAGAATGTTGAGGGCGATTCTTATTTAATTGTAATTTATGTATACAAAATGTTCATATATCTAAGATTAAATTTTTGTTTTTCCCTATTCATATATTTAGGTCAGTACATAATGGCAAATGTCTTGAACTACACTTTCTGCTTTCCTTTATCACTACGTAATGCGAGAACTATCGAAGGAATGTTTCATTATGTAACCATATCAGCGTGACTGGTCTCAGAAAATAGAGGAAATGCACAACTTTGCTCTAAGTGGTCTATGCTCAAGCTAATTGGCTTAACAGCCCCATTTGGAATGGATTTTCTTTGTGCTCCTGCACTGAAAAACATCACAATTAGGTCATTACCCATTGAGACTGAGATGGTAAGAACCGCCGCGGTGCCAAAAGCTGATCTCTAGACACCACTACAATTGGGCTTTTGTGCTTATAGTAGAGTAAAAGCATGTTCATAGCATTGCTTTTCTATTAAGCAGGCTTGGAAATTGATTACTGTAAACGTCACAGCTGTAGTACTATGTGCAGTAGTATTAATACAATTGACGTTGTAAAAAAGATTTGAAATCCACTTCCATTATGCTGTTTACAGTAATAGAAGCCTTTAAGCACCTTCCTGCTGTACAAAGGCAAAATATAATAATAATATTAGCTGTGTTGTGACAGATGGGTTTGGCTCAACTATGCTCAGTTTCATTGACATTGACAGTTGATGATATCATTCTGGATACATATTGTCTGTTTACCATCGATGTAGTCAATATGTTTTGCTTTTGTAAGGCATAGATATAATACATTTCTGAATTTGTGATTTGTGTTCATCACCATACTATATATTTCTTAATTTCTATCAAAGTTTTAGAAACAACAAATAATAATTTGACTTCTAGTTGATCATTTGGTATCAGAAGTGGCTTATATGAAAGGGAAAGACCTCTAGATTACGCTTATTTTACCCAAATAAAATATGATCATGCCTTGATTTTTAATTATTTAATTAGGACAGTAAGGTCTGACTTTGTCACTTAACAGAAATAATGTACAGTATGGAATATAAAGTCATGGTGCAGTGGAAAAATAATGAATATTGTGTATGACTTCCATGAGCTTGGAGGACTGCATCCATACATCTCTGAAATTACTCAAATAACTTACTAATAAAGTCATCTGGAATGACAAAGAAAGCATTCTTGCAAGACTCCCAGAGTTCAGCAAGATTCTATGGATTCATCTTCAAAGCCTCCTTCTTTATCTTACTCCAGGCATGCTCAATAATGTTCATGTCTGGTGACTGGGCTGGCCAATCCTGGAGCACCTTGACCTTCTTTGCTTTCAGGAACTTTGATGTGGAGGCTGAAGTATGAGATGGAGCGCTATCCTGCTGAACAATTTGCCCTCTCCTATGATTTGTAATGTAATGGGCAGCACAAATGTCTTGATACCTCAGGCTGTTGTAAGAATCGGCTCTTTGGTTTAAATCAAATAGAAACTTTGGGGATTTGAATCCAAAGATTTGAACGTGATTCACATTGAATTATTCAAAGCTTACACTTAATCTACTTATTTGTCCTGCAAATAGAACGGGCAGTGTAAAGCAATCCTGAATTATATTATTACGTTGCCAACAATAACAATATAAAAACAGTATTTAATAATTTGATGAGCAAGGTAGCAATATCTGAAGCTGAGGCATTAACTTATAAAGCCACAACACACCAACACGGATCTTAAAAATGAAACACAAGTGTATTGCTACTCTATAACACAACAAACTAATCTACATAAAACACACAAAAGCACATACATACACACAATCAGTTTGAGGACAGTTATGACGGAGAGCGAATAAGGATTTAAATTCTAGCATTTGCTAAGTTCTTAGCATTGCAACCTGAGAGAAACCATAAAAGCAGAGAATTCACTATTCTTTACTACTTAAATATAATTCACACCAGTTTCAGCAATGGATAGAAACCTTGTTTGTGTAACTTGTGTTCTGAGGGAATTTTGGTTTCCTCGACTGGTCCAAAGGGAAATCCTGGTGAAGCTGATTGGTCAGCGTGGCAACTCCAATGACATGCTAGAATTGCCTCATCGGTGAAGAGGGGTTTCCTTACTTTCAGGGAAGCTTGGAGTCTATTGCTTGGGATAGGGATGTTGGATGAGGTTGCGTTGTAGGTGACATCCTTCCTGGGGTTTCGGCTCTCTGCAAATTTCTGTAGTTATGACAGAGTTCCGATGATTGACCCGATGGCTTGTTGTTGAAGCGGTTGCACAAGCAGTTCGAGTGTCGAGCCGGCAGCAAGTGAAGGTTGCGGTTTGCTCCGTGAGACAGATTGAGGCTTGGTACAAGCAAGTCTTTGGAGATGTAATGAGGCTTCTGGTGAGGCGATGTAATGGCCGCAGCATGAGAAGAGCGACATCCAGGCAGCGACTACCGGTGAAAAACGACCAGCAAAGATGACAACGAATTGTTCTTGTTCAAAGTTTTATAGGCTTTGGTATTTGGTGTAGCCTACACAGTGATTGTCCAATCAGAGAAGATGTGGGGTGGAGTCACACCCCATTCCCTCCTCTAGGAGGCCAGGTTGGCACATCGTGTGAGTGCCGTATGTTACCTGTCTCTGGTTGGAAGTTAGTAAAATAAAGTAACATAACACAGATACTTTTATGGTGTGCTCACACTATGATATCCGTGCTCTGAATCGGGCTGAAGACGAGACATGACTTTTAAGGGACTGTTTCATATGTGTTTATTAATAATTCTTACTGTTTAATGAACGCAATCTGTCGTAGATTATTAAAGACGCAAACCCCTCACTGCATGACAGCTGCGCCTTTAGCAAACCTCCTAATTCCTGCAGCACGAGGACTTTATGATTGTTTATGAGCATCAAAAGTGGCTGATCTGTTCGGTGAAATATTTGACTGCATGTCACTGTAACCCAAACGACTATAACGATATAACAAAAAAAATCTCCACTGTGCTGAGCGAGAGCGCTTCTTACTGAACAGCGCATCATCGATGATGTAAGCGTGCTCAGGCGCAAATGCAATGTGAGTGCGAGCCATCGGGTGAGACGGGAGGGGTGATAAGCGTGCTTCGGCCCAGTTCAAGGCAACTGTACATAGTGCGAGTACGCCCTGAGTGTAGAGCCTCTTTTTATTGTGTTTTAGATGGAGAGTTAATTAGCGAACATTTGTGATCACAATTGGCAAGTCATCCTGTAGATAAGCTTTTGCTGAGTACCTGTGGTAGATCACTGCATTTGAGCCCGAGCCCATCTGGGCCTGACTTTTTTATGCCCCTAGGGTCTGGCTTCGGGCCCATTTTCACTTCATAGCTAGCACGCATATCGGGCTTCGGGCCTGCTTTAGAAAAAAACTTGTAAAACAAGTTGAATGAGATCTAATGCGTGCGGTCCGGAAGTGCCAGTGATGCATATAGAGATTTCCAGCCACGTGCAATGAAGAACATAAAGAGAAAAATTGCCTATGGCGAACTTAAAACTGAAAAACACTAGAGGAAAGGCAAACTTCTGGTCATCTTTTCAAATAGCGACAACTTTAAATGATGAGCCAACTGGTTATGCACAATGCACAACTTGTAAGTTGAGTAAACTGGAACACATACCACTTGGATATCAATGTCACTTAAACTAAAACTTACATTAAAAAAAAAAACAAACAAAAAAAAACTCCAAACATATCTCTAAATTCTTATTAAAAAACAAAACAAAACAACATCAACTTTCTATTAAGTATAAATCTGGTCTATTTTAATAGCTGTAACAGTATAAGCTGTTTGGCGGAAAAAAAGACGGGCTTCAGGTCGCACTGAATTAATGACCTTTAAAAACATTTTAGAATCTTACGAAACCCAAAGCTTTGATTCAGCAGTTTAAGTTCATACTTAAGTTGTAAAAGTTTGACATGTGTGTGTTCTTGTGTTCATAGGTCTCTCTGAGCTAACTCATGACAACACTACTGAATCCAAGAGGACAATAAACATCCTACAGCGCATGAACATCTACCAGGAGGTTTTTCTTAGCATTTTGTACAGGATACTTCCAATCCAGGTGTCAAATCACTTCTGCGTTCTTTGTTAGATTTATAAATCATCTTGGATATTTCACAGAATTGCTTATTTTTTCCTGTCCTGTGTGTGTTTTATTTTCAGACGTACTTGGAGCCAATTTATTTCTACATCTACACAGTGTTTGCTTTGCAGACAGTGTATGTCATTGCTCTCTTTATCACTAGCTGGTTACTCAGTGACTCGTGGCTGGCTGGAGCCCTCAGTGGAGTCTGGTATATTCTCAACAGGTATGTGCGTTCGTGTGTGTGTGTGTGCTCAACGAGATTATAATCAGTCTCTCGTATACACAGAATTCACCTTCGCAGTCCATCTGGTAGGAGTAAATGCTTATTGTGATGCAGTGAGCATCTGAATCCAGGTATAGGTTTCTCTAAAATCTGAATTAAATCTTTCAAAGACGATTAGGGCTTTAGGCCGTTTTGACATTTTAGGGCTTCTTTATTCAATGTCACAAGCAACCTGATAAGATTTTTTCCACCTGGGGCGGTCTCAATATTTTTGAAGCTTTCTTTGAATGCACAATACAAATAGTCTCCACTCTAAACTATTGGTTAAAATGGTTGGGATGCTTAATCAAGCAAAGCAATGCATTGGTCACAGCCTTTTTTACACTTGCTTATTAAACCTATCAATCTCTGCAGATTTGTAGAACAGTGTAGCATTGAAAAAGTACACCTTTACAAAAACTGTTTTCTTTTGCTTTTTCTCCTCACATCAAGCCTACTTTTCTGTGTTTATTGACTTCTTTTTTTGCAGAGTGGACACCACACGTGTGGAGTTTACCATTTCTCTAAGGGAGAACTGGTCGATACCGTTCTTTGCTCTTCAGGTTGCTGCCATAACCTGCTACTTAAGGCCAAAGCTTAAACCTATTCACCAGGTAAACTTCTGTCCTGATAAATGTATGTGTCGATACAGAAACTGTTACCAAATGATTCAGATTATTCATGGAAAGTCAGATTATTTATTGCGAAAACCTGCACTGTTAGACCTTACCAGTAGAGCTGTGAACCTACACTGGTCTCGGTTCGGTTCGGTTACGATTATCATGCCATCGATTCGGTTCAATTCGATATCTCGGTGCATCACGATGCATTGACGATGCTTTCCATACACAGTTTTATATTTTCTTCACAGCAGCAATTCTTGTATTAAAATGTATAAATATATTTATATACTATTTGTAATACAATTTTGTCCTTTAATACAAACAGTCATGTAAACTGTACCTTTAAACAACACGAGCATTCATAGCAAATAATATAAACAAATATGAATATCCCGCTCGCTTTCTGATCCTTGTCTACCAAGTTTACTTTCATTCTCTCAATCTCAGTGAAATAGGGGCTTCTGCTGTAAGTGTCAGTGAAAGACTGTCCGGCAAACACACACACAGTGAAATTGTGCACAGTTTCTGTGTTTTTTAGTAGTTGGAGTGTTGTAAATACTCGCGCTCACGGCTCGCCTCCCTCGCCATAGTAAGCTACTGTGACAGCGCATATGAGATCAATGACGTCAGTACATAATTACCAGTTATGATTATTACTGAACCGATACCGAATTGTCCGCATCTGCATCGTGGTGCACCGAAGAAACAATTAATTTTGACACCCCTACTTACCAGGCGTTTTTACAGTAAAATACTGTTTCCTTTTATTACAGCAAAACACTGGCTTTTTTATACTTACTTACTGCATAATCTACAGTAAGCGTTAACAGTGTGCTTAAAGACTTGTTTCATTAAACAAGTAACATAATTACAAATTACATTGAACAATTGTTTTACACTATACTGTAGGTATGTGATTTCATCTGTGTTTGTAAATGTGAGTTTTTTACACAACATATTTGCAAACATTATTGAGTATGTCACTAGGTTTCTTTTTTCTGTTGAAAACAAAAGAAGATATTTTGGGAAATGCTGGAAACCTGTAACCATTGACTTTCATAGTGTTTGTTTTCTATACTATTGGTGTAAATCAGAGGTTCTCAATGTTTGCATTAAAAAGTCCAAATCTGAATTTTTATTAAGGTCAAAGGTCTGGAACAATTTATATTCCATAACTTGTTTTTAATAAACATCCACAACAAGCATCACAAGTCAACACTATTTATTTTTCTTTAAATAAAATGGCATGTGCATTCAAAACACATTAAACACAATGTAAATGTGGCAAAACCATTTTTGTACAAAACACAACAAAAGGTAGGCCAATAGTATCTGGATGCAGCCATGATGATGCAAACTGAGATATTGAGTATCTCAGAGATGGAATGTCAGATACAATGCACTCAATGGAGCTAGTGACATCACTGTGAGGAGCAGGGTTAGGGGTGGGCTTTAAAAAGCATTGCATGCAGGCCAACTGCACCAGGTCAGCATCCAGACCTCTCTCCAAAAAAAGGTGAAAAATACAAAAGTTGTCTAATGCAAACTTTAGCCCCCGGTTTCACAAACAAGGTTTAAGGCTAGTCTTGGATTAAATTGCATGTTTGAGCTGTCTCAACTGAAAATAACTTGCAGTGAGATGTCTTAATAATGGCAGTGTCATTTTTTGTTTACAGGTGCACACCAGTAATGTATTTTTCTAAGGCTGTTTTTATAAATGTGGCTTAAATAGCCTAATTTAACTAAGGTCTAGTCCTGGCTTAAGCTAAACCCTGTTTGTGAAACTGGGCCTAGGTGTTGTAGTTTGCGGTCCTTATATCTGTATTTTGCAGATGGCGTTTCACATTTCCGCTCTTTACAACTCCAATTGTGTCATTACAAATCAAGCAGAATGTCTTTGTGCTGGCTTATGGTAAAATAAACATATACTTATCTGTCAATTCAACTTAGTACTGTCAATTCTCTTCATCAAGTTTTCTTTTCCGTGGGACCAACATCTTCATCCATTCAAATGATCGCTTTGCTGCATGCACGATTAGCCGATCGATCACGTGAAACCTTGTATGATCACAGGATGTCATGACACGGAAGGAAAACTTTGAATATTTTGCCTTCGATTTTATTTTGGCCTGTATTCTTTTAAGCAAAAATACAAACAACTAAAGTGTTGATTTACAAGGTTCATGCATTTAGCAAATAAGAAAATCCACAATTTGAATCCTTTACGCATGGTCTTGCAATACGAAATGGAGTCGGTCTGGATTGAATACCCTCACGGTTTGTATCCGGACCGGAGTCCAGACTTTGAGTAGCGCTGGTATAAATTGTTACAGGTTTTCAGCTTTATTCAAAATGTCATCTTTTGTGTTAAACAAAAGAAAGAATCTCATAAATGTTGAGGGTGAGTAAATAGAGAGTAAAATTTCATTTTTGGGTGAATTATCCCTACTATAAGTCTCCAAATGCATTCACTGTGTGACAATGGCAATACACCTGAATTTTCCTGTAAACATCCCTGATCCCTGTATGGTCTTTTGATTATTATATTTGATAACTTTATATAGTTAGATAATGCTACGCCTTTAATATGATATTGATTTTTCTTTTCCACAAACACTAGGTTAATATTAAGAGACCTACATTTTAGACACAACATTTCTTACTTTCTTACTGGTGACGGTGCACATGCAGAGAAAATGTTCTTTGGGGATCAGCCTGCTGGCTTCTTCCTATAACTTAGTTTCTATAACTATCCAAGGCAAAGACACATAGATATTATCTGTGGTCTGTTTGTTTTCTATTGTGCTATAGAAAATGGTTCCAAACACGTTCAGAGCTGAACATTTGTGCATCTTATTGCAGCCCTGTGGTGTTTTCTTCTTGAACAAATTAAATGAGCAAGTCATTTTGAACCAATCAATGTTGGTTTTAATCAATGATTCATTCATTAACATGGGCCACCTACTGGCAGTATGTGTGTTATATTTATACGGTAAATTATAGTTCTAAACTAACCAAGGTAGCAACACAGAAAAAAAAGCAAAGTAATGTTTAATTACCATTATTGAATAAGAAAAATCACACAATTTTGCTAAACGTTTTTTTTTTTTTACATCATCTTGTATTCATGTGAGCGATATGTATCAGTGTCATGCCAATGGCATACACAGTTTTTGATTATTAAATTAATTTCACTGAATTTTATTTATTTATTTTTATGCATATTATAATAGGTTTTTAAAAAGAAGCTTGTATTTCAGAAACTCATTCAGGTCATGCATTCTCATAACATAAACAGCTCACTCACCAATTAACTATAATCTAGACATGCCTGGGTCTGAGACTGTTTTCAGTCCAGTGTACAGGTTAGAACCTACTTTCACAGGATCAACATACTGCTGACCTGAGAGCTGCTACGTTATCAACTGGGTCTAACACTGAAGTGTGCAATTACTAGCATTGCTAGCACTACTAGACAACACAAAATCAAAAATAATCATTCTGAAAGCATTCCATAGGTCATTTAATTCGCTAAATAGACAACCTTGCCTCAAATTCATTCAGTTGGTTGAGTCTATGTTGTTGGTTAGGATGCTCTAACATTGTCCCTGTTCCAAATAGCACTTTTCTTGTGCTCTTGCAGACTTACAATATTTGCCGTTCAACCACACACACTCAAAGCAGCTTTACATCACAAAAGTGTGAACTCTGAGGAAGACTTTGAGGGATTGTGGGACCATTTGGGACAGAGCCATTGTGATGGCTCCACATAGCTAGTGTTTACCGCTTTCAAGGAAATGAATCTACCCTACATTGAGTTTTTTTCTCCATATATCACTGCGAAGGATTAGAAAAATTACAAACTTAATTCTAATCCAGTCTAGCTTGTCAGTTTAGTTCACTAAATTAAAGATATTAAGGGAATTAATAAAAACAGGATGGATAGCATGCTCACACTTTGCAATAAAGTTTCATGGTAACCCTTTAGTTTGTCACAATTCATGCTATTAACTACTGACTTATTACCTGCATATTATCAAGTTATTAACTGTTCATTAGTCATTATAAAGTATGATTTTATTCTACATTCCTTATCCTACCCAAACCCAACATCTACCGTACTAGCTATAAATAAGCATTAATTAGTAATTTATTAAGCTAGCAGTGTTAGTTAATGATTTGTTAATACTATGAATTGTGCCTTAAAATACAGGGAGTGCAGAATTATTAGGCAAGTTGTATTTTTGAGGATTAATTTTATTATTGAACAACAACCATGTTCTCTATGAACCCAAACAACTCATTAATATCAAAGCTGAATATTTTTGGAAGTAGTTTTTAGTTTGTTTTTAGTTTTAGCTATTTTAGGAGGATATCTGTGTGTGCAGGTAACTATTACTGGGCATAATTATTAGGCAACTTCACAAAAAACAAATATATACCCATTTCAATTATTTATTTTCACCAGTGAAACCAATATAACATCTCAACATTCACAAATATACATTTCTGACATTCAAAAACACTAAAGTCATCTCTCGTAGGTGTAATTTGCTTTTGAAGTATTTTTAGCGATCTTCATATTGACAATTACGCCCCCTTCGCAGTGCACTTTGAAAACATTAAATGCCATTTTGAATGCAGCCGCTCATGGCGAAAGGTGACCTATTATTTAAACGTGGAATATACGCTACGTCTCCAAAACCTGTGAAAACAAAAATATATCAACGTTAATGGTTTTAATTTATAGTAGGTTTTTATTAAGAAATGTAGCCAAAAATGTGTCAAATTGTAAAAATAGACTTTTGAAAAAAATAAAATTAAATAAATAAATAAATAAGCAAAAATAAAAATGGTAGCACGTTCGTGTCACATCAAGAAGGTCGCTGGTTCGAGCCTCACCTGGGTCAGTTGGCGTTTCTGTGAGGAGTTTGCATGTTCTCTCTGTGTTTGGGTGGGTTTCCTCCGGGTGCTCCGGTTTCCCTACAAGTCCAAAGACATGCGCTAATGGTGAATTTAATCAGCTAAATTGGCCGTATGTGTGTGAATGCAATAGTGTATGGGTGTTGCCCAGTGATGGGTTGCAGCTGGAAGGGCATCCACTGCGTAAAACATATGCTGGATAAGTTCATTCCGCTGTGGCGACCCCAGATTAATAAAGGGACCAAGCCGAAAAGAAAATGAATGAATGAATGAATGAATTAAAAAAATAATAATAATTAAAAAATAATAATTATTATTATTGGCATATTCTCAATAATATTTGTAAAGGAAACAGGCCCTATATGTGCCGTTTACATATATTTCAGTTAATACAGAAAACGACGGCATGTTTTTACCAAAACTAATATTGGGTTTTTTCTTTAAGTGTGTGTGTAAAACAATAAAATTAGCACAAAAAAGTATGGGCTTTTTCTATAAAGAAGTTGTTACTCCACCCTGTTTAGAGTGTCAATATGGGTGTTTTACGTTATAACTAACGTGGTTCAAACCAAACGATGGATCTGCCATAAAACAACTAGGGTTTTGAAAAACACTCATCACTACATCGTTCTTTTCCCAAACGATGCATCATACTATGATAGTTCAGCCGCGAGTTATGTCGTTGTTTGGGAAACGCACTCTTGACTAGTTATTAGACTTTGTAATTTTTCTAATCCTCCTCAGTGTAATATGGGGAAAGCTTTTGAAAACATTATTTTAACCTTATTATCAATAATTAGCATTAAAAGATGAGCAAATACAGTAATAAACGTTGTTTGTAGATTTTTTCTGTTAGTAAATGCATTAATAAAATGAAGTCTTATTGTAAAGTGTTCCCGATAAACATGATTGAAAAGACTGAGGAAATAAGAGACAGTAAGTAGTGATAAATGTTTCTGACTGCTCGCTGCTGTTGCAGAATAGTTTTGTGAAATATGAAACGGAGGTTTGCAATTGCAAGTGTACGTCTGAAATATTTACCCTGCTGAACACATATTTGTTCTCTCTCAGTATGTTCTTTTAGCTCAAACTCTTAATTGCTTTCCTGACATATGGTGTATATCACAGGAAAAAATGATCATTTTATGAGCTCTGAATAAAAAAAAAAGAGCTTTTTTGTATGTTTGGTTGTCTGAGTGGAACATAATTTTCCTTTCATGCGCTCTCAATCACAGAGGGTGGTGTTGTGGCTGGTGTTCGTCTCCACCTTCTGCTTCTGTTTGACATGGCAGTTCAATCAGTTTGTCCTACTGGTGCAGGCCCTTATAATCTACACTCTGGATTGCCTGGACTTCCTCACAGCAGAACAGGTAACGCTCAATGCACGAAGACTGGAGACTTTTTGTAGTTCATGCGAGGTTGGATATTCATTTCTTTCTCTCTGTAGGTGGTCTCTCTGTACCTGATGCAGGTGTCGAGTCTGTTATTGGTGTGGTTACTGCAGTTCTGCAACTCTATGATTTTGGGCTCTCTGGTGCTCAGCTTCATTGTGTCCGCGCTCTTCATCAAACACTTTCAGGTCAGTGTACGTCCCAGTGCATGAATCTATATGATTAATATTGAGGAAATGGAAGTATAAGGCTTGTATTTGAAGAGTTCAGATCAGGGTTTTTCCTGGCTCAAAATGAGGCTCAATTTTCATCCCATTTTTGGTTACTTGAAACAAACGCATTTTAAATTATTCTTGTAAATTAACATTTAATGTAAATAAATATGACCAGTGCTTAAACATCACTTGGGTTCTGTTGGTGGCCATGAGTGCTTGCCTGATTTTTTTCAAAAGGCAGAACTGCTTTAATATTTGATGGGGGTGGCCCCCTCGTAATTCTCTATTCAGGAAAAAACCTTGTAGATGCAAAAACCTTTAGGTGGCTTCTACATTTTTTCTTTTAAAATGAGCATTTTTGTAAACCTCCTGTTCATGCTCAGTTATTTCACTTTAAAGGGTTAGAGAATAACCGGTTTTTATGCCATGAAAGTACAGTTACAGAACCTACACACAGGAGAAAAATATTTTTCAGATGGAACAAAAATCACAACACGCTCAACAGTTTGCATTGCAACATACACTCACTGGCCACTTTATTAGGTACACCTTACTAGTATTGGGTTGGACTCTCTTCTCTTATTCAACAAGGTACTGGAAATATTCCTCAGAGATTTTGGTCCATATTGACATGATAGCATCACGCAGTTGCTGCAGATTTGTTGGCTGCATATTTACGATGCAAATCTCCCGTTCCACCACATCCCAAAGGTGCTTTATTGGATTTAGATCTGGTGACTGTGGAGGCCATTTGAGTACAGTGAACTCATTGTCATGTTCAAGCAACCAGTCTGAGATGATTCACACTTTATTATATGGCACGTTGATCTGCTGAAAGTAGGGATGGACATGGTCAGCAACAATACTCAGGTAGGCTCTGGCTTCGACACAATGCTCAATTAGTACTAATGGGCCCAAAGTGTGCCAAGAAAATATCCCCAACACCATTACACCACCACCACCAGCCTGATCCGTTTATAAAAGGCAGGATGGATCCATACTTTCATGCTGTTGATGCCAAATTTTAACCCTACCATTCAAATGTTGCAGCAGAAATCAAGACTCATCAGACCAGGCAATGTTTTTCCAATCTTCTATTGTCTAGTTTTGGTGAGCCTGTGCGAATTGTAGCCTCAGTTTCCTGTTCCTAGCAGACAGGAGTGGCACCCGAGTTGTCTTCTGCTGCTGTAGCCCATCCACCTCAAGGTTGGACGTGTTGTGTGTTCAGAGATGCTCTTATGCATACCTCCGTTGTAACGAATGGTTATTTAAGTTATTGTTGGCTTTCTATCAGCTCGAACCAGTCTGGCCATTCTCCTCTGACCTCTGGCAAGGCATTTGCTCCCACAGAACTGCTGCTCACTGGATATTTTCTCTTTTTCAGACCATTCTCTGTAAACCCTAGATATGGTTGTGCGTGAAAATCCCAGTAGATCAGCAGTTTATAAAATACTCAAACCAGGGGTGCGTTTCCCAAACCATCGTTAGCCAACAAAGGTTTCAAGTTCCGTTGTTACAAACATAGTTTGTTGATTTGACATTTCCCAAATCCGTCTTATCAACGAACATTCGCAAACTGCGTCGCAAGCTTCTATGTTTGCAACTACACCTATGGAGCTGTGGTTAGAAACATAGTTCCTGGTTGTGTTCTATTTCCAGTTATCCCCCTATGCCCTCTTCGTTTAGAACATTCTAACATTTAAACTTGGAATGATTTAAAAAAAAGTCATCTCTCTTAGGTGTAATTTGCTTTTAAAGCATTTTTACAGTTCAGTTTTAGCGATCTTCAAGTTTACAATTCTGCTACCTTCGCAGTGCACTTAGCAGCCTGTTGGTTAGAACATTTCTGCAGTGGTTTGTATGTGTCAAATTGTAAAAGTAGACTTTTCAAAAAATAAAAAATAAACAAACAATATCCTACTTAATCATCATCTTTATTAATATTATTATTAAAGTAGGATTTTTTTCATTTCCTAATAAATATTAAATTAAATTTCTTAATGAATTGCCTCATTATTTATTTATTTATTTATTTATTTATTTATTTATTTATTTATTTATTTATTTATTTATATGTTTATATGTTTATATATGATATTAGAATACATGTTAGCTTTTGTAAGTGATTTTATGTTTTATTATAGAATATGTAATGTTCTCAATGATATTTGTAAATGAAACATTTTGGCACATATGTGGCAATTTGGCACAAATGGTGCCATTTACATATATTTCAATTTATATGGAAAGCGAGTCCATGTGTTTACCAAAACTAATATTGGATTTTTTTTTAATGCGTGTGTGTGTGTAAAACAATATAATTTGTTCAAATAAATGATGGGGTTCTTCTCTAAAGAAGTTGTTAATCCACCCCGTTTAGAGCATCATTAAGTGCGTTTTACGTTATAACTAACGTGGTTCAAACGATGGATCTGCAACAGAGAAACTATGGGTTTTGGGAAACACTCGTCACTACATCTTTCTTTTCCCAACAATGCATCGTACTATGATATTTTTGCAGTTACGTCGTTGTTTGGGAAACGCACCCCAGCCGTCTGGCACCAACAACCATATCACGTTCAAAGTCACCTAAATCACCTTTCTTCCTCATTCTGATACTCGTCCTGACCATGTCTACCATGCATAAATGCATTGAGTTGCTGCCATGTGATTGGCTTATTAGAAATTTGCGTTAAAAAGCAGTTAGATGGGTGTACCTAATAAAGTGGCCGGTGAGTGTATATATATGGTTTAGAACAGGGGAGTTTCTGTAATCCTCCTGGGAGTATACAAAATAACAAAACAATAAAAGTACTATATTGCCATATAATCTAATTCTAATTTATAGATCTAATATCTAATTTATGAACACCACATTTTTTGTACATATTATGTGATTGTTTTGGAGCGGGCCATTTCTCAGTTATTATTATTATTTTTTAAATAAATAGTGTCCTTAAATGCCAAACCACTGCACCAATGTACTGTATGATATTCAGCACTTACTTGTTGAATGAAGTAAAACAGTGTCACTTTTGAGAAATGAAAATTGTAGTAAAGGTATGGATGATTATGGCATTAGACAACAGAACAGTAATAATTGTGCTCTCAGTGCACTGATTACTATAATACTGCATTCAAGCATGAACACATTCCAGTATATATTCACATAGTTGTCAGAATTAATGCACTTCACCTGTTTTATCAAGGGTGTTTACATTGAAGTGGCGATTATGTACATATGGGCATTAGACGCTCTAAACATACAGTACAGTTTGTTTGTGCATCAGTAATGAGTCAGTGACAGAATGAGTAATGTGTGCTCATAATGCAACAATGCATTTCTGCATGACACAGTTTAATGTGTAGTCACATGTTTTTTTTTCACAATAGATGCTCACCAAAGAAGTGTGTTTGGAAGAAGAATCTGCATTGCTAATGGTTAATAATTTAACATTATAAAAATGCATCAGGGTTCGACGCTAAGGATTTTTTCTACCAAGTTTTACTTGCCCTGCCAAAATTTAACTAGCCCCACCAAAAAAAAAAAAAAAAAAAAAAAGGTAATATATATTTCTTAGCCACGTTTTAAATAATGTGTCAAAATAACATCTGTGAATCTAGAATTTAAATATTTAAAAAAATGTTAATAAATGTGTAATGAGTGTTATGTAAATAAAAATAACAATATAGAAAATGTGCAGGTATTTTATTGCAAAGCAAAAGATGGCTGACTTGCCAAACTGACAACAAACTGCAAACTGTACTCACATAAATGTCTGCTTCCAAGACATTAAAAACAGTTTTCTCTTAGTCTCATAATTTGATGTTGCCGTCTCTTTGCTTTTCGATACAGAAACAAATAACGTGTTCACAACATCCAATCAGAAAGAAGCAACCGAAAAGCAATATGGTGTTTATGACTTCACAGAGAAGGCAGCATTTAAAGGCTTAAAAGCACAAACTGTTTCTCGATTCTAAGACTGTTTGCACGCAATTGACAAATAGTCGCAGGCAAATTAAACTTTAGTGACAAGGCAGTGCTGTTGGGCCAGTGGGGTTGTAACGGATCATGGTTGATCCTTGATTCGTATGGATCACAACCCACTGTTCGGAACGCATGTGACCTGTGGATTATTACTGTAACTTTTTTAAATTTCGTAGGTTAATCCAACATTTATAACAATTGCAGAGAGATCGCCTCCCGCGTCATTCAAATCATGTGTATGAAAGCATTTTGGCTTCCCTGTAAAATACTGTATAATAATGACAGAAAAAGTTGTGGTGGGACCTAAATGCTTTCTTGAACTTATTAATTAAAGGTGTTTTCTGTCAATATTTGTTTAGCCTGCATCAATGCATTCAGTTTAAGCTGCACAATTAAACTTTAAAAGATCGTGATCTCAATTCAGACCCATGCAACATGAATGATAAATGATAATGATTCGCAAGTTTATTAATCCTTCGAAGCACTGCATTCAAATATGCGTTTGATCGAGAGAGATTCAGTTTTTACACTTTTTCAGTAAGTTACAAACAATAAAATAGCACAGAAGTACTGGGAGAACAGTTTATAGTTCAGATACAAACACTGATGCTTATGGTAAATATTAAAATCGCCATTTAATGGAACTTGACGCTGGTGAATGTTGTAGCAATTACATTGTGTCACCAATGGGTGGCGACAAACAACCATCAAAATGATGTCACTCAATAGGTTTTCAGAAAGGATACACCTACAGTATAATGAAACATGAAGCTTTATGTGTGAATTGTTGAATCATTAATTGAAAATAAGTATATGTTGTACAAGATGTTAGAATTCTATATTTAGCATTATCAGCAACAGTAGCAAAGATAATTTTTCGTATTGAATACTTTCCTTCTTTTCAGCTGGTTCTTTTTTGATTTAGATTTTTGGTATAAGTACAGGTTTTAAGTTCTGTTTATTAAAACCAATGGTTTTTGTAGTAATATTTGTGTATAAATGAAAAGCAAATGACATTGTCTCCTTCCTTTTTTGCTGATCTGAACAAATGTTCCGATCCGTGAATCAAAAACCGTGGTGTGATCCGAACCGAGTTTTTGGAACCCGTTACACCACTATGTGCCAGTAACGATCCTTTCTACTGTCCCCAGCGTCACTCACGCTGGCCCCAGGCCATCGAGCAGTCCTTATTTTTGAGCCATGTGAATAATTTTTTAACTTAATGTACTATTGTATATACAGTATATTAGAATAACAAACTAAAACTTGATTAAGACATTGTAAAAATCTAACATAAAAACATTTACAAAATCCCAATGTCCAATAAAATGAACAGGATAAACTGAAATGCCTGTACAAATTTAAAATCAGTGTTAAATTTAGATGGTTTAAAAAAGCATGGAGAAATAATAATAATAATAATTTTTAACTGAATAAATGGAGTAAGGAAAATTGGGGTCTTGTAGTTTTGATTTAGAGAGGAGGTGGCTTTTGAGTATATCCTGCATGTTAATCTATTGCTTAAATTATCAGATGGCAAACATGATTGAATAATTTACAGGTGACCTTCTTGCTGGAATTTTTTCGAAACAGAACTGAAAGACATTTTTTGTTGTGCAGTCATTCTTATTCTATTAATCCCATATGCTCATATTTGACTTTCCTGGTTGCTGAATTACCACAGCTAAATATATGATATAATAGGTCACGTAACAGCAATGCATAAATACAGTATCTCCGCTTATCTACAGACCCAAAAACAATTGCTTTCATGACATTTCTTGATAATGCATCCCATCGGAATAGGGCTTTAGGCTACAAAATGTTTACATGAGGTACTTTATCACTTATTGTTTTGCTCTTCAAGCCTTATCTTTGTTTCCTAACACCCTGTTTTGTTTTGATTGAAACCAGCCGCTTGGAATATTGTTGTAGTTTTATATATTAATACCTGCTGTGTGTGTGTGTGTGTGTGTGTGTGTGTGTGTGTGTGTGTGTGTGGCTTTCAGACAGGGCTAAAGATGGGCGGCTTTGTTATACGAGTAGGAAAACTGGCTCTCCACACACTCCTAGTCCTCGCATTAACTTTCACCATCAATTATTCAGCCAAGGTGAGCTATGAATCGTGTTCTACAGCGTGCGCCGTGTCATTAATGATAAAATAGAGCTTCTCTACCTGCTCTTCCCAAGACACCAGCTTTACTTTCAGTCTCATTGTCTTCCTTCATATCTCACGCTCATAAAAACCCACATCGCCCATCTCATGAGATGCTTCCATGAGTGATTTGATCCTTCACTCTCTTCGTTTTAATTGACAGAAAGTACTCCAGCTCAAATCTGACGAGCACATCTTCAAGTTCATAAAGGCCAAGTTTGGCTTCGGGGCAACAAGGTAAGTCTTTGGTCATCTCTCAGGGCGCTACATCTAAGCCTTTTATCATCAGTCAAATGCCATATCGTGGTGTCTTATTCAGAAGTGAGATCTGCTCGGAGACTAGAGCGAGCCATTAATCCACTGTGATTAAATGCGTCCAGCTCTGGTGGAAAAATAACATCTGGCACGCAACGTAATCTGCTCACCCGCTAGATATTTATGGAGCCATTTGAGTTGATCAGATGAATTGCTGCACCCGATAATCTGTATAATATATATGCAAGCGCACTCCCTCCCTGCCTCTTTCTTTCAGAGACTTTGATGCCAGTCTCTATCTGTGCGAAGAGGCATTTGGCTTGTTGCCATTGGATACATTCGAGCGGTTGGCTGGCACGGTGCTGCTCTATCCGTATCTCTGCACCCTCAGTGTGCTCTTCATCTTACTGCTGCTGGTGGCACTCTCTAATCTCAGGTAAAAGTACTGCATCGCTTCCCTCTCTGTGAGAAACCGCTCAAGTGCAATGCCGCGCCGTATGCTGCGCATTAACCAGATGTGTTTCTGGGAATTTAAATATTCTCCTAATGGTCCGTTTTCTAATTAGAGCGCAGCAATAGGGTGAGAAATGACCAGAAGAGTCGCGGTTATAGCTTCATAACCACCCCGTCCACCACAGGTCACAATGCTAATTTATAATTAGAGTTATTATCTTTATTAGATGCACTACATAATAGATGTGTTTTTTTTCCATTAGGGCTTGTGAATGTGTTATTATGCTTAGTTCAAAGATGATTTGTTGTTGCTTTAAGGGTTGCAGTGGCCCTCTTTTTGTTCTCTTTTCTTATCAGAATCAAATGAGCCCACAAAAACCCAGAGGCGAGCTCACACACACATGCACGCACACACAGAGACTATATATACCATCTTGCAAAATCAATGAAAACGGAACAGGTTGCTGGTTAAATAGGGTTTGTCACTATATGTGTGTTTTTTTTTGTTGTATTATTATTATTATTTTACTTACGCAAACACGGGGAGAACATGCAAACTCCACACAGAAATGTCAACTTACCCAGCCAGGACTTGAACCAGGACTTGAACCAGCGACCTTCTTGCTGTGAGATGACTGAGCCCTTATGTGGTTTATTTTAATAGAGTTTGTTCACTAACAGGGTGTCCGTGGGGTCTTAAAAGTTATTAAAAGCTGATAAATTAATTATGAGAAAATTAAGGCCCTTAAAAGGTATTAAGAAGTCTTAATTGCGTTTTTACGAGGTCTTAAATTTTGTTCAAGCATTGTCCAAAGTGTTTGACTCCAAAAAAAACATAAATAAATGTATTTTCCCTCCTAATATTAACAACGGCGTGCTCAATCCACACAATTAGTCCTGGTGATGTCACGTAATTTGCGACAAACACAGGAAGGTGATGTGACTTAAAAAGGTATTGAAATTACCTTTAGGATTCCTGCATATACCCTTTTTAATTTTGACCGTTGTTCTTTTTCTCGTGTTTAGAAACTGCTTCTTTCAGAGCATTTTAGAATTTAAGTAAGACTAAGGGAATTTAGGAAATTGTAATAATTTGGATGGCCACTATAGATACAGAAGGCTATACGCTAATGATTGTGTATGGCAAAAAAATGTCCCCACAAGGTCAATATTTGCTTAACATTTCACCGACATTTGCGAAAGACAATACAGGAATAAAGCAATACAATGTAGAAATACACACACATGCATAACCTTGGTAAACCCAATTACAGTTTTACACTGTGTGAATTGGTCACGTGATCAAATATTTGACCTGTTTATTTTTTTCCCCAATTTCTGTTTAACGGTAAGAGATTTTTTTCTTTTTAAAACATAATAGTTTTAATAACTCATTTCTAATAACTGATTTATTTTCTCTTTGTCATGATGACAGTAAATAATATTTTACTAGATATTTTTAAGACACTTATATACAGCTTAAAGTGACATTTAAAGGCTTAACTAGGTTAATTAGGTTAACTAGGCAGGTTAGGGTAATTAGGCAAGTTATTGTATAATGATGGTTTGTTCTGTAGACTATCGGAAAAAATATATATAGCTTTAAGGGGCTAATAATTTTGTCCCTAAAATGTTTTTTTTTTTTTTTTATAAAAACTTTTAGTCTAGTCAAAATAAAAGTACCATTACTTGCCCAAAAATGTAGTGCATAAAGGTATCTGTTTTAAATATTTCTAAATGAATGAGTAAAAACCTTTTAAAACCTTTTAAAATACCTTTTTTAGACCTTTTAGTAGTGAGTATTACACTGTGAAAGGTTTATGCGTTTACATGCAATTTGTATATGTGTGTGTGAAAACCTGACATTCTGTAGTGCATTTAGTTATTATTTAAGGCCATTTGGCGATTTTAGTCATCATGCAGTAAACATGCTTCATTTTCTCATCAGTGACTCTGGGTCATTGTATGTAAAGATTTTGATCATCTTCTTAGAGACTTTTAATGCTTTCATGCAGTTTGGTGCACTCTCAGAAAATAAAATGGTACAATGTTGTACCAAAAAAGGTACAAAACCTTGTCACTGGGGCAGTACCTTTTTATGGAACAGAATTGTACCTTAAGACAAAGAAACAAATGTGTGCCATTGCAGTTTGTACCTTTAAGGACGTTATTTGTACCATGGAAAACTCAAATGTACCTTTGATTTTTAAACCTGCAGATACAATATTGTACCTTTATCAGAGGTACAAATGTGTTCCTTCAAGAACTATTTAAAGGCATTTTGCTTTATGCAAAATGCGTCAATTTATTTTCAGTAAATATAAAACATCAAATACATTTTTAAACATGTTTTAGTTTACAAAAAAGTTTCTTTTTGTGTAAATGCACCTTCCATTTACAATAAAGAATAAAAAATACTCTAACATAAATCAAAAGATCTATTTTTGCTAAACATTTCACAACACCTTTCACAAAACTGTTACAGAAACACATTCTCCTGTGTACAATATAAAACATTTTGTTTCTCCAATTATCACACAATACCTTTGTAATTTTAAAATAAACATATAATTATGCAAAAGTATTGTAACGAGATATTCACAATGTTTAATTAGTTTTACAATACTAAAATGTTTGCACCAAACGCCAAAAGGTGCAGATATCAATAATGTAAATGTATTCATCAGAAAATGCTCACCAAATGTTTATTAAAAATGCCTTAAATGTTTAGTTTACAATACCTATAGTTTTGTTTTTTACCAGTTGTTTTGTATTATAGAACTTAATAATGAATGTTTATGAGCTTCTTTAAACATATGCTTTTAATTGATGATTCATATTTTAATATGGAAATTAGTCATAAAATCACTGTCTTTCAGTAATATTTATTTTCATAGATATTGTATTAATGAAGGAGTTGTCCAACACTTATGTACCTTTTTAATGAGAACAATTGTATACCTTCATTTCAGTTGTACCATAAAAGGTACAGAACAGCATCATAAGAGATCTTTTCTGTACAATATAGGGTACAACTTTTACAAAGGTACAAAACTGTTCCTTAAGGAACATTATTTGTACCACTGTGTACCTTTTTTTTCTGAGTGTGCACTTAAAAAGCGCACAAAATGCAATTTACTTTTTATGTGCGATGTTTGATTGTACAGGTATCACAGGACTGATTTTTCTACTCAGCCAATCCCATAGACGAGAGAAAAATAAAGTATTGACTGCAGGTTGAAGAAAAATAGTGGAGTAAAAGTACTGATATAGCACTAAAATTACACAATTTTTAAAACTACTTAGTAAAGTACAATTCCTGAGAAAAAATACTCAATTACAGTAATTTGAGTATTTGTGATTTGTTACTTTACACCACTGATAGTGACATAGGTATTACAAGGAGAGGGTGACTTATAGCAACATTACCCATGTCCCCATTTTTTTTTTTTTCAAAAGGCTTACAAATGGCCAAGAATGTTTTTATAATAATATAATAATTTGTTCAAAAGCAATGTAAACACATGGATTGTCCCAACAATTCACAAAAATAATGTGCGCAAGAGTGTAAATTGTGTGTGTATGTGTGTGCTTGTGTGTGAATCAATAGGCTTGTTTGGTTTTGTAATTTTTTGGTTGTTTTCCATTTGGTTCATTTGGAATTTGCATCATTCCTTCTTTTTTCCCCCCTAATTATTAATTCCAGCATGAACGGGTTAGGCCAAGCAAGCCGAGAGAAAGAGGACAGGACCTTTAAGATGCGGCCAGATGTTGCTTACAACCTCATGCACACCGTGTTCTTCGGCCTGCTCGCCTTTTCCACTATGAGGTAAGCAGCTCGTAAATTGGAAAGTTTTGTTGCTTTCATTCCATGTACACCAATCCACCCCCCCCCCCCCCCCCCCCCCCTCAATGCAAATATTTGACTTCTGTATTTTCCTCACTCTGCCGTCTGTAATTTCATTCCCTGCCGCTGCCGCTATGGTGCATCTCAATTTCAGCCTCTTCTCCATTTCCACTTTCATTTCCTGTCCTCCACTCTGCTTTTGTGATCTTCTTTATCTTATTAGTCCGTATCCCAACTTGCTGGTTCATTCCAGATTTTAATGATGAATGAATTATGGTGGAACATGGTAAGATCGCTCCATAAAGTTTAGGTGGGTGTTGGAATTGAAAAGAATGCTATTAAAGGCTTTTGTGTTTGTGGTGTTTTATTTTGAATATTGTGATAGAATAGAAGACACTAAAAGATTTTATCTTTCCTGCTGGCAGGATGAAATATTTGTGGACTGGCCATATGTGTACAATCGCTGCCTTCGGGGTTTGTGGAAAGGAGGTGTGGGCGCTGTATCTGAGAGTCCTTCACTGCAACACTAAAACTGCGGTGAGAGATCACATAAAGACATACAGCACAAATGAAACACATTTAAAAAGTGTTGTTTAAAAGGTATGGTTAGTATGATTTATCATTAAACTGTTGTAGCAAACTCCTAAGCAATACAAAAAATATGTTCTTAATTACTGTAAGGATCAGATCACTTAACTGAAGATACAGTATATTCTAGACATACAGTGTTGACGTTCTTTCAGATTTATTGAAAAAGAAAAACTGAAATATCACATTGTCATAAGTATTCAGACTCTTAGCTCAGTATTTAGTTAGAAGCGCCCTTATGACCTAATACATCCATGCTTCTTTTTGTGAAAGATGCAACAAGTTTTTCACACCTGTATTTGAGGATCCACTGCCATTCCTCTTTACAGAACTTCGTCCAGTTCTGTCAGGTTGGATGGTAAACGTTGGTGGACAGCCATTTATAGGTCTCTCCAGAGATGCTCAATTGGGTTTAAGTCAGGGCTCTGGCTGAGCCATTCAAGAACGGTCATGGAGTTGTTGTGAAGCCGATTCTTCGTTATTTTAGCTGTGTGCTTAGAGTCAATGTCTTGTTGGAAGGTAAACCTTTGGCCCAGTTTGAAGTCCTAAGCACTCTGTAGAAAATTTTCATCCAGGATTTCCCTGTAGAACTCACTTAAAAAAAACATTATATTGTTTAACTGTAGATTAACTGTGGTGTCCACCCTATACACAACAACTTAAGCCTTTCTGATTTTGCTTGAACTGTAATAAACATGCACCTTATATAAAGCTGTACAATAATTACTGTGAAAATTGCTATTAAAAATAAACTTTGTTTTTACTTTTTCAATTTCTGTTTTAATACAGTAATAGGAATATTTAAAAAAGATTATATTGCTATAGGCGATTCGGTGGCGCAGTCTGTAGCATGTTCACCTCACAACAAGAGGGTCGCTGGTTCGAACCTCGGCTGGGTCAGTTGGCTTTTCTGTGTGTAGTTTGTTCTCCTCGTGTTGGTGTGGGTTTCCTCCGGGTTCTCCGGTTTCCCCCACAAGTCCAAAGACATGTGGTATAGGTGGATTGGGCAGGCTAAATTGTCCGTAGTGTATGTGTGTGTGTGTATGTGTGTGTGAATGAGAGTGTATGGGTGTTTCCCAGTGATGGGTTGCGCCTGGAAGGGCATCTGCTGCGTAAAACATGTGCTGGATAAGTTGGTGGTTCATTCCGCTGTGGTGACCCCGGAATAGTAAAGGGACTAAGCCAAAAAGAAAATGAATGAATGGATGTATAGCTATAATGGCTAGGCTTATTTTTTAGTAGCTGTTATTTCAATCTTCAAAATATTCATTTAATATTCAGATTTAATTGGTTCTAGTACAAAAATAAATAAACAAAAAAGTATCTTTTTCTGGTCAATGCTTTGGTATGTTAACAGCACATACACATGGTAGAAAACAAGTAAAGTGCAACAATTTATAATGAACTGTCCTTTACAAAAAGAGAAATGTCAAAGTAATATGCCTAAATATATATTTAGGATGCATAATTCATAGAAATGACCAGTGTGTGAAACGCTTTGCAGTAAAACTACTTTCTGAATAATTTATGTCATGAACATAAGAATTGTAAGAAACATCTCCATTACATCTTATAATAAGAGATATAAAGAAATAATCTGATTCCAGTTACACACACAAAATTCAGTCCAGGTCCAGATCTTATTTTGCTGCATATTATTCACATTTCCATGAAATAGTCAGGAAAAAAAGAGTAGATTCAGAAAAAAATTCAGATTACAATTATTCAAGTATTGCAATTTTCAACATTTTCTAATAGCATTTTTTCGCATTGTCTGTAAAGGTCACAGCTGACTTAAAGTATCTTCAAAGCATCTGACATGCTCTGCTCCACAGCTATCATTTTTAAGAAGAAAAATATATATTTAATAATTCATGGATAATGCTTACCTGAAAAATGACATCTGCTTTATTTACTGACAATTGACCGATTTATGTCAATATACATGCATCCTTCTATCTATCTATCTATCTATCTACCTACCTACCTACCTACCTACCTACCTACCTACCTACCTACCTACCTACCTACCTACCTGTCTGTCTGTCTGTCTGTCTGTCTGTCTGTCTGTCTGTCTGTCTGTCTGTCTGTCTGTCTGTCTGTCTGTCTGTCTGTCTGTCTGTCTGTCTGTCTATCTATCTATCTATCTATCTATCTATCTATCTATCTATCTATCTATCATCTGTCTGTCTGTCTGTCTGTCTGTCTGTCTGTCTGTCTGTCTGTCTGTCTGTCTGTCCATGCATGTATTCCTGTAACTACCTACCTATATACATACCTACCTACCTACCTACCTACCTACCTACCTACCTACCTACCTACCTACCTACCTACCTACCTACCTATCTATCTATCTATCTATCTATCTATCTATCTATCTATCTATCTATCTATCTATCTATCTATCTATCTATCTATCTATCTATCTATCTATCTATCTATCTATCTATCTATCTATCTATCTATCTATCTATCTATCTATCTATCTACCTATCTAATTGTTGTTTTCTGCGACATGCAAAAACAAAAAAATGCTGATTGCTTTTTGTCCACGTGCATCATCTCTCAGCCATGGGTATCTGTATATAATGGGTCCATTTTAGACACACGGTCATGGTTTAGTAGATAATGGGGGCAGCAGTGTTTACCCAATTTCCCTCTCTGTCTCTCTCTTTCTCTCTCTTATATTCAGTACAAGCAGTAGCGAAAGACACACGTCTGAAATAGAATCCAATGCATATTTGTAGAAGCCCACAAAAACAAAGATGCTTATCACATATCGCTGTATGCAAGTGTAATTTGGAAACTGTAATGCTTACTGATATTGAGCTTCGACGAAGCGTAGTGTTACTTTCTGATTTGTATTATTTTTCCTGCATGAACGTGCCCATGTGTACGCAGATGGAAGTGTCCATTTCCCCACTAGGGGGCAGTGTAGTTCCAGCCCTCAAGCCCAAACAATTACATCTTGTGTATTCCAATTCAGGTGGCTATTTATCCATTTATGTTATTAATCTGTTTCCACAGATGAGACTGATCAGGTACTCGGTGCCTATTGTAATCCTGGCGTTTCTTTATTACAAGGTAAGACATTTTCACTTAGGCTGTCATGTATCTATTTGCATATATTGCAGTTCCGCCTGGGTAACTGTACACCGTAAACAATCAAGCAAGAAACCAGGAGCACACAAATGGAATTCATATCCCACTGTGTGTGTTATTTAGGAGACTTCTGATTTCAGACGTTGTTTTTTTCTCTCTCTGTGTTAACATAGCAGTGGGAGTATGCAATCAGATATGAATTTGTGTGTATGGATGTTTGTTGGGTTGCTTTGTTGATCATTGATTATCGTGAGTCATTCCCATTACAGCAGTCTTGCACGCTCGCTCCATCTCAATCGCTGTCTTTCTGTTGACAGTTCTGGCCCAGACTGATGGAGGAGATTTCGGAGCTGAGAGAGTTTTATGACCCAGACACCGTGGAGCTAATGGAGTGGATCAGGTAAAACAGCTGTAATCTTCCTCTTACACGCTAAAAGCAAACACTCACTGACAGCCTTCAGAGCAAGGGTCTGCAACCTTAGGCATGCAAGCACTGTTGGCATGTAGAGCTGTATTCGTTGGCACTGATGAGAGCGAGAGATTTGAGTTTTTCATTTACTTAGTGGTTGATTTCTTTTTTTTTAGAAGTGTTAAAAAAGTCTCTCGCATCTGCATGCCAAACTTGCTCTGCAGTAATTCCTCCTCACCATCCTGCAATCTGGTTTTATTTAGTTATGTGCTGTGTGGAGTTTAGTTCTTTTAGGGGCATAATATTTTGTAAAGGGTCAGAGATGAGGCATCATTATGTTTGGTCTGCATCAAATTTCATTTGACAAAAGTGTTGTTTTTATTAATAGAAAGCAATGTTTAAGTAACTTTTGTGAACATATAATGTCAATATATGGGGCAAAATATACCCATATAACAGGTAAATTTATGTAAAATAATAAACAATATACTTATGTTCAACTGTACTTTTTAAGATGTGTAAAAGAAGAACTGATCATACTATTTTTTTTTAATAAACGCCTTTAAACAAAGTATCTAATTCTTAACCCATTTGAGCCCAACTATGAAGTTTATATTTGCCATTTTCCTTTTATAAGTAATTTTCTACATATTATCCATGTTTAATTTCTCAATGACATACAAGCAAACAACCAAATAAAAGATTTTAAGAAGGAAAAATAGGAATTGATTTACTTCCTGTCACATGAGGCCTTCAACTTCCTACCCCTTATTTCAGGATGCAAAATGGTTGCAAACCTTCCCAAATAAAGCCAATTTTCATGGTACAAAAAAATATTATTAGTTTTGCTCACAAATGTATATCAACATAATCATCTCTAGATTCATCCAAATAAAACAAATCTTTCAAGAGATCTATAGTTTTTGTATACTTTGTCAAACCTTCAGGCAGCAGCTGTAGTTGCCGATGGGCAAATACCTTGTGAGTTCATAAATCATGGGGAATTACGGAATAATGTGTTAATAAGTTAGTAAATCAAGGTTATTGGTCTTGTTTAATGATTTTTGCTTTTTATAATACCCCATCTAAACAACAGCCTAACCATTTAAATGATATATTTAAAGTAAACTTTTTTTGATACAAAATTTGAGCAAAATTTTCAAAAATAAAATGAAGAGTAAAATTACCATCTCCCACTGGTCCCACTCCTACAAAGAGTTAAAATAACACTGGAGCAGAGTTAAAGTGCTGAGTGAACAGAGAATAATGAACTCCTGCTGTTAAAAAGCAGAATCGCTGAAGAAAAACAAAACTACAACCAAATTTAGGGTGTACTCACACTATGCTATCCGAACCGTGCCCAGGCCTGTTTCCCGGATCGTTTGAGAAGAGTGAGTGCTCTGAACCGGGCTCAAGCACAGTTCACTTGGCAGGCCCTGGCCCTTTTGAAAGAGGTGGGCCTGATGGTTCACTTGGGCTCAGGCGCGGTACGCTTGCAGTATGAGTGCAAGGGGGCCTAAGCCCAAAACTGAAAGCGAGACGTGACTTTTAAGGGACTGTATCATATGGATTAATTAATCATTCTTACGGTTCAATGAACGCAAACTGTCGTAGATTATTAAAGACACAAACCCCTCACTGCACGTCAGCTGCACCTTCAGCAAACCTCCTAATTCCTGCACCACGAGGACTTTATGAGCGTCAAAAGTGGCTGATCGGTTCGGCAAAATATTTGACTGCGTGTCACCACATATCAAACGACTTAAACGATATAACTAAAGAAATCTCCAATGTGCTGAGCGAGAGCGCTTCTCTTCCTTAACTGAACAGTGCGTCATCGATGACGTAAGCGTGCCCAGGCCCGAATGTAATGTGAGTGCGGGCCGTCGGGGGAGACAGGAGGGGGGGACAAGTGTGCTTTGGCCCAGTTCAACTCAACTGTACATAGTGTGAGTACGCCCTCAGTCACAACCGTAGGCCCTGCTGTCCACACAAACATGGGTGTTGTCTAAATTGCAGCTCATTTTTACACTAAAACACAGTATCAGGTCACTGAAAACCAAATTTTTTAAAACTCTTGTCAGGGTGAAGATTTTCAAAAGCACCAGGGTCTGTGTTTTTTAGAAAATTGAGAAAAAATGTTTTTGTTTACAAAAATACCTGTGTAGGTGTAGACATGGCCTTAGGAACTGAAAACTCAATAAATCTCTCAAAATCTCATCACAAAATCTATTTCTGTCAGATGTCTACAAAAGTCTGTAGTGAGATTTACTGAAAATATTTGTTTTGTTAGATGACACCATTGTGTTATGCATTTACTTCTGTGTATTTACACAAGAATTTACTATACTTTTTGACTCTTGATTTTCATTCATTCATTCGTTTTGGCTTAGTGCCTTATATTAATCAGGGGTCACCACAGCTTTTTCACTTATCATTTTGACATATATATATATATGTATACTGTCTGCTTCATTTCTGCTGATACTGCTCCTTTAACAGATATTTAACTGACTGTAAGACACTTTGCAAGTACATGTCAATTTACACTAACCCTAACCCCAACCTAGCAGTCTATTTATAATCTAATGAGAATTAGTTGGCATGTAGGTGCAATGTAACTTAAATTCAACAAAATGCGTTAAAAGGAACTTCAAAATAAAGTGATACTCTTTTCTGAGCTCAAAAGGTCCTTGAGCCCTGGGCTCCCTCCTGTTTGCAGGGCGAGAGGGGAGCTCTGAGCTCAGGTCAGTCTCGAGAACTCCCCCTTTTTTGATAAGAGCTGATGAAAGAAAATGATTGCTATGAAGAGATATGCTGCTGGATGAGAGTTTGACTGTAGTGCTAAATTTAGATTAATCAATTCACTTGTAGTGCATGTTTTTGGAATGTGGGAGGAAACCAGAGAACCCGGGGGAAACCCACGAGAGCATGCTAACTTCGCACAGACACGACAGTCGGCCTGTTAAAGGACTAGAACTGGTGACGTTCTTGCTGTGAGGCAACAGTGTTAATCGCTGGGCCACTGTACCGCCCTATGAAGGGAAAATTGGAGGAGTAGGGGTGGAAGAGGGGATTATTCAAATCGGAGATGACTGTAGTGAGAAACCCTGGCTCTTTATAGTGGTTTAGGAATCATCTAATTGGTGGATCATCATACCTGCCGTTTTTCCCGGGAGTCTCCCGTATTTCAAACCCATCTCCCATATTGTTTTGTCTCCCGGAAAACTCCCGGAATTCCAGTCAACCCCGCCCCCCCTCCCCGGCTTCTCAGCTTTTTGGTACAGTCCGGCCTAAAACAGTTTGCGCGCACCCACAAACAACCCCCCACCCCACCCCCCACCCCCTCCCGCTCTTCAGTTCGCGCACACCCACAATCTCCCACCCCCGGCTCTTCAATTCGCGCGCACCCCCTCTTAGTATTGCGCGCACCCCCCGCCCCGGTCTTACGAAATTTATGGTCCAAATGTTGGCAGGTATGTGGATCATACATAGTTGATGCAGAACCAGCCGTGTTCAATCATAATCATGTGATCCTCGAAAAATTAGTTTATAAATAAACTTCACTAGTTGTAAATAACAACAGCAACAATACTACTACTACTACTACTACTAATAATAATAATAATAATAATAATAGTTGTTGTAATGCTGTTGTCATAATGATAATAATTAGCTGCGGTGCTTGAAAAATTTATGCTTGACTCATTGAAAAGATGTTTCTTTTTTATAATATTTATTTATTCATTTATAATGCTTTACATTGTAAAATATTTAAATTAACGTTTTAAAATAACTGCTGTGTGCATATAATAATGATTCGATCTGGAATACCACGTCTTTTTACACACTACTCACACAATGACACTTGAACATGACACTTTAAGAAAAGATGTCTTTGACGCCACAAGTTAGCGCCACACAACTCACAACAAGGGAAGTGCAAAAACAACAACATCACATGCATAATGTGGTAAAGTGTAAAAAAAACAAAAACTCCCTCATTTGAATAATTCAGTAATGACGCCATGCGTCTGAGAAAACAGAACATAGCATTCGACACCTCAGAAATCACAACATATTGCATTTCACAGCCATTAAAAAGGAAAATCGGCACTTTGCATCTATAAAATTGCCAACCTCTATATCAAACTAATGTAAAAATTCTTTCCTCCTGCCTCTCATTCATTCCATTACAAACTGTGAAGGACACAAATAAAAAGCAGCAGTGAGCGCTCTATTCATCCCACAAGATTTGCAGCAGTATGGCAGCAGGTAGCTGTGTTTGGAACCGGGCCGCCGCTTAAAGGTGGACGTCATGAATTAGACATTAGGTGCTGGAGAGACTCCAACGGTTGGCAACAGAGGGTTTCGTCAATGACAATATTCTCAGAGAAAAAAGAAAAGAAAAAAACAACAACACGCTTGCTCATACAGTAGTCAAGTTTATTTAGCTGTGAGAATGAGTGAGACATCGGCCCTGCAGTGACACAGGTGATCTCTCCCTGAAGAAAATGTGATTTGTGTCATGGATTAGTGGTTGAGTTCCCTTGGCTGGCGCTCCGGCATTAAGCCGCTTCCACACGCTAATTAACCATCAGATGAAAGAGTTAAGCGGGGATCACTTCACACTTCTGCCTGTGCGTGGCTTGCCAAAGCCTGCACTGTTTTATATGTAGATTAGCTGAGATGCTCTTCTGCCTGGAAGGGAGGGCGGGCATGAAAAAGCGTATCAGGGAGAGTGGCAGAATCAGCCTCTTCTAACCGTGATTGGAGCTCGCTGCATAATAAACCACATACTGGGGCACAATGTGAAAAAGGGAGGGCGAACAACTACTACTGTGCGAGCAGCGCTGTCAAGCAATCTTCTGATTTATCTTGAGCTAAAAGCAACACATTAGACGTAATATATGAGTGCATGAACGCTCCTAGTTTTTCACTTTTACGATTTGGCTGTACACTTTTAGAGCGATAGGTGTTACATAGGCGGGATTCTCATGAGCGATTGATTCTGTGTTTTTGTTGCGATTCTCCTCACGTGAGAAACACACAGAAAACTTGACTCCGAGGAGGCCTACGATAGCCAAAGAAAGCCATTCGTTAGCATTCTCTTTCATCTTGCTTGCTGGAAGTGTGAAATTTGAAATCTGCCATCTTTGCTCTTGGCGTAATCTTAAGGATTATGAGTATTATATGCAAAACTGAAGAAACATATCCCATTAGTTAACATTCCGTGGGCTTGTGGAAGATCTGTGTAGAGGATTTATGTTTTTATTGGAAATATGTTTCTTTGTGGAGAGAGTTGAATGGCTGTTTACTTGTGTTCATGTTGTTAAGGCAGCAACGCACTGCCTTACATACTGTATCAGAATGTAAATGAACTTAAATGTAGATGCTGAATTAATTCTAACTCAACAGTTTGTTGCATTGTACGTCAGTCTGGATGGATAGTTTTTTGCTCCCTTTTGTGAGACATGTTTGTGTAAAAAATAAAAAAACTTGTTTTTTTTATTGAATCAAAAAAGTAAAAAGGGGGATTGTCAGTCTTTCAAAAATCACAACAACAACAACAACAACAACAACAACAACAACAACAACAACAACAACAACAACAACAACAACAACAACAGTGCTCAGCATAATTAAGTACACCCCATTTTAAAAATGAACATTTTTAACATTTTCTCAGTGAATATATGCAATGTATTTTGGTGCATTTAAACAAAACATGTTTATTTAACAGATATATTTATTAAAATAATATTTTAGTCACCAAACATATTTAGAAATTGAAAGATAATACAATTAAATTCAAGCAAAATATTGCAAAAATAAATTACAACCTACAAAATTTCAACTAAATGTTTCCATTTTTTTGCTTTAAGTTTGTATTTAATATTTTTCTATAGCATATAAATTTGCTTGTACTAGTTTTTGGACCGTTATTGTAAGTTATTTTGTTAGATAAGCTGCAGATTTGGCTTCAGTACTGACTAATCTAATGTATATGAACAAATATAATATTGTAAAGCTTCCTATTACAAATATGAATTTAAAAGAGAGATTTGTGAGGATTGTACTTATATATGCTGAGCACTGCATGTCTAAAAAAATCTCACTTCAAGCTAGTTTGTATCATTTGAGCTTTGAGGTTTGTTACTGCATGTCGTGTACTAACTTGTGAACTGTGCACCCACTGGATGACTCTGGTCTACAAGGCACTTCTTGGTCTGGTGCCTATTTTCCCTTCTTCATAGGTCAAAAAGCTACTATGTGAAATTCATCATTTCTCTGCTCCCCAAGTTCGAACTGAAATACGGAAGTGAGCTTTTAGTCATGCTGCTCCCTCATATTGGAATACACTTCAGTCTGAACAAGGGATGCTCAATGCGGTTAATTTTGCCAACCGACAACCGCTGCTTGTTAACTGAATATTAACAGTTAATTTGTCGGATTAATAATAAATGATTATTTAATAATAAAAATATAATGTTTTATGATTTATTTTAACATGCGAACAACAGCATACAGAACATACAGAGTTATCATTATGCAAAAATCAAGAAAATCTTTGCATTTGTTTGATTCGTAGATTATGTAGGCTATTTTAAAAATGGATCTTTTATAAGAACTATTATTAACAGTAATTTTCCAAATGAAAATTTGAAAAGTTGGTTTGTTGGTTGTACACTAAATCATCACAACTGTAGCCTATTTGTTGTGTTTATGAGCGGTGCCGGAGCGCACTCTGATGGAGAGAAAATCCTGCCGCCCCGACTTGTGGCCGGCTAGTTTTCAAAGCAGAGCACATTTCAGAAAGTTTTGTTTTGCGGCTTCTTTCTCCAATTGTGCAAATAAACGGATGTGTTTATGTTGCGAATCCAGGAGTGAGGCATTATTATGAACATCCCTAGTAGGGTTGGGCGATGTCGACCAATTTGGCATTGTGCGATGTCTAATGTGAAACATCGCAATTGACGATGGCGTCGGTGAATGAATGAATTATTTGTTGCCTACCGTTTCAACTAGCTGCCCCGCATAGTCTTTGTTTTACCCATAACCAAATCATAAATTAATAAAGAAAAGTTAAACACAAATTACCACCTGTCAATCACCTTTTTCGTGGGATAAATAGGCAGAGTCATCTGTGATCTGGCGTTGACAAACTTGGTTGGTAAAAAAGATGCACAACCAACAGCATCCAACCAACAGTATCTGAGGTTTTCGCTAAAATGACTAAGTACAAGTGTGAAAGTGAAAGATTGAAGCAGTGTACTGATGCTGTGACACGTTACCTGATAGAGTCATAAGACAGAAGAGTCGTTAGATAGAGACAAGGTTAATTAAAATCACTTTTAACAACTATAGTGAGCCGTGATCCAGCAGTACATCCTTGATAAACTGTTCGACGTGCACTCCTTTCTGTGGTGACTGCTAGAGCTCAGAGTCAGACGTGCGCATAGCTCACATTAGCACATGACAGAATTTGTGTGTGCGTGTGTGTGTGTGTGTGGTCACGTGATGTGCGTTTTCAACTAGTCTAGATTCTAGATGAAACGCCAATGTGGGCATGGATTGTTTTTGTTCTAAAATGCCATTTTAAAAGACAAATTAGTGTAAACGGAGTCGTGTATTTTTCGTGAGCGGGTTGCTGCTGCGATGGGGCGGGGCGGAGGATCGCGATGCCAGCTCAGCATCGTGATGTCTATCGAACATTGGTGATGGACGATGGCATCGTCTATCGAGCCGACCCTAGTCCCTAGTCTAAAACCAAACTGTATTTTTTTATATTATTTTTATTTTTTCATAGGTCGTGTGCTGCAGACCTCTTGGTCAGGTCGACCTTGTAAATGAGATCTGGTTAAATAAAAAGTAAAATCATGAAATTCTGGAAAAAAAAATGTCAGATAGAAGTCAATGTGGCTTGCTAATTGTGTGATAGGTTGCTGGGTGATTATTTAGGAATATTTCCTCGCCGCTGTCGCCACTGGCTTGCATGGATCGGGATCTGTAGAGCTCCGCATCGATGGATTTGCTCTTCAGTGTTTGGATTCTCAGTTGTGATTATTAAACCACACTGAACTGAGCTAAACTGAACTGAACTTAAACACTGAAAACTAAACTGACACTGTTTTAATTCACTATAATCTTCTATGTGAAGCTGCTTTGACACAATCTACATTGTAAAAGTGCTATAGAAATAAAGGTGAATTGAATTGAATATTAAACTATTATTTAGGGATTTATATTCTGTAGAATTCAAATAATCCACATTGAGCACATAAACTTTTAACCTACCTGACAAAAAGCTAATATTTGACATTGAAAAAAGTTTTATTGTATATGTATACTGTTCATTCTTTAAAGCCCAAAGTGTACTTCCGTTTTGAAGTGAAAGTCATGTACATCTGAGCGCATATCCTTCCAAAGTATATTCCATTTGATAGTGTGCATGAACCAAAGGCTCTTTCAAGGAGAGTCAGTTCAGAGTCTGTTTCCATATTTGCAACACCTCCAAGCAGATTCTTTGGACCTTCAAGACAAACTCCAGTCGAAAGGAGAAGTACAGGAAGCTCAGTATTTTGCCAGACTCTCACAGTTCAGTAACACATTCTGACATAAAAGGGTGCATTTCAGGTCCAGCCAGTGAGCATATGCCAAAGACTGTTTCATAACACTGACTGTTTCTGTAGGAAACAGAGCTTCTGACAGCAGCTGCAGTGATACAATGATTTTACCAGTTAATTGGTAATTGGCTCATTTATGTAGAAGGCAGGAGTTGCCCTTACCCCAGTCATATCATTATGAGTATCTGATTTGCGAGAAACCTTTTTGCATTCATAAGGGTTTTATAAATATCTTATTGGATGTATCCATGTTGCCAATGTTAAAATCTTAAAATAAGCCATTTGCTTCAGTCAGTCAAAATGCTATTTACTGTGACAAGTAATAAACACTTTCCCAGAGATGGGTTGCGGCTGGAAGGGCATCCGCTGTGTAAAACGTGTGCTGGATAAGTTGGCGGTTCATTCCGCTGTGGCGACCCCGGATTAATAAAGGGACTAAGCTGAAAAGAATATGAATGAGTAATAAGCACACACACAGGCACACATATTGCTCTTGTATTTTTGTAATGATTATTTATGTTAAAGGTCAAGTAGAATATAAGTAATACAATGCATATACAATAAAAAAAAATAGGTATCTGTTGGAAAAACGCATGTAAGTTTCTCTCTTCAAACATCAAACATGTCAATCCGTAATGTTATTCTAACACAAATGATGTGTTCACAGGTTTGGTTTGATTAAAAGCACAAACAACACAAATAAGCACAAACAACACTGAATAACAACATCTAAACAAACCAAAAACAGGAGAATATGCTCAAACATACGTTTTTTCCCCTGTCACAGTCAATATTTTACCCATTACGGTTCAATATAGGAGTTGGAAAAATGTCTTCTTGCAGCAAATGTTAATTTTTGAGTAACAAAGGAATTCTTTTACACATTTATTATAAATATTATTATTATTATTTATTTTATTTTTTACAATTTTTCGATAGTTTCTTTTTTGTGTGTCTGGACAAATCTCGATCGAGAAGTGTGGCACACAGTCAAAATATTCTGCCCCCATTACAATCACTGAAGCTGTGTGCGCAGAAGGTGAAACAATTCTTTCTTCTTGCATCATATATCTGCATTTAGTTTGGGATTTTGCAAGTACTGAATTCAGTCAGCCAGTGTGCATACTCAACAAACTTGAAATATTTTCCTCACATAACAAGCCGAATGCCTTTGTTTTCATAAACTCAACAGAAATGAGAGATTGGTTGTCAGTGCCGCACAAAAAAAAAATAATAATAATAAAAAAAAAAATAATGCAATTCCATTTTTACATTTCACTTTAATTGCAACAGCAACTATTTATTTTGAATTTGAGAGGCAGTTTTGTCTAATATCCAACCTTGGTTGCCATCCTGTCAATTCACTTTTTGGTTAATAAGTAAAGTCAGTTTTGTTTTGTTTTGCTCTGTTCCATTGCATGGTCACAATAGGTTCCTTTAAAAAAAATGAAGGTCAGATGAGAAAGGATGTGTTAGTTCCTAGAGCAAACCATTAATGGGAATGGCATCATAATGTTAAGTTGACTTTATTAGTACCTGTTAGTATTAGTACCTATTAGTATTAGGTTTATTTTTTCCCTTCACTTCGTCAATTGGTGAAGTTTTTTTTTCCTCGCCACTGTCGCCACTGCTTTGCTCGGATTGGGACTTGTGGAGCTTCGCATCGATGGATTTGCTTTTCAGTGTTTGAACTTTCAGCAGTGAAAATTAAACCACACTGAACTTAACTAAACAGAAGTTCAACTCTGAAGTCTGGACTTTACTAGAACTTCTATGCTTTGACATAATCTACATTGTAAAAGCGCTATAGAAATAAACATGAATTGAATGAATTGACCTGTAGGTAGATTTCTTTTTGCAGCAAAAGTTGGCATTTGATACAATCAAATCAACTCATATCACTACAGACACACAGGTTCCCACAGGAAAATCAAAAAAACTCATCAGGTTAAAAAAAATAAACAAATCCTAAAATACTCACTGGAATATGTGTAACGCATGCCTGCTGAGTTAGCAGATAATCTAATGTCACTCCCAAGCAAAATGAAGAGCACGATCCATAACACGACGACTTACCAAACATCAATAACCACTAACTGTCTAGAGCAGGTGTTTTCAACCTGTGTGGTTAGGTGTGAGAACACTTGAGTAAATTATGTTTGGCCGTCCACTAGAAGGCAATCTGATCAGTCACACAGCTAACTATCAGGCAGCCATAAAGTAGAGTTGGTGCTTTCGAATAATGTTATTCATTACAAAAAGAATAAAAGTGACCGGTGGCTTTTTAAGAATAAATATGGTGAAAGTAGGATTGGTGAGCCGTCAGACAAAAAAGAAGACAATTGAAGAATTATGACTTTAAACTTTTGACTGATGACTTTAAACTGAAGTTCAGTGAAAAAAAACAAAGACCTGTGTGGATCAAAATGACATAAGTATGATGAACAGAACATAAATACGGATTCACATGCATCAGAGTTAATAACGAACCACATCCAGAGTCTGTTGGATGTTCAGAGGTGATTGCAAACGACAGTTTGTAACCTGTAAAACTGATATGTCACTTACAAATGAAACACTCGATGTTAAAAGATGAACAATGTTGACTTTTTTAGACATAAGAAAATCAGTATTAATGGGTCAAAAGCATAGACTGTAAAAGATATGGACGTAGTATCCGTGACGTCACCCTTAGGTTTATGAAGAACCCAAAAGAAGCTACTAGAAGGCGTGGCCGACCGTCGCCATTTTGTTCGCGCGTCATCGCATCAACCCGGGCATACCATACAAGGGCAAAGAGGCGGAGCGTGAGCGGATCTACAGACGCCCTGCTTAGACGGGCTTTCCTAAGGGAGAAACGCTTAATACTGCATCACCTGCGACTCGTTTGTGTTCTGACCACATGTGCTTGGTTGTACACTTTATCAATAAAGTGTTTAGACTTTTAAAAACACTGTTTCATAAGCAACGTCATAAGCGCAATGCTTAGTGGCTCTATGCGTTACATATTGAGCCACTAAACATTGTGCTTATGACATTTTTCAACAGGAGAAAAGTGCGAATGACGTCCAAAAACTTCAGATATAGTCTGTTTTAGTAAATGCAAGGCTAATTATGAAGTCCAGGCAGAACACTGTATGACAACGCTTCAGATGACTGTTCTAGAGCCTACAGCTAATAATCTGTCAGATTCTGGAGTGCATTACAGCTCTAAAGAACATTATAAATGATAAATGATCTTAAATAAAACAAATACATTCATAGAGATGGTATATAATTATATATTTCACTCACCTGGCAAATGGAGGCCACGTGAATGGCTTGTGAGCACAATTAAGTGCACACAGCATGCTATATCATCTGATAATTGTAGGAAATAATTCCAAAAGGCAGCAGACTGTGTATAGTCACATAAAACAACACAAAAATACGATGAATTGCCGAGATCAGCGGCTAATCAGCCGTAATCAGCTGAGGTGAAGTGACGGCGACCAGCGAGACCTAGCTGTCACTCAAGTGGCCACGCCCTTAATTATGCAAACTTAATATAACCTAATATAAAGGAAATGGATGAGTTATAAAAAAATTCACCCCTCACAGTTGTCACGAAGGGTAATAGTAGCTATATGAACCAAAATCGTTCTTTGTACCAGGCTGTAAACACCTTTTTTTCTGCTGTAAAGTTGGCCATTCTAACAGTGGGCTCAATAGAAATTTGCTCTATTATGGAGCCAGGACTAGCGGAATTTCGATGAATTGCAGTTTCAGTTACTTCCGTATTGGCTTCCTGAGGGAGAGCGGGAGGTTGCCGCTTGGTCAAAAGCAAACAATGACCAGCCAAACCACTCTGCCAGTAAAAGTGCTTACTGCTTCATAAGAGGGGTTGCATTTAGTTGGCAAGGCCAAAAAGGCTCATAAATTTGCAGAGAGCCTCATTCGTCCAGCAGCAATGGTCATCTGTAAAACTATTTTTAGACATAAGTATGCAAGTGACATCAGACAACACCAGAGATGGACAAACTCGGTCCTGCAGGGCCAGTGTCCCGCAGAGTTTTGCTCCGACACTTTGATTAGGGTTGTAGCTAAACTCTGCAGGACACCGGCCCTCCAGGACCGAGTTTGCCCATCCTTGCTCCAGAGAGTCTACAGTATCTGTTGATCAGCTGAGAAATCTTTGCAGTTACATGTATGCGTCTTCTCTCCATGAGTGATCAGTGGCCTTTCAGTGCGACCACATCTGTCCCGTTAGATGGAAGCGCTTTCTTTGTCGTCGTTCTGAGACTCTGTCATCACAGTCAGCCTTATCATTGTGAACGTCTCTCTGCCATGTAATTAATTTTGCCTCTTTTGTTTTGCCGCTTTCTACAGTGCACCCTTTTGTTATAGGGCCCTCAGAAGGAGTTATTTCTAAAATGTTGCCTTGTTTTGAAATAATGAAGATAAATGAGTCTTTTGTTTTCTCTAAAGGAAAAACTTTCCCAGCCCCTCCGAGCACAAGTCATTTTGTGTTTCCCATGCGAACAAAGACGCATTTTGTTCGCCTGCTGTTTTCTCTGGTTTTTATTTCTCTCTTTTCTTTGTGTTTTCGACATCTTCGCTCTCACTTCCACTCTAATTGTCACTCTAGCCACTTTCCTCCTCTTTCCATTCTAATTTGATCAAATTAGTGGCTTTTTCTGCTGCTGCTGCTGCTGTAGACGTCTCGATGGAGATGTTGTTGAAGACGTCTCAGTGGAGATATTTGACTAACGCGGCGCTAATAGCCGTGTTCGCAGATGCTCGACTTGTTTGAACTCCTGCAGAATTCCGCTAATTCACAAACACCCCAATATACACTCGGCTTGCACAAATGAAAGGTTACCTGACACCGTTTTACCATGCTATTTTCTTCTTGCTTTACCACCGAGAATTGCTCATTTTGTAATTTGTGAAAGTTGACGCTTTTTTCTTTTGCCAGTTGTTGTGAAATCTATCTGGAAGTCTCAGACGCATGATGGCCTGAATTATTACTCATTTGAAAGATTTCTGTAGCTCAGTAACAAATAGGTTTACTGGTCCCGAATTACTCAAAGTGACTTCTGAAACCTATAGAGTGGAATTTCATTTTACTTGAGCTCATTTCTTCGCTTGCAGATCAATCATTGACATTTTAAGTTGTGTTTTGGCCCGATCAATCAGTCTATCATCACCTCCCTCAGTCAGACTCTCCCCGAGGTCGGCCTCGCTCTCGCTCTTTCACTCTCTCTCTCTTTTTGATACACAGGATTAAGCTCCACACAACTTGAGAGCACTCAGATCTCATCCTGATTTAGCTTTATCCGCATACTGGCCAGTCTGAGCGTGTGTGTGTGTGTGTGTGTGTGTGTGCAGTGCATCTCATTGTCTGACATTCTGCCATTTGAAGGACCTTTAAGCAAGGCTATATGAACTGTTTGTTGCTGCATTCAGAAATGGTGAAAAGGTGTGCTGCTACTGCATTTCATTTATACCTTTGGAAAAAAATATTCCCTCTTTTGTTTTGTTCCTTTCCTTATTCACATGTCATCTGAAACTGGGTTCAATGAAATGGCACTTATTTGTTTGTCTGTACATGAAATGCAAAAAATGTGCGATTCAGGCATGTATACATGGAATGGTTAAAAAACACCTATGGTATTCTGTGGTATTATGGCTTTAAATATTTGATTAAAATGAAATACCTAAATATTTTCATATAGACCTGAATACACTGTTTAAATTTGTGAGAACTTGGGATATAAAAAGGTTATAAGTGGGATGGGTTCGGGTAGGGAAGCAGTTTTGTTCAAGTCTTATGTTGTATAGGTATTCATATACAATAGATAAGCCCACATAGAGTCTATTAATTTACTTGTCTAAATGTGTGAAAATTTATATTTAATCAGTTTTTAAATTAATTTCAGTAATAATATTGACGGGGCGTCACGTTGGCATAGTGGGTAGAACAATCGAATAAATACCAAATAAGTGAATCTAGATGGATTTGCATTGTAAACATTAAGTAAACGCTAAAAAACTATTATTTTTTTATTTCATAGATTACAGTAAGTTTTTAGTTATGATACCCCCAAAGTCATTCCGCATAAATCCACAGATTTTTTTACAAAATTTATGGCAGAAATAGCAAAAAATGTCTGCAGATTCTGTCTGACCCTAACAATAGCCAAAAATGCATTTTATTGGTTTTTGATTTGTCAAAAATTATTAGAATATTAAGATCACGTTTATATTCATTTAAAAATATTTTGTAAAATTTAAAGGTGATTTTCTCAATATTTAATTTTTTTATTGATATTTAACCCTCAGATTTAATAATTATATTTAAATATTGCTGTATCCTAACAAACCATACATCAATTTAATCAATTTATTCTTTTTTTATTTAGATTTTAGATGATGATGAGATATACAGTTGAAATCAGAATTATTAGCCCCCCTTTGATTTTTTTCTTTTTTCTTTTTTAAATATTTCCCAAATGATGTTTAACAGAGCAAGGACATTTTTACAGTATGTCTGATAATATTTTTTTCTTCTGGAGAAAGTCTTATTTGTTTTATTTTGGCTAGAATGAAAGCAGTTTTTTCAATAGTCTACAGAACAAACCATCGTTACACAATAACTTGCCTAATTACCCTAACATGTGTAGTTAACCTAATTAACCTAGTTAAGCATTTAAATGTCACTTTAAGCTGTATAGAAGTGTCTTGAAAAATATCTAGTAAAATATTATTTACTGTCATCATGACAAAGAGAAAATAAATCAGTTATTAGAAATGAGTTATTAAAACTATTATGTTTAGAAATGTATTGAAAAAATCTTCTCCGTTAAACAGAAATTTGGGAAAAAATAAACAGGGGGGCTAATAATTCAGGGGGCTAATAATTCTGACTTCAACTGTATATATATAAAATTTACATGGCAGTATATATATATATATATATATATATATATATATATATATATATATATATATATATATATATATATATATATATATATATATATATATATACAATCTGCATCTGACAATGTAATATTTTGTTTTGCTGTGATATATATTGCGATATGAATAGCTTTATTTGCATTTCATTGTTAGATTGATCAATTCTTTTTTATGAAGTGAAATTATAATAAATTACAAGCAAAAATCCGTAAATAAACTGCTTTATGGTTTTCTGGGGAGTTGAACAGTATTCAAGTACAGAAATCATGTCATATGTTGATTTCTCTCTTTTGTATGTTGTAGTGCTGTATTTATACCATATAATTGTAGTGTATTGAGTGTGAGATGGGACTCTCCTGATTGAAACAAAGAAATGTCTGTAGACTATGGTATGTCATGCTGTTCAGCCATATAATCTTAAAATGTGAGCAAAATCATCTGTTTTGTCATCACTTTAGACATTACGCTAGAATCATTCAAACACCAGCTCTAATGTGACCTTAGTGAATGAGCAACGGTTTCTGCTGTTGTGACATCAGCACAGATGTGAATGAATGGCGTAAGAGAGTTCCTGATATAAAAGGATTTTGAGACTTTCCGTGTTTGATTTTCTTTTTTATATATACAATTATGCTGTTGAACTGTATGCAATATGGCCTCCCACCAGTGCCGATATACAGCCATATCACACTGATCCAGTGTCACAACTGTAATATAAAGTAGATTATATAAAATATAATAATATAGACCCTATATACAGGTATATGACTTGAATACAAAGGTTACATTTTTGGTATTAGATTAGATTAGATATAGAATAGATTTCTGAAGATGTTCCCTTTAGTTTGTACGCTCTTGATTGAATTGTCATCAGTGCTTTATTCTGCCTTTCTAACCCTCTTCTGCCACTTTTGAAATATTGGCAGACTTTTTTTTTCATGTCAATCACCACCTTATAGATTTTTGTGATATTTCATGCTGACATACTATCAGACCTATTGACAAATGGTCACTGTGCAGAGCATATCATCCTGAGCCCTCATCTGTATCTGTCTGACCCACACCAACATCTCAGACATTTTTAATGAGTGATAATTTAGACAATTATGTCTAGCTAAGCAAATGAGGCTTTCTGAATATGTACTTACTTGATATACAAGCAGTCATATAAGCAGATGAAATCCAGATATTTGTCCAGTCATACTGTTATCATCACTCTTTGAAATGACTGAGTGCTTAACACACAACAACTGATTTATCAGTATTTCAAGAAGTGGATCAACATCAATCTAATCGAGGGTCATTCGTTATTCAAAAAAGCGTATCTGTCTAAAGAGATGTACTGCATGTGTCTCCATCTGTGAAGATATGGCTGGTCAGGTCACCCTTTGTGTGCCTCTCGTTGGAATATTAATGGCATTAATCAATTTTTATAATGTCAGCAGGGTGCAGGCTAACACAAGCTGACATTTACATAAGAGAATATAAATCTGAAATTAAATGTAAGTCGGGTGGAGGCCGGCGCAGTCCCTTGTCAATATGGAGTAATTACATAGAGACCCCCAATAGCTAGAGATGATGCGCTGAGGGAGGTCAGAGGTCAGAATTCAGTCTATTCAGAAATTTCTTGGTTAATAGACTTGCCTCCAGTGTAGATTTAAGACCATGTGTTGAAATTCAGGATATTCCTTTGTTGTGTCATTGCAGAGCAAAAATCATATAATACCCTTGAACCAAGGGTGTTGCAAATCTAGTAGAGGTTTTTGCTTTCAATGTTTAAATATATCCATCCATCCATCCATCCTTCCATCTAGGCAAGGCAAGGCAAGGCAAGTTTATTTATATAGCACATTTCATACACAGTGGCAATTCAAAGTGCTTTACATAAATAAAATACAGGAATAAAAAAGACAAGTGTAAGAAAAAAAATAAAAACAGATAATAAAAAACAGATAAAAACAGATAAAAATATGTTAAAACAGGTTGTAAAAGAATGAAAAAGAAGAGAAAAACATAATAGTGTGATTTGTCGGACGTAGCACAGTGCTCATTCAGTAAAGGCACAGCTAAACAGATGTGTTTTCAGTATGGATTTGAATGTGTCTAATGTTGGAGCACATCTGATCTATCTATGTCTGTCTGTCTGTCTCTCTCTCTCTCTCTCTCTCTCTCTCTCTCTCTCTCTCTCTCTCTCTATCTATCTATCTATCTATCTATCTATCTATCTATCTATCTATCTATCTATCTATCTATCTATCTATCTATCTATCTATCTATCTATCTATCTATCTATCTATCTATCTATCTATGTGCTTGAATCACATCTGGAGTTTGCCTTCTCATGTACGTACAGTAGATGTCGTCCCATTTGAAAGCACTGTGCCTTTACTGTTTATTTCTTCCCTTCATTAATTAATTATTCACCAATTAATTAATTAAATAAATATTCGTTTGTTATTGATTTTTTTTGCATATGTGACCACAAAACCAGACAATTTAGTGTGTCAATTTTTGTGAAATTTATATTTACTCATGACCAGGAAGCTGAATAAATAGGAACAAGTAAGCTTTCCATTGATATGGAGGTTTGTTAAGATAGGACAAGGTTTTGTTGAGATACAACTTTTTCAAAATCTGCAATCTGAGGGTTACATATGAAAAATCTCAAACATTACATACAGCATTGGTATACACTTTTTTTAGGAGAATAACTTAATCACAAAGCCACCTGTAACATGTTCATGTAAGTCTCAGTAAACTGTAAATCAGAGATCAAAGACACATGTTTTTTTTATGTTACAGTAATCTAAATATGAAGTCAATATGCTATTTTTCACAATCAAATGACCTCAAATGATAAATTTTAAAGGTCAATTGCTTTATAAGACCAAGACTTACAATCACAAAACTAACTGTAAAGGGTTTATGGGACAATCTACCAGAAATGTACATTATCTGTCCTTGAAATTAAAACTAAAATACAGTGAATTTCTAAATTGGACTGATGGTTGATTTCTGTGAGTTGTTCTGTAAAGGAATATGTCATTCTTTTGGTTCTCAGATTTTTGTTCTTTATTAAAACACTTTACAAATTGTCACCTTAATTATAATGCTGCGTTCACACCAGACGTGGAAGAAGCGTCAAGCGCAAGTGATTTACATGTTAAGTCAATGCAAAGGCACGAATAGACATCCTGCGGCGCGATACGCGCGAATGGTGCGGCACGAATGACACGATACACGCAAATGGCGTGGCGTGAATTAAGCGTTTTGCACGTTTGATGCAATTAACGTGCGAATCGCTCGAGTATAAAAATCTGAACTTCTGCGGACATTCGCGCCGCGTTAACTAATCACGAGCTTGCTCTTGCGGGGGCGTGATTATGAAGTATCGCCTGTTGTTGGTGTCCCGGGGGAAAATTCTCCTGCCTACACCGACAACAGTTCATCAAACTGGGCTCGGCTCAGTCAGAAGCACCGCTGAGTGCTTCCATCATCCAAGTTAAGTTTCTGGAGGAGTTTATGAGCCCACAGAGCTGGGTGCACCTCTGAAAGGATCTAGTGGACTCAGACACTGCTCCAAACGAATCGACGCTGTTTTTCAGCCTGTATAAAGCATTCACATCAATTGATTAAAAACACGAAATTATCAATACATTTTACATGTAAATACTATTTTACAATTATTATTGTTTCTATCAGTCCTGTCACATTTGCATTACATTTAACATAAAATACGTGCAATACACCTTTAAAGCTATGACTCAAAGGAAGTGGCATCATTTGATGAAGGGGAAGCTGACAGTGATTAAAGATGTATTCTATTTTTGAATTGTATGATTTATTTTTTTTATTTATTTATTTTTTTTTGAGGAGGACAAGCTTAAATGTCAGGCCCTGTCACAGTGAAAATGTACGTTTTTGCTAGAATGTTCCTTATGTAGTTATTTTTTTATATTTATAATAATAATTGTAATTGATTCCTATAAGCACCTTTAAAACTTAATACTCAAAGCGCTTTGCACTTAAAAAATAGAAGGTTAGCAGAAGAATGTGCCACAGCCATATCACTTTGCAGCCCAAGACTGGCTACTCACTGAAGCTAAGCAGGGTTGCGCTTGGTCAGTACCTAAATGGGAGACCACATGGGAAAAACTAGGTTGCTGTTGGAAGTGATGTTAGTGCGGCCAGCAGGGTGCGCTCAACCTCCAGTCTGTGTGAGTCCTAATCCCCTAGTATAGTGAAGGGGAGACCATACTGTCAGTGAGTGCGTCTTTCGGATGAGACGTTAAACCGAGGTCCTGACTCTCTGCGGTCATTAAAAATCTCATGGCACTTCTCGTAAAGAGTAGGGGTGTAACCCCGGTGTCCTGGCCAAATTCCCACCATTCGACCTTACCCATCATGGCCTCCCAATCATCCCCATCCACCGAATTGGCTCTATCACTGTATGTCCACTCCACCTATAGCTGGTGTGTGATGAGGCACTGGCATTGTTGTCCTGTGACCTCCATCGCATCATCCAAGTGGATGCTGCAGACTGGTGGTGTGAAGAGACTTTGGGTGTATGGTCCTACAAGATAAATGCGCTATATAAATACACATTACATTACATTACAAAAAAACAGTTATAATAATAAAACAAGTCAGAAACATTGTAAATATAATAATAAATAACAATAGGAAAATCTATAAAAGTGAGTTATATATTACAGTAAACTGTAAATCAGACTTCAAATATTTACTAAATATCTTCATGACACATTGACTTTACTTAATATTCCAATGATAATTGGCATGTAAGAAAAATCAATAATTGCCCATACTGTGTATTTATGGCTATTGCCAAATATGTACCTGTTCAACATGAGAGTCTTTATGTGGCCCAAGATCACATATATTGATTTTGAGCATATATGGATTTACATTTTCAAAGCCCTTCAGACTTTATAAACTGCCACTTAGATATGAATGCATTCGCCAATGAAACTCAAATAAAATGCTTTCTGTCAAATAACAGGAAACGGTTTATCATTGTGTCCTCATCTCCGGGAAATCATATGACATTGAGTGAGGGCTGTTTGGATGCATTACTGGTGATGAAATGTGCTTTCGAAATCAATAATTCTGCTCTATGGTCGCTGTCATTGATGAAGGATAAAACACAAGTTTCTTTACTCTATTATTGAAGCCTTTTGCTGTGTGAACATTGAAGTGTGGGGAGAAAAGGCTCTGTAAAAGAGAAGAAGGCTGAGGAGATCATTTGTCTGTGATGGCATCTGCTCTGCTGTAGTTGACCAAGTGCTTCTCTGTGGCTGATATTTGATTGAAATTAGTCTGAGTGGAAAATCCTTCATCTGGGGCTGGAGGTGGCTCGTGAGAACATTTCTTTGGAGTCTTGCCTGAACATTTTTAGGCTTGTTCTTGGACAGATTTTTACAAACCGTTGTCCTCACAACATGTTTGATTGAATATTTTGTGAATGTTTTTGCCATTTTAAAAATCTCCAAATGAGCAAACTAGTGTTCCATACCTTACTGAAATTATATCATATTTAATTTTTCTCATAATAAAGATTTTAGATTTTAATCGTATAATCAAAACACTTTTATTAATGGTATCCTTTATTTCAGGACTCATTATCACTAATGTCTGTTTGTTTATTATTGTTCTAACTTTTATACATTCATTTGAAACGCTAAACAGATCTGACATGAAGGGAACACATTGTTTTGTGTATCTTCCTTTGAGGCCAGCATTGATAATTAGACCTTGAAACGTTAAAGGCTAGAGGTCCTTTAACAAAATGAAACAATAAACAAAATGTGAGTGGGTACAACAGCACTCTTCTTTATTTCTGTGTGATTTGGCACAGACTGACCCATAAGTGCTTTTTGTCTTGCCAGATAATTTCATTTGTTTGAAGCACGGTCTCTCTAGGTTTAGACAAGACAATACTACTCTAGAACAAGCTCACATATCAGAAATACACACAATTATGCTGGAAAACATGACTAGAGATGTTGATAAAGACAAGAATGTGTTCAATTAATGTTTTTGGTTTTTATGTTTAAATATGTGAGTGGGGGATGAATCTTTTCTCCCTCTCTTCATCTATCCGTCCTTCTAACTTTCTCAATCTGTCTCTCATTCTATCCATCTTTATCCACCCAACCATTGATCTATTCAACTTACTCCATTCATCTTTGTTCATCCATTCCTCTCCAAAAGTCTATCCTCTATGCATTCCTGCCTGTCTGTTCATCTGTCCATCCATTCGTCTGTCCGTCCATCCATTTGTCCATCCATCTGTCCATCCATTCGTCTGTCCGTCCATCCAACCATCCGTCTGTCCATCCATTTGTCCATCCAACCATCCATCTGTCCATCCATCCAACATTCCATCTGATCAACCATCCATCCGTCAGTCCATCCATCTGGCCATCCATCCAACCATCCACCCAACCATCCATCCATCCATCCATCCATCCATCCATCCATCCATCCATCCAGCCATCCATCCAACCATTCATCCATCCATTCAACCATCCATCCATCCAACCAGCTATGCATCCATCCATCCATCCATCCATCCATCCATCCATCCAACCAACTATCCATCCATCCATCCATCCATCCATCCATCCATCCATCCATCCATCCATCCAAGCATCCATCCATCCAAGCATCCATCCATCCATTCATCCATCCGACCATCCATCTGACCATACATCTGTCCATCCATCCAACCATCCATCCATCCGTCCATCCATCCAACCATCTATCTGTCCATCCATCCAACCATCCATCCGTTGATGCATCTAACCATCCATCTGTCTGTCCATCCATCCGACCATCCATCCAACCATCCATCCAACCATACATCAATTTCTGTTTGTCCATCCATTCATCTCATTCTGTTTGTCTGTCCATTCATCCTTGTTCAAATGTCCATTGACTGATCTCTGACTCCGATCTCCGATCCATGCATCTCTGTTTTAATAATTTTGAATAGGGACAGATAACATATACTGTGCAGAAATACAGCTTAAAAAAACAGTCATCTAATGCATATTTCCTAAATCTTATTTGCAACACTTGACCATAGAAGGGCTTTGTTTTAAAGTATATCATCAATCTATCTATCTATCTATCCATCCATCCCTCTATCCATCCATTCATTCATCCATCCATATATATATATATATATATATATATATATATATATATATATATATATATATATATATATATATATTTATTTATATCTACAACCCTCCACCAATCCATCCATCTATCTATCCATCCAGCTCCAACTCTTGATTCATCCTTCTATCTCCAACTCTTCATTTATCCTTTCATCTCCAACTCTATACCCATCCTTCCATCTCCAACTCTCCATCCATCCCTCAATATCTATTCATACCCATCCATCCATCCTTCCATTCAACCATCCATCCATCCATCCTTCCTTTCATCCATCTCCAGCCCTCCAACCATCTCCATCCTTCATCCATTCATCTCTTTTTGTCCAGCTATCCTTCTCCTTCTCTTTGTCTGTATATCTATGTCCAAATGTCAGTTCACAGATATCCATGAATCATCAATCTCCAACCCCCCATCAATCCATACATCTTCAACCCTACAACTATCTCCATCCCTCCACCCATTAATCTCTTTTTGTCCAACTGTCCTTCTCTTGTTTGCCCATCCATCCGTCCATCCATCCGTCCATCCATCCATCCATCCATCCATCCATCCATCCATCCATCCATCCATCCATCCACCCATCCATCCATCTATATATCCATCCATCTCCTACCCTCCATCAATCTATCCATCTCCAACCATACAACTATCACCATTCCTTCATTCAATCATTTCTTTTTATCCAACTATCCTTCTGTTTGTCCATCCATCCATACATATATGCATCCATCCATCCATACATCTATCTATTTATTTATTTATTCATCCATTCATATCTATCAATCCATCCATCCATCCCTTCATCCATCTCCAACCCTTGAATCTCCAGTCCTTCATCCATTCATCCCTTTTTGGCCAACTATACTTCTCCTTCTCTTTGTCTGTCCATTTATCTCCATTCCTCAATTCATTCATTTTTCATTTCATTTATTTTTGATGTTCAAATTCCCCACTAGCCTCAAAGCCACCTACCCTGAACTCTATTACTAGAACAACCTCTGTCTCTCGTAGTATTTTTCATAGGTGTATGTACAGGTAATGTGATCAGACATTAAGTTTGTCTTTGAGGTGAAGGTCATGTCAAATACTTTGAGCCTGCTGTAATTGGAGTCATTTTTCTTTCGTTGCTGCTTCATAGCTGTCTTGTTAAACTTTGGATTGAAAATAGCTGTTGGTCACCCTGCACGATCCGTGTGTGTTTGTGAATCTGTCCCCTATGTTAATGCCTTTCATGTGTGGCAGTTATTGAACCCAGTGCAAGGTTTTTCTGTACGGTTTGTGATCACAGTTGACCCATACTGACTACACTTGCTCCTCTGTAATGAAATATTTTGTTCAGGCATCCAATATTTAATTCAGCTCATTCCAGACTGGACAGAAATGAAACCGTCATATCCTTTGTAACCTTCAGAAGCACAGACACTTTGTCTTTTCCAGTTTGAGCTGCAAGCAACCTTGAAGCAAGACGTCTGTGACAGTATTTCGTTTTATTGCCCAAACAAATTGAACAGACACGGGGTGGGAGATTTGAGTGCCCGAGGCTGCTTTTTTAATCAGCGGATGTTTTGACTTGTTTTGCTCCGGGACTTGGATTACGTTGGGTCAGACATCAAGTGACGACCCAACAAATAAAATGATGTTTTTGTTTTATCAATTTATTTATTTACCTTTTGTATTTTTGTGGGGAAAATGGAGAAAAATAAAAAGGTATATCTGTCTACCTGTCTGTCTATCTTCCCTTGTTATATGTTGAAAGTACGAGCTGTAGTAATCACAGTAATTTGTGTACATTTACATTTACAGTGGTTTCTAAAATGCCTTTTTGCGAATGTATTTTCAGTAGTTTGGATCATGCTTATTTGTGATAGTTTTGGTTGAAGTTTTGTTGATGTTTTTTTTTTTTTTTTAAGAATGAAGGCATATTCCCAGTCCATTCATGTAATTTCTGACTGTAGTTGTGTGTTTACATTTCGTCACCTTGGAATTATAAGGTTCTATCTACGTTCTTAATGATTTTGAGATATTGAGCTTCAACGTTTTTGCATTCCATATAGCAAACTGTATGTGTGTAACATTTGTTTTTTAAATAAAAAGTCTTAAAATGTAAACAAGTTCTAAAAAAAAACATTACATAATGTAAATGAGTTGTCATTTAATAAGAATACTGTATGTCAATAACTCAATTTTGACAAAAATGTCCGATAGAACCTTATAATTCTAAGGTGACGATTTCTCTCCATACAGTATTTTGCGCACTGTGAAACTCCGTTTGGATGTTCACACACACACACAAGTGAACACATTCCCACCAGCAGATAGAGAGATTGCGTCGGAAAATATGTTGCGTCAACCAGATGGAGTATTAAAAAAAGAAATCTGTGGAGTCTGGTAAAAGGATACATCCCGCTTTCAGCCTCACGTCTGGTGTGCGACCCAAAACAATTATAGTGAGAATACTGAAAAAAAAACAGCAGCTCAGATTTACTTGCATAGAAATTTGGTGAACAAATGCAAATTAAGTAATTAATTAATTCATTTTCCTTTGGTTTAGTCTCTTTATTCATCGGGGGTTGCCACAGTGGAATGACCAGCCAGCTTATCCAGCATATGTTTTACACAGCGGATGCCCTTCCAGCTGCAACACAGTACTGCGAAACACCCATACACACTCATTCACACATACACTAAGGCCAATTTGGCTTATTCAATTCACCTACGGCGCATGTCTCTGGACTATGGGGGAAACTGGAGAACCCGGAGGAAACCCACGCCAACACAGAGAGACTCAAAGACCTCAAAGAAATGCCTTTTGGTCCAGCCGGGACTCAAACCAGTGACCTTGCTGCGAGGCAACAGTGTTAACCACTGAGCCATGGTGTCACCCTGCAAATAAATTGTATTTCTGTAATAATATATAAGACTAGTACAGACAACTAGAATACATATAAATATAATGTCTATAACGTCTATAATGCTCTACATCTCCTATAAAAAATCAGCCTATAAAACTGATTAACAAATATATACATAATATTTGCTAACTATATTTTTGCTATGGTTTTTCTAAATGTTTTGCTTCTTTTGATCAGTTACAGTCTTTATTGTATTGTAGAAAGGGTCAGTGAATCATCACAGACGCACTTTCTATTTGAGCACACAAACGTGTGTCGTCAAAGTCCCTTTAAGGCAAGTCATTTCATTCGGCAGCCATCTTTGAAACACCTCTCGGGCAGTAAGCTCGGGCATTCTGTTTGAATGGGGAAAAACATCAAGCTCTCCAAAACTGCTTGCCAAGCTTATAATTGAATTTCATATTAGGAATCACCAATAAAATTAAACAACAACTGTGTCTTTAGTTTCATTTCTAAACATCCAAATCACACAAAATCTGCAGAAACTCACGTCTGGTCCAAGCCCCTCCACAGGAGTATCGTCAGTCTATAGCGATCGATGATTGGTTGCTGCACTAGAAGGCCATCTTTATTCGCCATATAGTGATCGATGATTGGCTCCTGTACTAGTAGGCGGGGCTTTATTCACCATATTGACTGTTAAACTTTTCCCCATTTAAAAAGATTTGAGTGACATGTCTTGTGTATTCTATAGGCTGTGTCCGAAACCGCCTACTACTCAGTGGATACTGCATTTGAATTTACACGTACTACTCGGCCGTTAGAAAAGTACGTTCTATACAGTATGAATGTGAAAAGTATGAATGGAATTCCTACCTACAGTACCTGCGTCAGTTGGGTTGCTTCACTCCCATTCATGAATTTTTTCACGGGGCATCATGGGATAGCGCAGCGTGAATGGAATGCGCACTTCAAAATCTCGCCGGAAGTAGTAATTCATACGGGTACTTCTCGCATAATGATTTTTGAATTCTATGAAATTGGATGTACTACTTGGCTCGCATACTGATTTTAGCGTACTATATAGTATGGAAGTATACAGTTTCGAATGCAGCCATAGTCTTTGGTGTCGTTTATTCTTGTTTGTTTTTGACTGCCACAAACACCATCCTCGTTAACCCAAAACAAACAACGTCATAACAACACTAGGGTCCTTAAAGGGGAAAATAAATCTTCAGCTAAACAATGAGAAACACAAAAGCATTGTGATTACAAAGACTATACAACTTAGAAAATACTGACAGCCAATACTTCCTGAAAGAACAGTATAAAACTAGAAAAGTAAAGTCCGTAGACAAACTTTGTGGTGGCTTGAGAAAACCTAGCCTGAAAGTTTCTAAGTAGACTCAAAGTTTAAATAATTGAAGACGTTTTTAAGAAGTTTAAAACAGTTTGGATCTAGATAACTACATATATGTTAGCATATTTCTTGCTAGACAGTTGCTAGGGTGTTTAAATGGTTGCTAAGGTGTTGCTAGGATGTTTGAGGTGGTTGTTAGGCAGTTGCTAACATAAATTAGAATGGTTCTAGTTTGAATTACATTTTGCTAGCATGTTTCTAGTATAAACTAGCATGTTGTTACCATGGTTCTAGTATGAATTAGCATGTTGCTAGCATGTTTCAAGTATAAACGAGCATGTTGTTAGCATGATTTTAGTATGAATTAGCATGTTGCTAATATAATTAGTTTGTCTGTTAGTATGTTTTAGTATGAACTGGTATGTTGTTAGCATGTCCAATGTAAAGTCAATGGCAGTTTTTTTTAACAACCCCTGCTGAATAAAACCAGCATATGCTGGTAAGGTATGTTTTATGCTGGTATGCCGGTCTTGCTGGTTTTAGTGCTGGTATTGCTGGTTTCAATGCTGGTTTTGCTGGTCTCGATGCTGGTCTTGCTGGTTTCAGTGCTGGTCTCAATGCTGGTCTTGCTGGCCTGAGTGCTGGTCCTGACAAGCAAGACCAGCATTAAAACCAGTAAGACCAGCATTAAGACCAGCAAAACCAGCATTGAAACCAGCAAGACCAGCATACCAGCATCAAAACATACCTTACCAGCATATGCAGTTTTTTTCAGCAGGGATGTAAGTCTATGGGACAGTTGCTAGGGTGCTGTATGTGGTTGCTTGGGTGTGGCTAGTAAGTTGAAAGGTCATCAGTGATTGGCAGATTGGTAGTCTGAGTTAAATGAGCCCAATCTTAAGTCTGTATGGCAGTCTGGCGGAAAGTTATGAGGTCATAAAGTTTGGTCCAATGTTAAGTCAATGGGACTTTTCTGAATTTTCCGGGTCAGTTTTTGGAAAACTGTAAGTGGGATCAGTTGGAAAAGATATAGCAACCCGAGTCAGACCAGTTTGGAGGTTTGGAGTTAGTTTGGTTTTTGTAGCTTGAACAGTTTAGGAGGAGATGCATATAGAAATTTGTCTCAGAAGAAGACGGAAGAAGAAGAATACGTTTATGTAGTAGCAGTATGTTAGCTAACAGTAACAGTATGTTAGCTTTCTCAAGCCACCATAATGACATGTATAAGCTATGGTGAATTATGTAGTAACATGAATTATGTGTGTATAACTGTATCACCACAGTATCAAATATAATGAGGTAGACTATAAATGCTTATGTTTCTCTATTTGTTTCTCTCAGGGTTTTCTTCATGCAAATTATTGACTTAAGATTTGTGTACGTTTTCACAGCAAAACAACTTAATAATTTCTGCAAATTTTGAAACAAATTGTAAAAGGTGTAACCTTTGTTCAGTAACACTGAATCTCTCAACCTGGGCTCTATTTTCTCCTCCAGGCTTTTGTGTGGTGTTGAATGTTTTATAGCATGTTAAAGCTGAATTCGAAAGGGAATTTTTTTTTGTTGAACAGATGACCTCTGAAACATCCATCATGCTATTCAAATAACATACAGCTTCAGCACTTTCCTGCATGCATGCCATGCACATATATAAAATGACAGGAGACGGATCACATCCAAACAGAGTGCCTTTTAAACCCGCAGCAGACTACAAACCTTCTGCATTTCAGACATTGGTGATGGGAGTGTACAAATGACTGCATCTGTCCTCACTCAACCATTTCACATTTCCCCCGTTCACCTGAAATAAATGTCTGCAGATTTAGCTTTTCTCATAAATGCCACCACCAGACATCCAGGCCTCTTGTGCAATCTCCTGTCCTGAAATATTAGCGAAGGGAATGTAACAGAGCTCTCTCGTGTTTATTTTGTCTGGACAGATTGAAGACACCCAAACGGGCAGTGTTTGCAGGCAGCATGCAGCTGTTGGCAGGAATTAAGCTGTGTACGGGGAGAGTATTGACAAACCATCCACACTACGAGGACCAGGCGCTCAGGGAGAGGACCAGACAGGTAAGAGGCTCAGATTTGTTTTCACAATCAGTAAGTTTGCTTGAATCGCAATTCAGTCCTAGCTGGATGTCCAGGACTTTCAGGTCTCGTGGGACAACAGACTCACTTTTTTGGGGAAAAGTTTTTTCAAGTTCAAGTAAAAAACTAGTTTGAAAGATACAAGCTACAGTGTTGGGTAAGTTGCTTCAAATAAGTAATGCGTTACTAATTGCTAATTACATCATTACAATTTTATTTAAGCTACTGAAAAGTAATTTAATAATAATAATAATAATAATAATAATAATAATAATAATAATAATAATAATTCCTTACATTTATATAGCGCTTTTCTGGACACTCAAAACACATTTTTAGGGGGAATCTCCTCATCCACCATCAGTGTCCAGCATCCATGTGGATGATGCGATGGCAGCCATATTGTGCCAGACACCACATACCAGTTGATTGGTGGAGAGGAGACTGAGTGATGAAACGAATTATGATATAAGGATGGTTAGGAGGCCTTGATGAAAAGAGGCCAGGGGGAAATTTTGGCCAGGATGCCGTGGTTAAACACCTACTTTTGTTCAAAGAACATCCTGGGATTTTTAACGACCACAGAGAGGCAGGATCTCGGTTTAACGTCTCATTCGAAAGTCGGCTCTCACTGAGCAATATAAAGTCTCCATCAATATACTTTGGCATTAGGACCCAAACAGACTGCAGGTTGAGCACCCCCTGCTGGTCTCACTAATTACTTAATATGTAATTTTATCACTTGACTCAATAATGGTACATAAGAAACATATAGTTCTTTTAATTCTGTACACGTGGGCCTTTTAGCTTTATAAATAAAATAAATAATACTAAAAAGAAAAGTTAAACAATATTTTTGTCAAACACAAAATGTTTCACTGTATATTTTATGGCTGCACAATATATCGTTTTAGCATTGATATTGCTATGCACACATATGCAATGTCCAATTGGATTATAGTTGATCAGGTACAATAGTTTGTCATTTCAAAGTTCAAAGTTTCAAACATTTGACTATAAGCGTTTCAAGAGAATTTAAAAGCACACAGATGATTATGGTTGTAGCTTTAACAAAGGTTCTTTATATGCAATTATTTAAATTATGAAGACAACATTCAAAAAATGACGTTTGATTTCTGTTCAAACTACTTATTTACTGGTGTCCTGAAATTTTAGGCCTTAGAAAGTCTTACATTTGCTGAAACATTGTGTTGTAGGTCTTAAACCTTTTTTAAACAGGTCTTAATTGTCCTTTATGTATAGCTACTCAATCTGGCCATCACCAACACCTCAATAAAACTTATATCTTTTTATTTAAAAAAATTATTTTTTAACTCTATTTAGCATAAAGTTTAAATTATTTTCGCTTACAATAACATTTGTTTAATAGTTCTCCATGTTTTTTACTGCTGAGGACACTGACCATGACAGATATTTGTGCATACATTTAGTCTATTATAGTTATATAATATATAATATATATAATAATATATATTATAGTTATATATATATATATATATATATATATATATATATATATTTTTTTTTTTTTTTAAAGAAAACAAGTGTATGTATACAACTAGAACTTGCTTGTTTTAAAACATTATTTAAAATGTGTTGCTAAGAAATAACAAAATTATGTAACATTTTTTTTATTATTAAATAATTAGTATTGATGTACTATTAAATGTATTTATTTTTTTTTCCATTTGGGCCACAACGCGTTTAGCCCTGTATGAGTCTAAAATTTAGTTTATAATTGTCTTAAAAAGTCTTAAATTTAACATGGTGAAACCTGTAGAAACCCTGTATTTAAAATGAGTTGAAACAACACATTTTATGAGTTTGGTCACACTTTATTTTGACGGTCCGTTTGTTGAATTTAAGTTACATTGCAACTAATTATCATTAAATTATAAGTAGACTGTTAGGTTGGGGTTGGGGTTGGGGTTAGGGTTAGTGTAAGTTGACATGTAATTGCAAAGTTTCTTATAGTCAGTTAAATGTCTGTTGAAGGACTGTTAAATGTCAGTATCAACAGATATTAAGCAGACAGTCTACTAATACTCAAATGGACCATCAAAATAAAGTGTTACCATGAGTTTTTTTTTTTGCAACAAATGAATTGCTTTATGTTAAATACACTTAAATTTGTAAAAACTAAAAAGTCAACTTAATTCCTTCATGTTCTCTCAAAATAAATCGATTGTGTGAAACAGTGTACACAGTGATATTTTACATTTGATCATTCAAGTTTCGTGTCTAATTACTGTACGACGACTCAGAAAACCAGAAAAGCACTATTTATTTCATTTGTATCTTTTCTCTACTGTACTTATATATGCTTGTAATTTGTTTATTATGCAGTGCTCAGCACATATACTGTAAGTACACCCCTCATAAATTCATATTTTAATAGGAAGCTATACAATATTATATTTTTGCATATACATTAGATTAGTCAGTACTGAAGCCAAAACTGGAGCTTATCTAACAAAATAACGTATGATAATGGTCCAAAAACCAAAATGTATATGTAATAGAAAAATATTAAATACAAATTTAAAAATGAGGAAAAATCAAGAGAAGCAAAAAAATGGAAAAATTTAGTTGAAATTTTGTAGGTTGTAATTTTTTTTCAATATTTTGCATGAATTTAATTGTATTATCTTTCAATTTCTAAATATGTTTGGTGACTAAAATATTATTTAAATAAATATATCTATTTCATAAATCTGTTTTGTTTAAATGCACCAAAATACATTGCCTATTTTCACTGAGAAATGGTTAAAAAACGTTCATTTTCAAAATAGGGGTGTACTCAGTTATGCTGAGCACTGTATTTTATGCAGATGCACTGCGCTACAGACCCATTCTAATCCTTTTGAATTATTTCCAAATAGAGAAATTCAACTCATCTGGAGTTTTGTACAACTGTTGTTGTACAAAGATGTTTTGTACAACAACAAAATACAATGACTCTGCTTCTCTGAATTGATTTATGCAAAACTATACAATATATGTACAGTATTTAAGGCAGAAATAAGTAACTGTAATTAAATTACTTAAAATTAAAAGTAATGCTTTACTTTACATTTTCAGCTGATAAGTTTTAATTATTGTTACCTGTTACTTTCTAACTAATTATATCCAACTCTGACAAACAGTATCGAAATATTTAAAATACAAAACATGCATATATTTAATGTACATAATTTACATTTAATAAAAAGAAATGTAATGTTTTGATTCAGAATTGAACAGATGGCCAATCAGAATCCACGGCAGAAATAAAACACTTTTCTGAACAAAGAACCAAACGGTCTCTTTTGCAATTATGCCTCATTATGTAAATTTGAAATAAATGAAGCAGCGGTAAATCAGTGAGAAATAAACAAGATAGTAACACCAAAAAACACTTCAGATACTTTGTGAAGACGTTGGGAGAAATAAATGCGCTGAAAGTCTGAAAGTGTGAACCTTAAACAAATCAGTTGATAATCTTAATGATGAAATTACAAATGGACCGCGTCAAGAAGATCGTGAGTAAATGGTTCATAAATCCTTTTTAAGAGCTTTCTTAATGACATATGCACTGCTACATACTTAGCCTCATCAGCAGAAGTGTGACTTTTAGCATAATTAAATGAATTACATTTCTTGTCCGGGTTGTTGGAAGTTGACGTACCAGAAGGCGGCTTTGTGGAAGTGAAATAAACTCCACAGCACTATTGTTATGTGTAGAATATATATATATATATATATATATATATATATATATATATATATATATATATATATATATATATATATATATATATATATATATATATATATATATATATATATATATATCCTCCTTAATTACTAGCCCCTCTGTATATTTTTCCCCATTTTCTTGTTAGTGGTGGGAAAATGTTTTCAACTAGTTTCTTAGCATAGTAGTTTTCATAGCTCATTTCTAATAATTGAATTATTTTTATTTTTCAAGACACTAGTATTCAGCTTAAAGTGCAATTTAAAGGCTTTACTAGGTTATTTAGGTTAACTAAGTGAGTTGGGGTAATTGGTTTGTTCTGTAGACAAATGAAAAAATATATATTGCTTAAGTGGGGCTAATAATATTGACCATAAAATGGCAATGAAAAAAATAAAAACTGCTTTTATTCTCGCCAAAATAAAACAAATAAGACTTTATCCAGAAGAAAAAATATTATGGGAAATACTTTGAAAAATGTGTTGCTCTGATAAACATCATTTGGTTAAAAAAAAAAAAAGAAAATCACAGGAGGGCTAATAATTATGACTTTAACTGTGTATACAGACACACATTATAAATACAAAACACACATATTTAGATATGTAATGTATACATTTTCTAATCCTCATCTATTTTAAGAGTCTGATTGTTTCTCTTGCTCACTTTTCCATGTCATATTTCTTTTTTCCTTTTGACTACAGGACATAGAGGTTTATTGCTTGAGTTTTTGAGGCTGAATGTTGAGGTTAAGAGGTGGTAGAAGCCTGAGGAGGATTTCTTATGATCAAATAAGAGTGTGTTCATTCTCATATTTTTAGGGAGGGAGAATATACGCTTCTGAACTGCTGGAGAAAGTCTTCTTCTATAGCGTACCACCTTCATTCTGAGAATTGCTTTGACAAGAATGACCTAAATTTTCTATCAAACTAAAACAATAAAAGCTAAAACTCTCCTACTGGAGATAGAGGGTACAAGTGTGTTTATGTTGGACTTTGAAATGAGGAGTCAGGAGGAAGCGCTTTCTGGGTTTGGGTTACATTTATCTGTATTGATGTAATGATTCACAGTGAGTCGGTTGAAAATCGACTGAAATATGTGACGATTCAAACCAGTTGAAATGTTGAATGATGCTGTGTTTACAGGTACAATCTCGCTTTACCTGCACATCAGCGGCGAGCAAAAGGTGGGGTGGCAGAGTAAAATTACAGCGGTGAAGTGCGCCAGACAAACTGTGTGCAAATACTGCGAAGAGACTTTTACTTACACTAACAGAACAAGAAATATGATGCACATAAACCGTCAGTACAGTGCAAAACTACTGTCACAGATGTATATACGCAAAAAAAAATTTAAATAAGCCAAATCACGCAGACCGGATGATTTGCAGCTTCACTTGCTTCGACGATTGCTACAGAAATCACACAGTGCATCAGTGTTTACATAGCGAAAGTGTGAAGATTATTTTCAGACTGAAAGAAAAAGCTGTGCTAATACAGAAGCAGGTATAAGATTATTTTTACTCTCTCCCTTTCAGATGAGTTTATGCATATTTGCTTATTCTTATTGAATATTTAAAAATGTTCAAGATTATCTCTTCTTAAGTGTATCACACTGAAACTTAATATTTAATTTACTAATTAATTATACAAGTAATATTAATTATTCACCTTCATAATCATGTTCAACTCTTGTCTCTATTCTACTATATAATTGGTAATTTTATAATCAGTTTGTTATGCCTGTAGCCAGTCCCCTGGATCAGAGGGCCTATTGACCACCTCTCTGGTTTAGTAAAGGCTTTCCTCTCCACACCAGCCATCTCAGTCCTCATTGAAAGAGTTTTTTCATCAGCAGGGGACACTGTAAATGTACAAAGACCTCAGTTTATGGCAGTAAACAGAGATATGCTGATATTTCTTTTTTAAAATGTAAAATCACAGCACAGTCACAGTTTTAGTTTGTTTATGTTAATGAGTCATTAGTTTGTATTATTCTTGTTTTTTAAAAAGCATTTTAGTTATGGCAGAAAATATATTTTGAAAAAATGGGCAGCATTAACACAAAAATTAAATGGCTCTTCACCTTTTAATCATTTGTTTCATATAATTTTGTTAAATAATCATGACTAAATTGTGAATCGTGAGATTAGTATCGTGAATCATATCGAATTGTGAGTCTGGTGAATCGTTACATCCCTAATAAGTAAATATTAAGTTCAATGTGATGTTTACACTTCTTGTTTATCCCTTTAGTTCAACTTATTTCCATTCGTTAAGGTAATTTACATGGTAAGAAGCAATTAGCATTACGATATTTGTTGGCTGTTTCTATTAAAATTAGCTACTATATTTGAAATTTGGACTTTTACTTGCACATTGACAAAACTAATTGGCAACCCTGCAAAAAGGAATCTCTTTCTTACAAAACATAAGCACACTTCATGAAAAGTGAATATACAAACATGCAGAATTGCAAACATGCACATTACAGAACTTTTAATATAATATTATTTTTGAAACCTGCCAGTGAGAAGTTGCTTGTGATTGAGATTTGGAGGTTGATTTCACCAAAAAAACTCTTGAAAGTGTGAAAAACACTTGCATTACTGCCTTTTATTACTGTCCATATACTGTATATATATATATATATAGTATATATAAAGCCTCCAAAAGTTGAGATATAGTAATGGGAATTTGATCTTACAAAACCTTACAAAAAGTGTCAGATCAATTATCAACTGACTTGGTAACACAACTAATCTGACCAATCAGAGCTCTGTATGGGACGAGTTTATAAAGAACAAATCTAATGAGACTCTTTTAAAAATGTGGTCATGTGAAATGTATATTATGAAACGATTCAAATATTTTATGGCCTTAAATGCATGTCAAGCTGTTGAAGGACAACCATCAAAACAAAATAAAATGCTTCAAAAACAGCTAGGAATGTGCCTGAAGTCAATTCAAATGAATACTAGAAAAGTATGTGTTACTCCTTATTCATGTTGGAAGTCAGACCACGACTAAATATTTGAGATAAACAACTAAAATACAATGCAGTAAGGTGTCAAAGCACCCACTAACATTGCATGCATATTTTCCAGTAAAGTGCAACAGGACTGATTTTCAATTGTAGCTTAAGTACATTTAATGACAGGCTTAATATAAGTGATATTGTTGTTAATCAATGGTGTATTGTTTGCTGTTGACATTAAAATGCATGTACATATATATATATATACACAGATGAAGTCAGAATTTTAGACCCCTTTGATTTATTTTATTTTTTTTTAAATATTTCCCAAATGATGTTTAACAGAGCAAAAAAAATGTTCACAGTATGTCTGATAATATTTTTTCTTCTGGAGAAAGTCTTATTTGTTTTATTTTGGCTAGAATAAAAGCAGTTTTTAATTTTTTAAACACCATTTTAAGGACAATATTATTAGCCCCTTTAAGCTATTTTTTTTTGATAGTCTACAGAACAAACCATCATTATACAATAACTTGCCTAATTACCCTCACCTCCCTAGTTAACCTAATGAACCTAGTTAAGCCTTTTAAATGTCACTTTAAGCTGTATAGAAGTGTCTTGAAAAATATCTAGTAAAATATTATTTACTGTCATCATGGCAAAGATAAAATAAATCAGTTATTAGAGATGAGTTATTAAAACTATTATGTTTAGAAATGTGTTGAAAAAATCTACTCTCTGCTAAACAGAAATTGGAGAAAAAAATAAACAGAGGGGCAAATAATTCAGGGGGGCTAATAATTCTGACTTCAACTGTATATATAAAGAGTTCAGATGCAAAAGCCGTTAAACACCACTTCCGCCAAAATGAGTTAATGACACCAAGCGAATGCTTTAGGCACATAGAACATGTTCAACAAATATGTTTGCTTCAAATAATCTAAATCGCAGTGTCAACCCATTCAAAAATAACAGTTTGTTTGCAATAGCCTCTAAACGCAACTTGCCTTTGACAGCAAAAGCCGCTATATCCCGAGAACCAATCAGAAGACGCGAATCATATGTTTTCAATGTAATGGCACGCTGATATGAAGAGACTCTTTTATTCCGCCTCCGATTTAGATTTTAAAAGACGGAGTTAGAGGAATTGGATGAGACTGTCCGACTGTCAGTGAATGGCAAATGAAAACTTCCCTTACCTCAAAACTCTGTCCAGTCTTAAGTGTAAGTTGCATTCATAACGTTTTTTTTGCGCAGTGATGCTACTTTGATTGAGTCCAATTTACTATACATTTAATGGCAACTGCGTTTCACGAAAGACAAAGTTAAGATGCTGTTCTATTATCCCGCATGGATGCTATGAGGATAAAAAAGAAATGAAAAAGAGACAAAGACTGTGAGTATGGTGAGAATGAATGAATGACAGCTTCTAAAAGTGTCTGAAAGACATCCCTTTAGCTGGTTTTGACGCCAAAGAAAATCTACCTTGTTGTGACATTTTTGAAAAAAAGTTATTTTATTTACTGGCTAATAACCTTATCAATACCTATAAAATGAAGCTTCTGAACCTAATCAGAGGAGCCTGATAAAAAATGTTCGTTTACAAAAAAAAAAATATATATACAGTTTTATACATATATATATATATATATATATATATATATATATATATATATATATATATATATATATATATATATATATATATATATATATATATATATATATATATATATATATATATATATTAATACTTTTAAAATGAATTGGCAAATGGTAGAGAAAATGTGCCACCCGACCCACACACAAAAGCCATTCTATTACTGTTTTAATTGCATTATATGTACAGCAATGTTGTAAAAAAGAAATAATGCATTAAGAATTACACAACACATACTGTATTTGCCATATTTTAACTGTAAAGGAAAGAAAATTGACTTCTCATAGTTGGGACAAACTTTTGTGTGAAGCCATCGGTGGATACAAGCAGTTTTGCCATCGCAACAGATAAAGACACAGTATTAGGTTTCACTGCACAACCATGACAGCAGTTCCGAGCATACTATCAGTAACATTTTTGTATGTTTTATGTCTTACTATTGAGTCAAAGTTAAAAAGCAGCATGCTTTAACTGAATTAAGCTGAAGGTCACTTAATGACTTACCGTCACCAATATTTTTCATACATTTTTTATTCATATATGGCGAAAGTTAGTATTTCCAAGGCAATCAGTTGTTTACTTCATGATTAGTGTATTAATTTCCCCCCCAAAAGACCTGTTTTTTTCTGATTTGTGTACCTGTTGTCAACATGGGGGAAAAAAAAAGTAATTCATTGTAGTCACTAGTTACTTCTCACAAATAATAACTCAGTTACATCATTATAGAACTGACAAATTACCAAGGAAATTAAGTATTGTGTTACGTTTTAAAAGAGGAATATGCCAAAATACTTGGATTCCCACAGTATTATTTTAAATAGTTCTGGGCAAAAATTAATTGAGATTAATTGCATCCAAAATAAAAGTTTGTTTCAACAATTTAATTGTGTGTACTGTATATTTATTATGTATATATAAATACACACATGCCTGCATATATTTAAGAAAATGTTTATTTATATTTAGATATAAAATTGTATATGATACAAATTGTATATACATTTAAATATCTATATAACCAAATGCATTTGTATAGTTTTGTTTATATGTATGTGTGTATTATCAATAAATATATTCAAAACATGCATATGTTATGTCAAAACAATCTTTTATTTTGGATGCAATTAATTATGATTAATCTTTGCACTAATTTTAAATAAATAAAATGAACACTAAATAGTATCAATTATTAATATAAAACATTGTACACTGTTCTACAATATTTTACATATCAAATTTAATCTTTAATTGTAAATATTATCATTACTATAGTGGAACACTAAACTTAATAGATGGCTTAAAATGTATAACATTTATTGCTCAGACCACAACTGGTAAACAATTTAGTCTAAAAATATATTTTGCTTCATAAGAAATTAACTAAAAATAGAGAAGGTAGAAAGACCGATCATCAAAAAAATGCTATGACAAGATAAACTAATTTTGCCACGATTAATTAGGCTGTTTTTTCACGTCAGAACACTATTGATCTAGTGGCTCATCATTTCATCTGGAAACGGAGCTCACATTATCACCTGCGTTCTTACCATTCATTTTGAGGCAGCATCTGATGATATGAGGTGCTTTGTGAGGTACTTGCCATCGCTCAAACTCCTGGTCTTTGGTATGTGTGTAACTGTGTGATGATGTAAACATCCACACGACTCTGCCTTTGGTTGGCGAATGATAGAAACTCACTCATCAGTTCAATCAGCCAATCATCATCATCAGTTATGTGGTTGTCCCACTCCCAACACACACAAACTATTCATCATCATCATCATCATCAGTTATATGCCCCTCTCACCCTGCAACAAACACCAGAGCAGATCCTATAGCTGATAGTCTACACAGATGAAAACCACTTCTGTGAGCTCAATTATAGCTAATTATATTGTTTATATTAGTTATATTATTAAATATATGGTCACACTTTATTCTGATTGTCCGTTTGTTGAATTTAAGTTACATTGCATCTACATGCCAACAAATTAGGGTTAATGTCAGTTGACATGTACTTGCAAAGTTTCTTACAGTATAGTCAGTTTAATGTCTGTTGAAGGAGCAGATATTTAGCAGTCTACTAATACTCAAATGGACCATCAAAATAAAGTGTTACCAAATATATTAGTAATATAATGTCACATGTTATAGTTAGCGACGGTAACAGTGTTGTAACGGGGGAAACAGTAATTTGTTACTGAAAAAGTTAACAAAGTTTATTTATAACGCCATTATTCCCATCACTGGCCGTTATTGCATTGACAGAATGACAGTTCTCCCAAAACACAGTGCGCTCAAGTAGACAAAGTGAATAGTACCACGCTTTGAATGCTTTTGTATTCCATAGCGTGTACTATTTGCTGATGCAATATTGATATTTTTTTCTCATCCAACATTGATGATGAGGCGCCACCTTCCACCTCTCTTCTTTGCGAAAATGAAACATAAACACAACATATTATAAGTCTATGCAAAATAATAGTTCTTTTTAATAGTGCTTAGTTACATATTGTCATGAAAAATAGTGCATAAATAGCTATACATCAAATATCAGCAGAAATGTTATGAACCCATAGTTCATATTATTCAAGCCTTGATATAGTGTTTTTTGTAACAGTAATGCTGTTTGGTCGGTTGCCATGGATTTCATCAGTTATATCCGTTCTCTTCACTGTAGCGAGTGCGTCTGCAGCTTATGAGGAAATGAGTTTTAGTTGTGATGGTCTGTTTAATGCAGACATACCAAACCTTATCACCGCATTCAATTATGCTGCTGTTTACATATGAAATATTGTAAATATGTTTATGCGGTTTGTAAAACTACATATTATGCACTGATCTTTTTTCCCACTCCTTCTGCTTGCTTGGTGAAACTGTAGTTCTGTCTAAAATATTACTAGCATTAAAACTATAGGTGGGCATAGATTATTTTTTTTAATCTAGTTTAATCTCGAAATTAATCTAGATTAATCTAGATTAAAATGGCTCATTTGAATTCTGTCGAAAACATTCAGAATATGTGTGCTACCTAAATAATAAGTCTTTGAGAACGGGTTTCTCAAGCCAGGTGGCGCATTAGACCAGGGGCTCATCTGCTGTTTCCAAAATGCATCACAAACTGCTTGAGAAACTGTTCTACTTTGATAATTGGTGATGAAAATAAATGATGTTCAATGTGTTTACTAACCGTTTATTCAGTTAAACATGAATTTTGAACTGTAGGCCTACATAAGCTCCAAACAGCGATTTTTGATTACCTTAATCTGACTAAAGTCATAACTGAACTAAACAGAAATGGAATTAAGACATGGAGTATGCAGATATTAGTGGCATTATTGAAGTAAACTACGCGGTCTTTAGGACCTTTCGCCATATTTTCTGACAAGATCCACATGTGGCTGTCAGTAAAGGACCGCACACACACACACACAAATAAACACACACATCGCGAAATCTTTTCATTTTCTTTCCATTTGGCATGCATTATTAAATTCCATAACACTCTCACCAGTCTTTACTCATTATTTCCATCTAATACCCCAGTTTGTCCCGAGGGCATGAATGAAATGTTCGTGAGTTAAAGTGAAACTGCCGAACTGCAGTTAGAGTCAGGTATCCTGCTGATTTGATTCAGAAGGGCACTCTTTTGTCAGACGGCTCACCGGTGAGGTATACATCCGCGCTTATTTTATCAAGGTGAAAGTCATCATAGCTTGCGTAAAATAGACCCAGCTCCCAACCCAACTTTGAGAATAGATTAATGGCATTTTTTTTTTTTTCGCGCGATAAGAGTCTCGCGTTAACGCAGCACGTTAATGCCGATAACGGCACACCACTAATTAAAACATTTACGTTTCCTCTTTACATATACACACAAACACTGTATATTTTAATAACAGTAAGTCTCGACCCTTGAGCTTATAGTTTTCTGCAGGTGGAATCTGCTTCAGTGGCTTAATTAATTAGCATGTCAAGTAGAACAAGTCCTCCGATTCTCATAACTAAAGTCATATTATTCATCATTTAGATCCTTTTTTCACCAATTATTATCATGTTTAGTGATTTGATCACAAGTGGTCAGTTGGCACATTATCAGATGATTTTGATCAGATGGCCAAACATTAGTTCACAGTAGCATACAACAAAACTATAATCACAATACTGTATATAAAAATGTAAAAATAAAAAAAAAAACATGTAAAGCAAAAGTATGTTCTTTAGAATACAATAAAGAACACAATTGTGTGTGGGTTTTCGGAGGGAGAAGCATTCATTGCCTGGAGAAGCATCACGCAGGCATACTAGGGATATGCACGCAGGCATACTGTGATTTAGATTTTTACTGAGAATTGTGTGTAGTGTTTTGAAAAAAAGTGTTTTATGCAATTGAAAACTGAGTTCAGTTTTCCATTTTGAGTGACAGGTTTCAAAAAGCGTGTGACATTTAAAGATTTTGTGTGTAAGCAGTTGGAAAAAAAACTGAAAAGAAAGAAAGTCTTATGTGAACACTTAAAAAATAATCTTGAACCACATTTGGAAATTCTCAGTTTTTCTGTATTTACAGTTTATATGTATGTGTTTGAGTAAAACACTTTCAAAAATGAGTATTTTCCTCAGCCTCCTATGTTTATTTTCAGTTATTTCACATTAAAGGCAAAGAAAATAACTTATTCAATTCCATTCTATAAAATGTAAAGAACTGAACCCACACACAGGAGCCTCAGAAAAAAAGAAGAAGCTCATTTTAGAAAAAAAATTCAGATTCAGATCAGGCACTTAAGAGTTTTTTTACACCTGAACATCTGAATTGATATATGTCATTGACAGATGAAAGGGGGTCGCTTTGTGATTTAAAAAGAAAGTCATATAAATGTTATTAAACTATTATAATTACCGTATTTTTACCATAACCTACAGAAGATAAAAATAATAGTTTTTAATAGTAAAAAAACATAAACATGCTAATAAAAAGCCATCAGCCTTATTTTATTTTTTATAGGATCTGTGTGTTTACGTTAGATTAACCACACAGCAATAGCATCAGCTGCAGCAGATTTATTTTATAGCACCAGGTTAAACTTTCCGACAGCTTTATGGCAATCAAATTCATTAAAAACAAATACAGACCACAACTAAACATTGAGGATGTTCTCTGATTAGCGGTCTCCAAAATTAAACCAAGAATAGACTTGTGCTGAAAACATCATGTCCACCAGTCTCTTTACCTGAGGTTAATATTAAATTAAACAAAATAATAAATGACTATAAAATGATATGGTTGTTAGACTGTTGCACTTTTTTGTGTTGTCAATATGCTCGTGTTTATAGGGCTAATGATGTATGAGCAACGTTTACATATTTATAACCACCCTAAGAGGAATTTGGGGCTCGTGAGTCACTGGCATTGTTACTTTAGGGGTCGCCGGCTGAAACGTTTCAGAACCCCTGATCTACAATATCAAAATGAGGCCATTTTGTTCAGATGAGTAGATAAAAATAAAATAAAAAATAAAAGTAATAAAAATAAAAAAACAAAGTTCATAAATTCTATGTTGAATTATTGAATAATTCTTTCTAAATCTACTTTTTTTTTTTTTTTTTAAATGCTTTTCTCATTTAACACAATAATGACTTTACATTTCCTTTTGGTGTTAATTTCTCAGTCCATTTATTATGCAACTAATTTGAGATTAATAACATTAATGGCTACATTGTGTGATTAATTAGATGAAAAAATGTAATCAATTGAGAGCCCTAAATGCAAATGTGTGTGTGTGTGTGTGTGCGTATATTATATAAATAATGTATTTGTTTTCCTGCAGGTCTATCAGATATATGCACGGCAGTCTGCTGAGGAGGTTCATAAAGTGCTGGGTTTGGTTGGAACAGACTACATTGTACTGGAGGACAGCATCTGCTATGAGCGCAGGCACAGCCGTGGCTGTAGGCTGAGGGACCTGCTCGACCTGGCAAACGGACATGTAGGTCACACACAGCAGCTCCGGTTCATGCCCACACACACACACACACACACAGTCAGTCAAACTTTTTCAGTTTTTCAGAGCAGCTGAAACGAACAACTTTGCCCTTTACTGCATTCTACACATGGCTATAAACAAATATCATTTGGATTAGATGCTAAGCTCGCTGGTCTTGCTTTATTTCCATCTCCCAAAGCTCTCCGAGGTGTTTTTATTTCTTACATTAAATGTCTATAACCGGTTTGTGTAAAGTTGACGCTTACATTTTTCATTTTGTCACATAATCTTGTTCTCACTCACCCGCAGCTCATAGTTATTAAATACCGCTTCACCCTGAGAGCAATCCACCTTGAGTGACTTTTTTTCCACTCGGTATAGCTTGATTGTTCTTCTGCCGTTGATTACAGCAGTGCATAATATCTGACAAAAGCAAAATTATAAAAATAAGCCGCAGCACTTTATGTTTGTCTGTGCTCAGTCAGCTTAAAAAAAGCATCTCTTCCACATCCAAGTAAAGAGCTCTGGCTGAAAATAGCTTGTCAGCAGTTGTCATTCATGCGTCTGAGGTGAATGCCGTGCCTTTGAAAGATCTCACAGAAGTTTGCCTCACTTGCTCCTCTGATCCGACTTTGAGCAGTCAATGAAAGAGCTTCGTTCACTTACTCGTTTGATGGAGCCCGGTTCCTTCCTCCAGGCTGCCTCCAGTCGTTTGGATAAGATTCACTCTTCTAGCATGTTCTGTGCATGTTATTATAACCTTGATTAAATCTGTCTGGCTTAATTAAAACTTGCTAATTGCAGAGAGAATCACCAAAGAAGCGGTGCATGTGCAATAGCGACGGCCCAGAAATCTGTAGTGTGGGATATTCTTCTTCTCTCTCTCTATTTTTTTTTTCCATTTCACTCTGATCTCTCCCATGGGTGGCGGTTCTTTCTATCTCTGGGTGTGTAAACGATCTCACAGCAGCTTTTCAAGGCCCTTTGGTTAATTTGGGAATATATCTCAAAGTAAATGTTTAAAAAACCTTAGGGCACATTTTTTTTCCTCTACGATTTGAAAGATAAAGAAGTGGAATGCACTTTAAAAGAAGGCTTCTGAGACCTTACTTCATCAGAGGATCTGCTCCAGATTTCACACACACATAAAAAAAAAAGACAGTTTTAAGAACGATTTGTGTATGTGTTTATTGCAGATCATGGATGGCCCAGGTGAAAATGACTCGGATCTCATCCCAGCGTCTCATCCGCGGTTTTGTGAGGGCATTAAGACCGACATGCCTCCGTATTCAACTCTCTTCACTCGAGTGTTCAAAAACAAGACCTTTAACGTGTACAAACTCAAGAAGCTCAAGAAGAAACACAAAGCCGCGAGCGGTCCATAATGCTCATTCCTCAACAGCAGTTGCCCACCTTCACTGGATGTCTGAACGCCCCATCTGGAATGTTCAATGAGTGTGTGATAGTAGCAGGTGTGTGTGTGTGTTTGAGAGAGATATAGAGAGATGGCTGATTGAGCCAGCACGCGTTAGATGATTTGGTGCGTGTTTGTGTGTGTAAATCTGTTCTGAGCCAGTCTGCCGCAACAGGAGCTCAAGTTTAACGTGGAGAAAAGGGAGGAAAATCTGTTTTGCTCGCAGTGTTTTGCTCTCAAAGATCGCTGTGTCTTTTTTGACACATGCCCTTGTATCATACTGTTCATCTGCTGTACACACACATTCGCTACTTAAAGAAAATGTGAGACGAACATGCAACAACAACTGCTTTCACGAACCCATTCCTGTCACGCTTCCAACGAAATGAAAAAGAGATGGGCGGAAAATGCTTTGTAATTTGAATTTGCAAGAGCAGCTTGGGGTAATTGGCATCTGTGGCAGTGTTTTCTTTTTATCTGCCAAACCGTTGGTCGGTGTCAAGTTGGGCTTCATCCTGCTGTCTGGCTGATTTTAAAGGGAAAATAGATATTTACCGACATTTGCCAAAACAAAAACAAATTGAAGTAGCAGCCTTAAGGTTGGGTGTTCATCAGGGATGTCCAAACTCGGTCCTGGAGGGCCGGTGTCCTGCATAGTTTAGCTCCAACTTCCTTCAACACACCTGCCTGGATGTTTCTAATATACCTACAGTAGAAAGACCTTGGTTAGCTGGTTCAGGTGTGTTTAATTGGGGTTGGAACTAAAATATGCAGGACTCCGGCCCTCCAGGACTGAGTTTGGGCACCCCTGGTGTACATGGTGCAGATTTGAATGGTTGGAAGATCGTAAGTCCATGCACACATCACAGTTGAGTTTAGGTGAAATTTGTTCAGACTCAGTGATTATTCATATTCGTTTATTCATACATTTTTCTTTAGCTTAGTCTCTTTGTTCATTAGGGGTTGCCACAGCGGAATGAACCGCCAACTTATCCAGCATATGTTTTACACAGCAGATGCCTTTCCAGCTGTAACCCATAACTGGGGAACATCCATACACACTCATTCACACACATACACTACGGTCAATTTAGTTTATTCAATTCACCTTAAGTGCATGTCTTTGGACTTGTGGGTGAAACCGGAGCACCCGGAGGAAACCCACACCAACAAAGGGAGAACTCAAAAACTCCACTCAGAATGCCAACTGACACAGCCGTGACTCGAACCAGCAACCGTCTTGCTGTGAGGCGGCAGTGTTAACCACTGAGCCACTGTGTTGCCCACATAATTTTATGACCCTGCAAATTCCAAAACATTGTTTTTGATATTCTCCCCCCTCTCTCTTCCAGTTCGTAAGTTCCTCTCACACGTTACGAGCATTAACGATATCCATGTGACTTCTCCTGATGGGGAATTATTTAAAAAATTAGCGTACGACCGTCGTACGATAGCAAAAGTGCCATACTTATTAGGGATGCTCCGATCAGGATTTTCCAGCCGATACCGAGTACCGATTCCTTGTCATTGTGATCGGCCGATATAGAGTACCGATTCTGATGCTTTAAGCTTTATAACGCATAAAACACATTTTCCCCCTAAGTGTGAACCTTAAGTGGAGATCTTGCCTTACCTAAGAGAATAAATTAAGGATGCTGAATTTAATCCCTAACCAGTCTCTTATAACCGTTATTAACCATTAAGTATATATTGTAAGTTATTATAATTATAAGATTAACAGTGCAATTTGGAAATATTGCAAATGATGGAAGAAAAATTCAACATGTCTCAATCAAGAAAAAGTTTGGAGTGCATATTTGATGCATACGAAGTTAAAATGCACACCTATTACTCAATTACTTCTTTACTAAATAGGTCTATAAAGTACTGTTTATTGTAATAAGTAAATTACAACAAGTTATGTTATTAAATCTTCATCTAAATTCTTCTTTTTTGTTTAAATGTATCTATTATTTTCAGCCAGGTTTTAGTGAACTTACAATGTTGTCAAAAACACAGAACTTTCAGTTCAGTTTCAAAAAGGCCTAAATACATGCAAGGCCATTCCAATATTTTGCTCATCTCCAACTAACACAAACACTTGCAATCAGTTCATGAGATCAGCCAGGGGTGCGTTTCCCAAACAACGACATAATGCGCAACTGAACTATCATAGTATGATGCATCGTTTGGGAAAAGAACGATGTAGTGACGAGTGTTTCCCAAAACCGTAGTTTCTCTGTCGCAGATCCATCGTTTGAACCATTTTAGTTATAATGTAAAATGCAATAAAATTACTGTTATTATTAAGTAGGATATTGTTTCAAAGTATTGTAATCAAGTATTTATTTATTAGATTTTTTGAAAAGTCTACTTTTACAATTTGACATATTCCCATGTCATATACAGAACAGATACATCTCTTAATAAATAATCTACTATAATTTTAAAGCATTATCGTATGCTACACATTTTGTTTTCACAAGCTTTGGAGATGTAATGTAAATTCCGCTTTTAAAATATTAGGTCACCTATAGCTTTTGTCATGAGTCACGGCTGTGTTCAAAATGGCATAAATGTTTTCAAAGTGAACTACATAGGGCATGCAATTGCCAATATGAAGATCGCTAAAACTGAACTGTAAAAATACTAAAAAAGCAAATTACACCTAAATGTTTTTTTTTTTCTTAAATCATTCCAAGTTTTATTGTTAGAATGTTCTAAAGGAATAGGGCGTGGAGGGATAACTAGGAATAGAACACAGCCAGGGGCTGTGCTTCTAACTACAGCTCTAGAGGTGTAGTTGCAAGCGTACCAGTTTGCGACGTAGTTTGCGAATGTTCATTGGAACAATATATTTGGGAAATATCAAATCAACGATCTATGTTTGTAACGACTTACGACCTTAGTGAACTTTGAACTTTGCGACCTTAGTTAGCTAACCATGGTTTTTGGAAACGCACGCCAGATCAGCAAGTACTGATCGAGTCATTAAATATGATTATCGACCGATCTCAATCTCTGGCTGATCGATCGGAGCATCCCTAATTATTACCTTTTAAAAATAAATCAGTTTGATTATTGTACATTCTTTGATTAGGGACCTAGAAATAGTGCCACATTTCATATTCCAAAACCTACAACTTATTCAGGTTTTTTCACCGATTCCCAGTGCCATTTGTAAAAACTACTATATGTTTTGTGATTTAGTTGTGCAAGTAGATTGTCTCAGTAGGTGGTTAAACTACTTTAGAGATTTTATGTTGTAAACCAGTTTACAGGGGTATTAAATTTAGCGCGATTAGGTTAAATGTCCTTTTAATCTTCCATTGTTGTTTTTAATGTAGTTCAGTGGAGTTATTTTTAAACAGAGTTAAATATATTGAATGGTCAACAATGTCATGATGTTCAATTCTCCATCTTAAGCTTTAAATGAAAAGCTTTCAGTGTATGAAAGTGCCTTTCCATTTGAATAAGCTCTAAATCCATTGACCAACAAGTCATGCATTCAAAAGACCTTCAAACGAGTGGCCTCAAGTGCTACTAAAATGTACCTACCTTCGATCTTTGCTGCTTTTTTTTTCTCCCAGGCTGTAAGCTGAATGTTGTTGTACAGAGGTATCTCTGTGTGGTGCAAACTATTGTTGAATATATTTAAAGGAGACATATTATGTATCTTTTTTTTTTATCAAAGAGCCCCTATTATGCTTTATAAAAGGTCATATTTTGGTTTTGGGGGTTTTCATTAATAGGCTAATATGCATGCAAGGTCAAAAAACACTTTCATTGTCTTATAACATGCATTTATTTTTATCTAATTATCCCAACGACTCCCATATGATTTGTTCAGCGATTCATTTGTTTCCAAACCCCTCCTTTGTGTGAGGCTAATCTGCTGTGATTGGTCCGATGACTCAGTCTGTTGTGATTGGTCGATTGGGTTCAGCACGAGACGGCGAGAAATGCCCATCATGGCTATGAAGTAGCACACAGAATATGTGAGAGCCCAATCAGGAATGCAATAAAGTAATGCAGTTAAACACCAGCATATTACTCTACTCTTAACCACAACTTCAAGTAGTAACAACGACACAAATTCAGTATTAATCCACACGGTGGCAAAAGTTGAACTATTTTGAAAATTGACCGCGCCACGCGTGTGAGGAACAGCTGATGGTGGCCATAGCAATGACAAATGGCAGAGGATTGCGAACGCATTTAAGTCGGTAAAGAAGCATGTGTTGCATTTTTAACGTGGTTTTGGACACAATATGTGAACAGCCCCATACAGATTTAACCTGAGACATACAGCACAAGCACTGATCTATAATGGATACTTGATTACAAGTCGCGCGGGGCGATTACAAGTTACTACACAATTGAATACATATTTTGCAAACTACAGAGAACAAGGCAACAATTTAAATGGCACTTACATGTTATGATCTGGTGGAAGAAGAAACTGGTCCATATGAACTGTAACAGTTACTGACATAGTCCCTGTTAAAGTCTGACAAAATCCCATACATAATAGTTTCTGCTGATCCTTCCTTTAATAGAAAATGGCCGACGAATCCCGACTTGCGGCGTAGTTTATTGTATCAAAAATCTGAAAAATGACAGGAACAAACAGCACACGGTTGGCTATACCATGGTATTTTTGTGAAAATGAACTTTAATCCTTTATTCCCCGCAGCTGAATCTCCATCTGTCAGTGATCGTCATGATCAGTCCCGTGATCCCCCACGCTCCGCTAGTGTCTGAAGGGAAAGGCGCGTTCACGTTTTACCCAATCTGGCACATCATATTTGGTGATGTACCGTATCAACGTCGACGCGTTCAGGCAAAAGATCCAAACCCAACACGATTCATATATTCGACTCATCAATCAATACTTTTAAACACGGTGCACTTTCAGATTGAAACCTCAGCTGAATGTTTTCACTCACTTAGTGCTGTTACACACTGCATGGAAGCTCATTTTCAAAAACCCATAATAGGGGCTCTTTAAAAAAAAGTCTCAGGTGTGCTCAGAATGTGTTTTTAAAGTTTCAGATCAAAATGCAATGCAGATTACTACACCATGATGTACATGCCCATTTTTTTGGGTGGGGAAAATGATGTTTTAGCATGGAAATGAGCTGCTCCAGCCTGAAAGGTGGAGAATTTACTCTCAATATTTCACTTTCACCAGCTATCTTACTTGTGACATTTCAGGTCTTTGCTATGAATGCTTATCATCTGCATGCATTGTAAAGCCTTGTCAGTTGAAACTTCTTAGTACACAGATTTGCAGCACACATAATGTACATTATGTTATTAATGAAAGTTTTCTTCAGCATCTTGTTGCTTGTAATTAACGGTGATAGACACACAAAAGAGTGGGTCGATTTTTACCATTGAAATAGCACACACTGTGGACACGCATCAATGTTCGAACACCAGTGTATTTTGCATAATAGGTCCCCTTTAAAGTGTTTGAAGATAACCATAGCACGTTTTCCTGATAATTCATTTGTATAACACGAGGGCTCCTCTGTGACATTCTGTTATTTTATTATAATATGGTGAAACAGCTGTTGTTACCTTAACTGTCAAACAGTTGACACATAAACCTTTGTTTTACACAACTCTGTCACAACACACTGTCCCTCAGGAGACGATTTTTTTTATGGAGCTGTGCTTTGATTTGATGTGTTGATATTGTTTAACTGTAAGAGTTCTTCGGTACGGTTCATTGCACTAGTTTTGTCGCAGTGGTGTTTCACTCAAACAGATTGTTTTCATTTGTGTCAAAAGTGTTGATTTGTCTTTGGATGTTCAGTGTTGCTTTCCATTTTTGTATTAAAGCAGATTTGTAAGGTGGATGTTTCAGATCTCTGTCGCTACAAACAGGATTTCAGGCATTTGAAGTCAAATCACAAAGGCGTTTTTGATAAATACAGGTCAGAGATTTTGGGCTGCTCTCGTTTCATGTTCTGCATTATCCCCAAACTAATTACAGCTCCGTTTCTATAGAAAATAGGCCACTTATTCATCAAGAGACTTACAGCAGATGAAATTAAAAGCCTGCTGTTTCATTTGAATATAGCAGCGTTTAACGGTAATGCTCACTGAAGTACCATTGAAGCCGTAACAGAAGAACTCCATTTATTAAGGAAAAAGAAAAGCAATTTAAAGGATGCAAATACAAAATGCCAAGATACTTTGAACAACTTAAATAATAAATAATACATGAGGAAAAACAAGCTTTAAACAGAATTAGATCCCTTTATATATATATGTATATATTTAAAAAGCAATTAAACTTCCTTTTTGATATGCACAAATGAGGTAAAAACATTGTTTCACAAAATAGAGTACTATATATTCACCACACAAATAAACAGGTGGCCTTGGTTCAGTAAGATAGGGAATTCTGCGACTCAAAGACAGAGCTCATCGCGCTTCATTCATGAACACTCACGCCTCTCACTGGATTCCCAATCCCCTTGACAAGGATGACTCCAAGCGCAATCCCTTGGCCTCCTTTTAACTCATGAAATAGCTAGCATTGCACTTCCAACTATATTCCTTAGCTTCATCTTGAAAACCTTCTTTACACTCTTGTTGCTGCCTTTGGAAATATTGGCACTTTTTGAGATCTGTAATAAGAGTGACGACTTCTCCGTCGAGTTTTTCCAACTCCCATGATCCTTTGGTTCACAGCATGACAGTGAGCGATCAGTTCACATTAGGATTAGCACTCTGATGTCTTTTAACACACTCCTACTCGCTCTAGTCTCCTCAGCCAGCCTGTCATGCTCCACATACGGCATTCTCCAGAAAAAAAAAATAAAGAAAGAAATAAATAAAACTCAAATGATAAAAGGAGGGCAAAAACATTGCCTTAAAATGCATAAAATACAAGGTTGGCATTTGAGGCCTCACGGGGGAGACTTTTAGTTATTCCATTTGCACACACAAGCCTTGCCTTTCCTTCATCCCATGCAGCTTCACCACGTGCGTTCACAAGCCCATTAAACGTTACATAGGAGGCGCTAAGGGCCTGAAACCGCTGGCCTGGACTCACTCTGAGAATGCACCTGGTGCCATGGCCCATCTCCTCACTGCAGTGCCGAATAATGTGATAGGATACAGGGAATTATTTATAGTTGAACAGGAGATGGTGTTACGGTAGGGTAAGCTGGTTTGGTTAATATTACAATACTTTAGAAAGGAAGCAAACCAAAACAGTAAACTTTAGTTACATACAGTAGTAAACATTACTGTACGCTCCTCCAGCAGAGCTCAAATTCATGTTTTAGTTGATCACACTGAGCAACGCGCACATTGGTTTATTTGTCTTAATGGCTATCCTTTAGTTTGGCAGACTCTGATTGCCACCGCTCAATAAAGCGCGAGAGCCAAGAGAGTTTTCGATAGTTTTCAGCTACAGAATACTTCCATCTCATGCCAGCCACTCAGCCTTGTCCCTCAGCCACATTTGTATTCCATCCGTTCCATTGCTCCGTTTGGGCTAGAAAGAGAGGACAAAATTTGTATTCCCAAGGAATGTCTCCTAAAATGCCAAACAATAAGGCTGCTTTCTGTTTCATTTTCCTCAGTGTTTTTCACACATCTTCAGTTTTTATTGGTCTTTTTTTTCCCTCACACTGCCTCTTTCAACCTCACATCCGAGTGAATAGAATCTAAGCGGAGGGCTGAGCAAATAGAAAAAAATAACCGGTATCCTTGTGTAAAGTTATGATTGATGAACACAAGTGGCCACCCTGACAGAACAAGCGCCAAACTGATTTCAGAAAGCGGCCAGTGAAGGTGGATGACAAACTCCCTCCTAGCCGCATCCAAGAGGTTTACTTTTCTTCCCGACTTTCTTTTATTTAACACATAGACCATACAAACACATAGAATGGGATATCAGGAAAGGTCCCAGTGAAGCACGTCTTAGACGCTCCGCCAGGGTCAGTCACAAAGACAATGAATGTATCCACTAAAATCATTGTCATCCGCAATTCACTTTAATAAAGATGCCCATTCTGGGCTTAGAAATTGCCATGACCACAGCTTGCTGTGTCCTGGAATACCACTTCCCATTTGCTGCTCATTGAGAGTCCCAAATGTCACCCGGCTCTGAATGCAGAGGGAGTGTCTCGTATGAAGTAATACATCCAGAGAAAGTCGAAGCGTAGGACTTTTCAGCATAAGAAAAAGCCCTCTGGTTTTTAGGCATGTCTTTAGTGGTCTCCCTCCTCTCCTCGAGCTACAAGAACACTTCCCGGCAGTTCCTTAGAGGTCGCTGCCCTCAGCCCGCTCATAGAGAGCTTTCAGCTTCTCAAAGCGAGGCCCCCACTCTTTCAAACACTCATGCCCTGCTGCCATTCCTTCTTCCAGCCCAGCGGAGCTGAAGGAACTCAGTGACCCGGCCAGCGAGCCGCCCCCCTCCGTGGAGAAGACCTGCAGGGAGTCGAAGGGCGCCGTCTCTGGGTGCTGGTCGGCATCACGGATAATTTCACACAGGTAGCGGGCCAGGTCCTGGCTGGAGAATGACAGGCTCTTGCGGGCCAGCTGTGCCGCCCGACTGGGATTTGCAGTCTGGCCTTGAGCCGGAGAGCGGCAGGGGGGGACATCCCTGCGGATGGTTGCAGATCCCGAGGAGATGGAGGAGGTGGTGGTGGTGGTGGCTGTTCCCGCTCGGGAGGGGGGGTCGGGCTGGCAAAAGTGTTGCTGTTGCTGCTGCGAGGGTGGGTGGTGGTGGATGGCCCTCGAGCGGCTGTACTGCACCGACTGTGCTGGACTCGGCTGCAGGGACTTCTGGAGCTCCGCCATGTCATAGGCATTCTGAAGGAGAGCGAGAAAGAGAGAGGGGGAATGAAATGCATAAAGTGCTGACAAATAACAAGATCATTAGCCTTACATAACGTGCCATTACATTCAGGAGCTGGTGTAATAACAACAGCGTCTGTCACAAAAACTGCTACGACTAATAAGTCTGAGCTCACTGACAAAATAAGCCGCTTGTCTGTACTTCTTCATCACGTAATTTATTATCCCCCAAACTGTTAATGGCATTAATCCGGATTCAAGCTGCTAACACTGCGTTATGATTAACACCTTTATGTGTGCCTTCCTGCACCTGAGAGGAAGAATCCTGACAGACGCAGCCCCGCATTACACACCAAGTCAACACAACAAAACAAGATAGCGGTCCCCTTTTCCCATTGAGTGTCAGCATTAATCCCATTTCACCGAGGATGATTCTCCTCGTTATTTAGCAGTGCAGCTCTCGGGGGAGGAAGAAAAACATATAATGCCCCTTGAGGAAAAAATAGACGACAAGAAGAAGAGGAGGAGGAAGAGAGACAGAGAGGGAGGTGTGGGTGACAGGGGTGTGGGCGTAATTGATTACATGATGAGGGAGATGTGTGAAGCCTCATCAGATGGAGAGGATGAGAGCACCACTATGCATCTGATAATCACGTAACAGGATTTACACACAGCAGATATGAGAATGAAAGATCCTGCAACACATCTACACCCACATACTTCAGACAGATCAGAGGAGCAGGCAGTTACATCAAACAAGCCCGAACCTCTCGTTCGGTGGGATTCTCATAGACAAGAATGGCACATTATGACTGAAATAAGTCTCTCGGCACTCAGCAAAGCCACTTGTCATCAGCATCAGAGTGCAGTTTTTTAAATGTTAGACGTTGTCATAGAGACAAACTGACAGGGCGTCATGACAACCCGGGCAAGTTGTCATAGTAACTTTGAGCACTCAGCTGTCCTCCCGTTAGGGAAGTAGGCGTCTGATTCTCTGACCTGAGATCTGAAATCAATACCAAAACTCACCTGATCCTCCTCCCCGCCACCCTCCTCGTCGTAGTTGAGCACGTTCTCTCGGATGTCCTCCCAGCCGTCATGGTGTGCAGACACGTGATATACACCCTCCTTCAGCCCCTTATAGCTCCTCCAGCGCGTGTACAGGAAAATCCCCAACAGCAACACTGCGGAGGCACAGGAAGTGGTTGAGAATTACCTCGAGTGCTGATCAAGGATCACTTTAGCCTGTTATAATTTACAGAAACACTGCCCCTGTTCACGGATCAGACTTTCAAGCCAGCTGGGTTGTGAAAGCACATCGCCTGGAGCATCCCTCAGGTCAGGCTTCCCTGGCACTGAGGTAGCTTGATGTCAGTGTGATGACTTTGTATAGATGGCCTTGATTTGCCACAGACACATTATTTCAGTGAGCGCTGTGGCTCGTGTCAAGCATAGCTTGCTGAATCAATCCTATTTGGCACCACTCTGACCTTTAGAGTATATTATCTTGCTATCGAATGCCCAGTACACTTCAATCTGCCAACACTCTATTCTCTCCCTTTTCGATTCAGATATCTTCTCCATTTACCTTCTTCTTTTGTGTGCTCGCCTTTTGTGTTTCATCTCTATCGCTTTCCCTTTCAATCCTCAAACCTTTCGAGCTTTTCCCTTCCACCTATTGCTTCCACTTCATAACCTCAGCAGGCATAATATGCGCCAACTGCAACGTGTTTTAAGGTCAGCCGCGTAAATAATTTTGGTTTTAGTTGTTCATGTCGCAAAGACGTGAGAACCTGACACACGGTGAAGGGACCATAAAGAGGCAAAGAAAAGCACGGCGTCTGCTAGAAGGTCTCATAATGGCTGTGTCAGTACTTGATAACTGCTTTTGGATTAATCTAAAGGATTTGTGCACTTAACTGAAAGGCTCGCAGCACAATTCCACACTGATACCTCTTAACGGACTGAAAATCGCACTTAGACTCCCTACAACCTCAATCTTTGCCACCACACGCAGCTACACATCAAATATCTGCTCTTTTTAGAATTTGTCACGCCGTGTTGTCACCAAAGAAAGGGAGATGCTAGAAGCAAACAGACATCTTTAGTTCGGTTTTGTCCTTGAATCAGTGCAATGAACAGAGTTCAAGATTTAAAAGGTGTAGTCTTTGTAGTCAAATGCTCCCAGTAACTGTGTACAGAAATGTATGATTAAAACAGGATGTCTTGGTGAAGGAAGACCATTTTTGTTCTGACATATGGCATGTGTTGCGGCATAGTTCTGGTGTGTTTCTAGCTTCGTAAAAAAAAACAATGACAAGATTTGCAGAAAGCCATATGGAGTGTGTCTATTCAACTGCAATCATTTGTGGGGGGAAAAAGTTTCAGACATCTGTGATGCATGTATGATATACAGAATGTGTGTATAAAACGTGTGGAATTTAAAGCAATCTGAAAAGAAATGCTTCTCACTTAAAAATGTAAGAGTCTTACAAGATCATTATTAATCTGTCAACCTGTCCAATCACGCTATGAGGGGAGAAATGCTAACATTTATATATACTATCCTTTATTCACCACCAAATGTGACTCATTTATTTAATTTTTGTTGATTAATATGCCTTTAACATGACCTAAAAATCCCTCTCATTCTATTTTCGTCTCTCCAACAGTGTAACTTTTCAGTGATGTTTTTGAATGCATCTTGTGTGGTTGATATTGAGTGAAAACCTCTTCATTTGAGTCCAGACAGGCCTTCTGTCTCCATGCTGCCTGCTTCATTGATCACATGACCCTTCAATCTGACCCCTCAGACCCCTCTCAGGACGCCCGAGACCAGTCCAGCATCCTAATCTCCACTCCAAGAAGATAAACACTACACTGTAGGAAAGGCATTCAGACATCTCTCTTGTGTTTCTGCTATGGAATAAACTCCTGCATCACTAGCTATGTTTCCATCCACCTATTTTTATGCACATTTTGGAAATGCGCATAAAAAAAAAACACTGTTGATGGAAATGCCATGATGAGCATAAGTTTTGAAAATTTTGACAAAAGTATGCGCATAACTGAGTAGGATAAACTTTTTATTCGATAAAAAAAGATGTGCATAAACTATGATGGAAACACTTTTACTGAACAAATTCCAGTATGCAGATTAAAAAAAAAAGTCATGTAATTTTGTTATAAGAGATCATGTGATGAAAATGTGTGCGAATAGACAAACCACCAGGCTGAGCTCATTGTAAAACATCTGAAATGTTGATTTGGTCATTCTAAAACGCTTACCCATTACAGTATTAGTGTTATTATATTATTAATTACCTCCAGAATCAAGAAAGTCTGTGCTCACACCTTCAAATGCCACCACGCATTCATTGTGTTGGCATCAATTATTAAATAAAGCAAAGATTCACGCAGCAAATTCCATTTTTACTGTTGATATTTGGCGCTAGTTAATCAGGAAGTGACAATTTTGTTCTCTTTGACTTTTCTCTTGCTGCTTTATTCACACGTCATTTATGCAATACTCCTGTTTTGAGCATAAATTTAATTTGCATCTTTGGATGGAAACATAGCTACTGTGAAGCAAAACTCAAGTTCTAAAGATTACAGACCTTTGTAAACAGTGGAGAAAGATTATTTTCCTCTTTGAGCTCTTCACATTTAGCAACGAGTGAATAGAGCTGTTTAAAGATCTATCAAGGTTTCTGATAAACACTGGGACAAAACACATTAATGATGATTTCTCATGGTCATTAAAATTATTGTGTTTCTCAAGGAAGACACTATAAATCAATGCCTGGGCAAAACATTGTGTTTTATTAAATGAAAAGCATTGTTCATCAATTTAATATATGCAATTATTAATTTAATTGCATTGACATGCTCTGAAAGAAGCCCTGCATTTTATTTTCCATGCAAGAAAACAAGCAAAGAGAAGAAAAGATACAGTAAATCCGTTCATACTTAAAATGAGTTTAACAGTACACTGTAGAAGAGATTCAGACTCTTTCTGTCTGATTCCCAAGACTACCATTAATTTCATAGAAAATACTGACAAGTTTTTAATCTTAACTACATGGTCTCACTTACTGTATGCTTCAACATTTTCCCCTTACTATCTTAAGCACAATTGTGGGTTTATTTAAACCTTGGGTTTATTAGCAGCTTGCTGCATTGTAGTCCAATGCAGACTATCTTTTTGGTGTTAAAAAAAAAAAAAAAAAAAAAAACAGAAATAAATAGCCCTGGACACAGCTATTTTTGACCTGACCTTACTGATTATGCATTTGTAGGAGTTTTCTGGTCAAATTTTATGGAAGGAGAGTATTTAAATGAATCACGCGACTCAAATTATTAATGATATAGGGTTATTCGACCATTATTTAACAGCTAAAAAAAAACAGCACAGTGCAGAGAACAGAGAGCATGTGTTATGGGCATTTATTTGGAATGCCAGAGGAACTCATCGTCTGAACATATAGTTTGCCAAACCATTTTATACTTAATTTGCTTGAGGGATTAAAAGACCTAAGAAATAAGCAATAGGGTGAGTCACGTAATACCAGCACAATCTTAGTTTCCTCAGGCAGACTGAAATCAGTTCTCGTTGGTCCTGAACTGTCAAAAATCATAAGTTTGATCCTATCCATGTCGTAAAGAATGCCCTTAAATAATGTGTAGTTATTAGTTGTCAGCAAGCATAAGTGTTTAATGAGATTGAAATAAGATAAAATAATTGAAATTGAAATAAGAACTATCCTTATAGCAACACTTATGACTGCTTTGGGAAAATATTGCTCATTGTAGACGTCCCAGGATGACTGATCGGGAAGGAACGTGTAGTCTGGCACATTTGTTATCCACGACAAATCAAGATTATAAGAAAAAAAAAATTGCATAATCTGACATAGTGACTTTCGTAACCGACCATAAAAATTGTGCGATCTGACCGGGGCTTTAGTGTATTAAAGCCAAGATAAAGGAATCAGGTATTTAGTGGTTTAAAGTGGTATGATGAATTGGAGTTATACTTTATTCCACACTAACTGGACATGTACCGTTCTTCCACAGAAATATAAATCACAATAACCTTTGATTTTTAATACTGACACTGAAAAATGTTATCTTCTTAGATTTGAGAAGCTTTTGTTGTCTATCTTCAAGTAAAATAAAACAAATTATAATATAATGTTCACAATCCAAATGAAAAAAAATCTTATTACTCAAGACTTGAAAATATGGTTCTTCGTCTCAAATAACTGCAATTTGTGTTGTAGGCTTACTTTGACATCTCAAATTATTATCTAGCAAACACAGACAACCCGCCAATTGTCACAGCACTTTTTCTAATACGGTATATGCATATAATATATCACTTTATCAACAGAACTTCAGGTTTAGACAAAATTATACAAATTTTCGGGTGAACAATTCCTTAATGCATTTAAAAGAATCAGATAACTATCCAGACATGAAAAGACCATGTGTAAATTTCCTCCAAGATGCACTCAAGATGACTAATCCAATCATTCAAACCTCCCAAGGCTCAGCCAAGTGTAAATGCATCTGGTCGTTCAGACCTCGCACAAAAACTTAATTCTCTCTTGATTTTCTGCTGTACTTTCTGTTCTGTTCTCTTACTCTCTTCCTGGCTATTACAAGATACCACTATGTATTATTTCTTGACAAAATGGGAAGTAAATGTTCCATCTTACTTCATATTTATATATCAATAAAAGCAAAAAACAGCCAGGGTGTAACACTTTGTATTTTTTTTATGTGACATGCTACCTGGTTTCTTCGTTTAATAAGCAATCTCATAAATTATTCAGGATGATCATACCTGAGAAGCATTCGGATGAATCTGGGGCTAAAAAATGGAATTACTGATCTGAAAATGAAACGTTTGATACAAAACCTCGCCTTCCCTCTCACATTTAAGGTCCACACATCAGTAACCTGTTTCAGGAAAGCAGACACGCTTCATCTTTAAATCAATATGAGCATGACATTTACTGTTATCCCCATATGAACCAATCTACACACAAACCAGAGTAGGGTGATAATAAAGGTTGCATACTATCATATATTTTACTATTCATTTTTTTTCCTTCTCCACATCCACACACACACACACAATTGTACATCGGTCTTCATGGGGACTTCCTATAGACATAATGGTGTAAAAAGAAATATTGTACAGGCTGTATATTCTAACCATCTACAAAAATTCTGCCCCTAAACCCAACTCTCACAGGAAACAATCTCCATTTTTACACTTTCAAAATACTTCGTTCTGTGAGATTTATGAGCTTATTTCTGCATGAGAACCAAAAGATGTCCTCACATTGTCAAAGGCATAGCTATACTTGCACTAGTTTGTTTTGCAGCTCAACAGTGCTTGGTCTCAAATGCCCTGGAGCCTCAACAAAAGATCAAATAAAATAAAAAATACAGCATGTTTGCACTGATATGACTTTCTCCCTATGTCTGAGTTCGCCTAAATCATGAGCACCCTCCACAATAGTAGTAAAACCTCAACTCATTACAAATAAACATTAAAGGTGCTCTATGTACGTTTTTGACTCTTCTAAAGCATTAAAATACCATAATATGTTTGCAGATATTTAAGAAACATGCTAAGTGAACATTGTTAATCTGAAAAACAATGCTAAAGTCAGATATTCTGCTTTGAAAAGTGTAAGTTATGCCTCTGTTTTAGCACATAAGGTGTACCTGAGGTGATCGTTGTTCACCTGTGAGAAATAGAAGCTGTTTCTAAAATAGAAATTTCAGGTGTTGGTTAGGACAAAAACTCCTTTTAGAATGGAAAATAGTTCCTCTACTGCTTGTCGTTGCTTTTAGATAGAAAATGGTAGGGGTGGCTGACGTGAAACTAACATTTCAACACAGTTTCGAGATCCCAAAGCACAAGTGTTTTGAAACACTTCAGCAAAGCATGATTCGAAACACCTAGGTCACGTGACTAAAGTGTTTCGAAACAACAGATCATGTGACAACAGATATATGTGTGACTCCCATGAGCTTGGAGGACTGCATCCAGACATCTCTGCAATGACTCAAATAACTTATTAATAAAGTCATCTGGAATGGCAAAGAAAGCGTTCTTGCAGGACTCCCAGAGTTCATCAAGATTCTTTGGATTCATCTTCAATCCCTTCTACTTCATCGTAGCCCAGACATGCTCAATAATGTCCACCTTCTTTGTTTTCAGGAAGAAGAGCTAAAGATTCAAAGCATCGACCATTTCAGAGGCGTTTTGAGACCTGGCGAATCTGCATTTGACTGCCAGGAACGAAAAAAACACCTCTCGTGTAGCCTAGTGGACTCTGCATGTGCACAGAGTAACCGTGCTGCAATTGTTCCGAGTTCGAATCCCGACTTGTACAAATACTTTGAAATTATGACTTGATGTTTTTTTTATAATAATTTTACACTTTTATGACCAAAACAAGACATTAATTCACAAAGTGTTCATTAGGATGTCAGACCAATGTTAAAACAAAGTGAAGTTTATTTCTAAACTAATTTCGAGAGGAGCACGCGCTTATGATTGATAACAGCTGGTCCTCATTAGCTAACGCAGTATTCACCAATCAGACGATTCCTAAATCACTATAAATAACCAGAATATCTTTCCTTAACCATCTTCGTCTTGAAGAATCCCTCCTTCCACCCCTACTCGTCCCATTTGCTTGTCAGGGCAACATGGAGGCCTAATGGTTAGCATCTTTGCCTCACAGCAAGAATGTCACTGGCTCAGATCTTACCTGGCCAAGTCGGCATTTCTGTGTGGAGTTTGCATGTTCTCCCTGTGTTTGCGTGGGTTTTCCCCGGGCTCTCCGGTTTCCTCCCACAGGCCAAAAACATGTGTCACAAGTAAACTGACAAAACTAAATTAACATCATAACAAGCGTTGTATTTAGTATTGACACTCCATAGCTGATTCATAATCCACATCTACCATTATCAAACAGGGGTAGTTCTCGAGACCTGAACTCTGACTCCCCTCTCGCCCTGCAAAGGGCTCATGAACTCAGGGCTCTCTCCCGGGACAGCATGCCAAACACGCTTTAGAATCAATCATCAGCAAGGGCGAACTCTTGAAACACGTTACAAGAACAGAGCATTTAAAAACTAACCTCTATATACAGTATAGCTGCATCACACTGGATTCGGACCCATTACCTCTGCATGCTAGTCAGGAACTCTCACCGCTTCTAGGATGCTCATTTTGGTTAATTTTGCCAACGACAACCGCCGAATATTAACGGTTAACTGGTCAGATTAATATTTAATCATCATTTAATTAAAAAAGTGACATGTCTATTTTGTGTGACACTTTATATATTGAGTTTTAAAATACTGATTTATTTTAACATGCGAACAACAGCATACAGAACATACCAGAGCATCTTCACGCACCTGCAGTGTTTCCAACAGCATAGAAAAAAAAAGATAAAAGTAAATAAAAAGAATAAAATAAATAGTCCTGCCCTAGATATTTTTCACTTAAATTACCAATTTATTTCTATGGAAAATATGCTTTTAATTAATGCTCTGCTCTAATTTTTCACAAACCTCTGTCAACATTTTTAATATAAGCCATAAAAGATTATGTCTTGAGCGTCTGGTTTTGCCTTAGATTTCTGTGATATTATTTCGTCCGTCTCACTCGCGGATCATGTGCACGTGCTGCGTGTGCTGAAAGACAATGACAAGGCTCATATGTTGATTTTTTGCAAAGTATAGGCTACAATAGCATATAACTATTTTGTTGTTTGCATATGATATCGCATACATGCATAAGCTATAAAATGAAAGCCTCAGTTTGGTGTGGAGTTATCATTATGCAAAATTCAAGAAAATCATTGGATTTGTTTGATTCGTAGATTAGGCTATGTCGGCTATTTTAAAAATTATTTTTTTATAACTATTAATAACTGTAATTTTCTAAATGGAAAAAAAAAGTTGGTTTGTTGGTTGTACACTAAATCATCAATAGCCTCTGTCCTGGATCAGTGTTATAAACTCAACAAATAGGGCTAGTTAACAAATTATCTGCGAGCTAACAAATATGTGTTGCATTTTTTGGGGCGATCACACCAAACATGCTTTTCCATTCTAAAAACGCGAGGTGCACCACACTGCCTTTTTTGTGACAAGAAAAAAAGAAGCATGTTGCTCTTTTTTATGTCACTAGGAAACGACTGAATCAGCTGTGTATTGTGCGCGAGTGTTACTGTGGATGTTGTTATAAGTGTAATATTTAATAATATTGTGATATTCAAGATTTGTAAAGTCACTCAGCTCTGGATAACTTGAAACAGTGACCACTAGTCTCTCCCCCATCTTTAAAAGTTCTCCGTTGTTGTCTAGACACACTGCTGTCACCTCAACGGAAACTCTGCCTCTGCTTTCATTTGATTAAAGAATGAAAAGACGTGACTGACATAACGTGCTTTTTCAGCTCAGAGTTGACTATTAGTTCAAATGCAAGCACACAGCGCGCAACGGCAAAAACGGGAGGCACGGAGGGCGCATAAGCAACGTTTTAGTAAACCATTCAAAAGATGCAAAAAGTGCATTCACTGTGATCGGCCAAACTTTAAAAGCATTCATTCATTCATTTTCTTTTCGGCTTAGTCCCTTTATTAATCTGGGGTCGCCACAGCGGAATGAACCGCCAACTTATCCAGCATATGTTTTACACAGCGGATGCCCTTCTAGCTGCAACCCATCACTGGGAAACACCCATACACTCTCATTCACACACATACACTACGGAAAATTTAGCTTACCCAATTCAACTACACCGCATGTCTTTGAAACCGGAGCACCCAGAGGAAACCCACACAATCACGGGGAGAACATGCAATCTCCACACAGAAATGCCAACTGACTCAGCTGAGGCTCGAACCAGCGACCTTCTTGCTGTGACGTGATCGTGCTACCCACTGCGCCACTTTAAAAATATAGAAAATAATATTTTTTTTATAATTTATCTGATACCATTAATTGGTTAAAAACGCACCATTTCGGTTAACGGTTAATCAGTTATTTTGAGCATCCATAACCTCTTTACTAAATCACTTGAAAACTCAACTGTACAAAATGGGGTTTAACACCTAAATTTGCTTAACAGTTTCTTTGCTGAAGCTGTTCCAGAGTAATACATTAAAAAAATGACCATTAGGTGTCACTGTAAAGACGGGTTTCAACATGTTTTAAAGCTTTGACACACTTGCTTCGACTGTTTCAGTGTTTCATGAAGCGTTGCTTTGCCCACCACTAGAAAAGTATTCAAATAAGCCTTAAATCAGCCTTTAGGCTCGATAGTCAAGCACACTCACATCAATCTGTCAACCTGCACTTGCGTGGACTCATCAGAGGTGAAGCCGAGTAAAAATGTGTTTTGATCCAGGAGTGCAATACCTACTTTGACCAGTGGGTGTCAAACTTAAGCCCTGCTCACACTGTGAGATTTTAGCTATGATTTTGTCATCTGAGACAAATTTGGGAAATCCTAAAAGATTCCTGAAATCCTAGGCTAAAATCTGTGATCTTTGATCGTTGGTTTGACATGTTCACAGACAGCCGCTTAAAGCCCGTTGTGATCAGATTTTTCCTCTAATGAAGTTTTGGCAGTGTCAGAAGATTTCAGACACTTTCCTGCAGTGTGACAACAGCTGCGATGAGCATCAATACAAGAACCAATAGAAGCTCTGAATTTGATGACGCAATCCATGCGTCAAAACTGCTTTTTTCTTCCTTGTTTTATTATTGAGACACGCCGCATGCAAAATTGACGCTACAGTTTGTTTACATTTGCTTTGAGGGATCATTTCAGAACGCGGGACAGTGAAAGTTTCAAGGGTGGATGACGTTTAACTCTGGGGTGTTTTCTTTCATGTTTGGCATCTTCATTGTCATTCAATCTGACTTTATGACAGCTGAGATCTTACACAGTGTGACCTGGGAGCCATGCTCGTACAGTCTGACATGCTACAATCGTTCAGGATAAATAAAACAAATCACAGTGTCTTTACATACTACACCAATAAATATTGCCTTAAAGCTGCTGTAATGTGTTGTTCTGAGTTAAAGGATTGTGCTAAACAAATTTGTTGAGTTAAACAAATGCTACTTTTTCTGAGACTTTACAAGGCGTTTGTGTAGCAAATCATTCAAATCTGTGAGAACAAATTAAAAATAAATGTTATTTTTAAAAATCATTACAAATTTGAAGTTTTTTTGAAGAATTCTTACAACTCTGGGATCACACGTAAGGGAGAAACGTGTTCGCAGATCAAAAGTTTCTGCAAGTCTTGGACACAGTCATGATTCATTGACTTCATTAGTGTAACCCTTCATTCAGCTCTTTGATAGAACTGATCAAACGGCTTAACTAAACACAGCAAAATAAGCCTTTGAAGTTTTTTTTTTTTAAAGACGCAACAGCATGTTCATACATATTTCACTGCAGAGTCAAAATACAAACTGCTGTGGATTTATTTGTGCAATAAATGACCACAATCAATGGATATACGTGTATTTGGAAAGCACAGTGGACTTACAAAAGCATGTAAAACATGTGCTCATTTGTTGTCTATTAGTAAATTGCGTTAATAAATTGTGGGGAAAAAAGTGAGGTTTCAACTCTTTCAAAGCAAAATCTGAAGCTTAAAAGACTTTTTTCTTAACCCTATCCACCTCCACACTGCAGCTGAACACATCTGGCTGCATTTCTCAAAACTGTGTTGAGAAATAACCAGAGCTAATGAGTGGCTACATCAAACAGTGAATTCATCTTCCAAACCATGTTTGTGTCCTGTCCAAATAACTATGGCAACCATATGACAACCCAGCATGAGTGTGTGTGTGCATGTGTGTGTTTATGAAGATCTCTAACAGATCCACAAACATAGATGTCTTAGCTAAAACAAGTTAATATTCGGTCTGTTAGTGAAAATCTAATAGAAGTCTAACAATAGTCCAAAACTATCAAACTGACTACACATTTAACTACACATGTGTGCCTTTAATCTATTTCTTTGATGACTAGTCTATATTTGGACTTTTGTTAGACACCTATTCAATTGTAAAATCTATTAGATTAGGCTCGCCTAAGAGCAAGACGCTTGCAGGTTCAAGTCCCAAAGGCCAGTTGGCATTTCTGTGTGGAGTTTGCATGTTCTTCCCATGTTCACGTGAGTTTCCTCTGGGTGCTCCGGTGTCCCTCACATTCCTAAGACATGCACTATAGGTGAATTGGGTAAACAAAAGTGGAAGTAGTGTATGAGTGTGTGTGTGTGGGAATGAGTGTCTATGGGAATAGTTGGTGGTTCATTCTACTGTGGCGATCATTCCCTGATGAATAAGGACATGAGCCCAAGGAAAATGAATGAATCTATTAGAATTGCCTTTGATTGCATACAATTGTATGGATTTATCAATAAAGCAATTGTTTTAAGTGTCCACATGTAATTATAAAAGTTGTCATCCAGTAAAAATATTGTGATGTGCATTTTAACTTTTATTAACTCTACAATTAGGAAATCCACTTCATCAGCTAATTATTCATCTTCAACAGTTTAGCCATATAAATATTTTAATAAGTTCTAAGACAAAATTTTAAAGATGGCTGCATACTTGTTTTTGATACCTTTTACTACATGACTACTCCAGTTATTTCTCAATTAGTAACGTGTAAACAAATGGCTTTGTGTGTCTGTCCTCTGTGCGGCATTTTATTTTTTCAGCAAGAAGCTTAGAGCAAATATCCATGAACAGAATATATCTGGTTACATTGTTTTTTTTTACAAGTATGCATTTTTTTTGTTCGTTTTTAACTCATATAGACCGTTTTCTTGGCTGCTGCATGGAGGGCGCTATAGTGACCAGCGTCTTCCGGTAGAATGTTTAGAACTTCCGCTTACAGTGTTTACAACTGGTAATTTGCAATCTGAAAATAGGTTTCAATAGCGTTTTTTGAGTGGATTACAGAGTGTTTTTGTGACACACAACTTTAAAAGGTGTGTGTTAAAGCCGTTAAAATCTGTCAGATGTGGTTCAATCGCGAGAGAAAAACGTTCTCCTAGTTCATGTGTCTGCTGTCAGAAATACAGTGTGTGTGCATGTGTGTGTCAGCTGTCAGCTCAGCGGTTCTCTTCAATGCGTGCACATGCATACACACACACACACACACACACACATGCAATACTTCTCTGCATTTAGAGCAAACCAGATTACTGGCATGAAACTTAACAGGTATGTAAGTCATGCAATTTACAAAAATGACCAATAAAAGTCCGTGACTGATACTCTGCTGACTGATTTGCATGTTGATTCTAATCGGGAGTTGTTTATGTTTCATATAGTTAGTTTGTGTTGTGTAGTATTTACCAGGGTTTGTGTTTTTCTGTCATTTCAAAACACCACTTTATTTTCACTTTGTGACACTTGTTCATTCAATGTGTCAGTGTCACAGTACAATAGGCTACATGTGTGTGTCAAACATTTTGGTGAATTACATTTGTTTGGATTGGTTATTTAAAAGAAAAAGAGATGTTGACTTTAGCGATGACAAGGCTTCATTTAAACGCCACAAGATGCCATCTGACAACGAAGGAAAATGCCTCACAGCAGTTGTTTTCTATGCCATTAGATCGCATTTTTTAAAATGATCAGTGCAGGAGGTGATGCTGATCGACAGCAGTATTAGTTCAAAGACATTAAAAGCAACTAAAATAGATCAACACTATTGTTTCAAAGCTGTCCAAATGTGACTGTTTATGCGCATCAGCTGCCGACCGGAAGTTCTTAGCATTCTCATTCTCAAGCACAATGGGTAATTTTGCGTTCCAAGAAAAAGGTCTATAAAGAAAGAAAAGTTAGGTAACACTTTAGTTGAAGGACTAAGTTTAAGGACACTCCTAAAGGCATAGTTCACCCAAAACTGAAAATTCTGTCATCATTTACTCTCCCATCACTGCTTCTAAAACTGACTGAATTTTTTTTCTTCTTCTGTTGAACACAAAAAAGGCGTCACGGTGGCGCAGTGGGTAGCATGATAGCCTGACAGCAAGAAGGTTGCTAGTTTGAGCCCCTGCTGGGCCAGTTGATATTTCTGTGTGGAGTTTGCATGTTCTCCCCTTGTTCACGTGGGTTTCCTCTGGGAGCTCCGGTTTTACCCCAGTCCAAATACATATAGGTGAATAGGGTGAGCTAAATTGGCCGTAGTGTATGAGTGTGAATGCAAGTGTGTTTGGGTGTTTCCCAGTGTTGGGTTGCGACTGAAAGGGCATCTGGGCGACCACTGATAAATAAAGGGACTAAGCCGAAAAGAAAATGAATGAATAAATGAATGAATGAACACAAAAAAAGATATTTTGAAGAAAGCTGGAAACATGTATCCATTGACCCATAGTATTTGTTTATCTTATATGTTTCCAATACAGTAGGTCAATAGTGAAAGATGACTTCTCTTACGTCAGAGTGTGTGTTTTCTTGCACAGCTGGATGTTGGATTCATAAAAAAATTATTATTTCCATTGATCAAAACTGATTAGCTCAAGTCATGAGAGCCAACAGAGGATCCAATGGGTTATTTGCACAACCGTCAAAATAAGACAAATGAGCTTATGAATGGGATATTTTGAAGAAAGCTGGAAACATGTATCCATTGACCCATAGTATTTGTTTTTCCTATATGAAGTCGATGGTTACAGGTTTTCAGTTTTCTTTAAGTGAAGTTTATTTATAAACTAATTTCGAGAGGATCACGTGATTATGATTGAACACGGCTGGTTACGCATTAACCATGTATGACCAACCAATCAGACGATCCCTAACCCACTATAAAGAGCCAGGGTTTCTTACTACAGTCATCTTCGTTTTGAAGAATCCCCCCCTTCCACCCCTTCTCCTCCACCTTTCCTTCATAAGGCGGCACGATGGCCCAGTGATTAGCACTGTTGCCTCACAGCAAGAACGTCACTGGTTCTAGTCCTTTAACAGACTTGCTGTCGTTTCTGTGCGAAGTTAGCATGTTCTTCCTGTGCGCGCGTGGGTTTCCCCCAGGTTCTCCGGTTTCCTCCCACATTCCAAAAACATGCACCACAAGTTAATTGATCAGTCAGCATTTAGCACTAGTCAAACTTTTATCCATCAGCATATCTCTTTATAGCAATTATTTTCTGTCATTAACTCTTATCAAAAAGGGGGGAGTTCTCGAGATCTACAGTACCTGAGCTCAAAGCTCCCCTCTCGCCCTGCAAACGGGAGGGAGCCCAGGGCTCAAGGACCTTTTGGGCTCAGGGCTCTCTCCCGGGACAGCATGCCAAACTTGCTTTATAATCAATCATCAGCTAAGTGTGAACTCTTGAAAATATCTTGTGTTCAACAGAAGTTGGAAAAAGTGAAGGGTGAGCAAATTGTAAGTAAATGTTGGTGAACAGTTCCTTTAAGTAGTAACCTGCTTATTAGAAATTGACTCTTTATTGGTACGTATAATGTACATATTTTACATGATCTTACATCTCTAATCCTATCCAACACCTAACCACTACAGGCCCGTAGCCAGCCTGCTGGAAAGGGTGGTTCTTTTTTTATCAAAATAGTGGAGTTATTTGCCTCATTTTCTATTTAGTTATGATATTTAAATACTGCATTTTAGTGAAATTGTAAGCACTATTTTAGCTGGATTCGCTTGCAAGGTGGTCATTTTTGATTAACAAAATTTAGAACAAAGAAATATGAATAAATGCTTATTTATTAAAATGCAAATTAATTATATCATATTACATCCTTATAAAAAAAAATAGGAATATGTTAAAGTTTTCAATTAAAAACTGTAACCTATGTGCCATTTATTAGGCAAATAACAAACTGGTCAGCACATTCAACTGTCCTCAGTCAGAATTTTTAGTCAGAATTTATTTGAATATTACAAATTAAAACATTAATAATAATGTAGAGCTTCACAATTTTTCTAGCATCTCTTGAAAAAATCTGTGCATTTAAATATTCATCAATAACAACATTAGCCAAATTAGTATTTAAATTCATTTTAATATAGGACGCTTTTGGTGCTTCACACCTTTTTATTGGTTATTTTCTTTTTTATTTCAAGAATAATGTCCAAGATTTAGTTACTTGTAAAATGTTTTCTCTATTTAAAAACAATACAGTAGGTCAATAGTGAAAGATGACTTCTCTTACGTCAAATTGTGTGTTTCCTTTCACAGCTGGAAGTTGGATTCATGAAAAATAATTATTTGCATTGATCAAAACTGATAAGCCGAAGTAACGAGAGCCAACAGAGGATTTGATGGGTCATTTTCCCAATTTGTGATGGCACAGCAGTCAAAATAAGACAAATGAGCTTATGAATGGGACAAATTCTGGACCTTTGTCAGTGAGGGGTGAGTCTTCCAACCACTTCCCCCCCGGCTATGGACCTGCACTACCATTAACAAGCATCAAATTAGGAAATGATTTAGATAAAATCATATTTAATAGATTGTTAGTGAGAACTGTACCTTGAAATAAAGTGTAACCAAAAGATGGTTCACACTAAATTCTGATGGTCCACTTTAGATATTCTGGTGACTGAGTAACTTTGCAACTACATGTCAACTACCTTTCACTAATAAAGTGGACTCATATGTAACATTTAGAGTAATACAGCAGATATTTAGCATACTCCAATGACTGATATCTTACATGTAGTTGCAAAGTTATAATCAAGAATATCCAAAGGGGTCCATCAAAAAAAGGTGTTACCTAAACCATAATAGACTTTAAATGTACAACAACTTTAAGTGACTTTTAGTTTTAGGAGTAGACACAGAAAACAGAACATCGTTAGTTGTAAGTAAAGCAATTACAGCTGATGAAATGTTGACATCGCTCATCCCCATCTTAAACAGTTGCGTTTCGTTTAGAATTCAGAACAGCTCAAATCTCTGCACACATCGGTTCAGAAGGGAAATTAGTCTTGTTTCCAGTCATAATACCGGACTGTAATTTCAAATGCAAAATGACAAACACATAATGCGAGGTCATAGCAATCAATTTACTGAGAGTAATTTGATGGTACTGGAGGTAATTTGGGTTAATAAATTGCACTCAGTATTTTAAGACGCAACACTTTTCTTACATTAAAACATGACAGTCGGATTCATTAGGTGGCTAATTAAACAAATGGCTCACATTATGACTTTTCTTCAAACTGTGGTTAAAATACTAATGAGAAATCATTATCCTTTGCTGTGAAGAAAAAAAAAAAAAACACACGGTGATTATTATTTGACAGAATATCTGCATGGCCTACAAATGCTTTATTAAATCATGCATAAAGTTCATGCTGTATTATGTCCGATCTCTGTGCTTTTGAACAGAAAATGACAATGTGCAATGAGAATATAGGCTCTTTTACGGAAGTTAAAAAATGTTTTTAAATGATTAAGGACTGGAAGAATGAAAAAGTGAAAATCGAGTCTTGATTTAAATGATTCTAAGATATACATATACTTATAAGGCGTTTATTTAAATCTCAGAGGAGATTTCAGCAAAATGCACTGAAAAAAAAATAAAGATAGAAAAAAAAAAGATGTTGGCACTTTACTGAGAGTCCCTTAACTGAGAGAAACTTTTCACACAGACATAAAAAAAGATCCCACGAGAGTCACATGGAGAGATTGTCAAAGAGCACTATAAACCATAATCATTCAAGTCCAACTTTTGAAGTTATGATGGGGTGGTTAATCCCGCAGGTGAGCATCTACACTGTGTGAATGTCAAATCTGCATATCTGCTTTGCTGTAAAAGGATACTTGACAATTCAGGTGTAACAAGAGGACAAGTGAGGTCTCTCTGCAGTGGATTCTCTGGACAGCATTTTGCACTGAATTATGGATCATCACAGTCACAGAGTCATACTTTGAGTTAATTGTCTCTGCAAATCTGCAGAACATACACTCACCAGCCACTTTATTAGGTACACCTAATACACCTGGTACACCTGAGGTCCAACTGCTCGTTAACGCAGCTTTCTAATCAGCCAATCACATGGCAGCAACTCAATGCATTTAGGCATGTAGACATGGTCAAGGTGATCTGCTGCAGTTCAAACCGAGCATCAGAATGGGGAAGAAAGGTGATTTAAGTGACTTTGACACACAACAATCTGTGTGCACAGATGCACAACAATCTCTAGGGTTTACAGAGGATGGTCAGAAAAAAAGAAAATATCCAGTGAGCGGCAGTTCTGTGGGCACAAATGCCTTGTTGATGCCAGAGGTCAGAGGAGAATGGCCAGACTGGTTCCAGCAAATAGAAAGGCAACAGTAACTCAAATAACCACTTATTATAACTGAGGTATGCAGAAGAACATCTCTAAACGCACAACACGTCAAACCTTGAGGTGCATGGGCTACAGCAGCAGAAGACAACACTGGGTGCCACTTCTGTCAGCTAAGAACAGGAAACTGAGGCTACAATTTGCTCAGGCTCACCAAAACTGGACAATAGAAGATTAGAAAAACATTGCCTGGTCTGATGAGTCTTGATTTTTGCATTGACATTCGGATGGTAGGTTAAGAATTTGGCATCAATAACATAAAAGCATGGATCCATCCTCCCTTGTATCAACGGTTCAGGCTAGTGGTGGTGGTGGTGCAATGGTGTGAGAGATCTTTTCTTGGCACACTTTGGGCCTATTAGTACCAATTGAGCATCTTGTCAACACCACAGCCTGCCTGAGTATTGTTGCTGACCATGTCCATCCCTTTATGATCACAGTGTACCCATCTTCTGATGCCTACTTCCAGCAGTATAACACACCATGTCATAAAGTGTGAATCATCTCAGACTGATTTCTTGAACATGACAATGAGTTCACTGTACTCAAATGCTCTCCACAGTCACCAGAGCTCAATCCAATGGAGCACCTTTGGGATGTGGAGGAACGGGAGATTCGCATCATGGATGTGCAGACGACAAATCTGCAGCAACTGCGTGAAGCTATTATGTCAATCTGGACCAAAAGCTCTGAGTAATATTTCTAGTACCTTGTTGAATTTATGCAACAAAGGATTAAGGCAGTTCTGAAGGCAAAAGGGGGTCCAACCTGGTACTAGTAAGGTGTACCTAATAAAATGGCTAGTTAGTGTACATAAGAGCTCCCTTATTCTCATATATACCAAGGATCCCAACTCATTCAAAGACCAGAAAGATACCAAAAGTTCAGAGGCTTAATTAAAATATCGTCAAGCTATACAAGAATAATTTAGTGTGCACTTAAAAAAAAAAAAAAAAAAACTTGTTTCAACAGTTTCTTCTCCTCAGTGTCAGAATAGGGTGCACATTCATGATCACTGTGCACCAGCATAAACATAAACATGCAACCTACACTCTCACTGTGTAGAAGAAACTGTTGAATAAATTAATTTTTTTAGTTTAATGTACATAGTAAAGCTCTCAGATTTCACCAGAAATATATTAATTTGTGTTCCGAAGACAAAAACAAAAAAAAGCTCTCAGAGGTTTGAAACTACATGAAGGTGAATAATTAATAGCATATTTTTATTTTTGGTTGAACTAACAGTTTAAGCAAACCAGTTAATGCAGTGGGCAAGTTTAACCAAGTTTAAGCTTCTTTATTTCTGTTTGGGATTACATTTGTTTGTTCATATTTGCTGTTTTTTTTTTTTTATAGCAATACACTAAGGCCCAGTTTCACAAACAGGGCTTAGCTTAAGCCAGGACTAGACCTTAGCTAAATTAGGCTATTTAAGCCACATTTATAAAAACAGCCTTAGGCCCAGTTTCACAAACAGGGTTTAGCTTAAGCCAGAACTAGACCTTAGTTAAATTAGGCCATTTAAGCCACATTTATAAAATCAGCCTTAGAAAAATGCATTACTGGTGCGCACCTGTAAACAAAAAATGACTCTGCCATATAAGACATCTCACTGCAAGTTATTTTCAGTTGAGACAGCTCAAACATGCAATTTAATCCAAGACTAGCCTTAAACCTTGTTTGTGAAACCGGGGGTTAGAAAAAACATTACTGGTGTGCACCTGTAGACAAAAAATGACACTGACATATTTTAAGACATCTCACTGCAAGTTATTTTCAGTTGAGACAGCTAAAACATGCAATTTAATCCATGAATAGCCTTAAATCTTGTTTGTTAAACCGGGGGTAAGTGTATCTGGACACTAAGCATCAAACCTTGTTCTCTGTGACTTTCTGATCCGCGCTACAGCATGTGAGGGGAGTGGAGGAGTGGGAGCATACAGTAGCAGTGATTTTCCAATGAAGCAAAGACTGCCTTTCAAAAGATTCCACTCCGCTCACTCAGCTGCTCAGGACCGCTTGCTCAACCCCAAATTCCCCTTTGTGATACATTCGTTCAAGAATGTGTCATAGGTTTAAGGTTATGGCATTCAATAAATTACTTTAATGCACAGTAAACATCTGCAGTAAGTTAAGAACCAAGGAAAACTGCTCACACTGCTGAGAAGGGTGATTGGACTAACAATGAATCCATTTCCTGTTCTTTTACCTTACTGTCATTTTTTATAGGAACAAAGTACATTAGTTTACTTCCTTCACTTAGCACAGTACAAAATGTGTCAGCCTGTGCTTATTACAAAATAGGTTTCCACTCATTCAGTAGAATGGCTATGGCAGAGGATTTGGTGTGCAGCAGATCCTGGACATCAGTATCTCATCTTGTAAAATGTGCGCTCAGTACTGCTGATGATGATACGCAGAGTAGACATGAGATCAACTTCAAATGCAGAGTCAGCAAATTACTTCTCTGTTGAAGTTTATATAATGAAGATTATAATGAATTTACAAGGCAGAAATAAACAATGCTGAGGCAGCAAAAGTTTAAGTGGGCAACTTAAAGAAAATATTATTATATCAGTGTAAATGCAGTGTCAACCGATTTTTATAATGCAGGATCACAAACAACTCAAAAGGCAGTCATATTAAAATTTTTAGATTAATGCAAACTTAAATGCAAATATTTAAATGAATATTTAAATTTAAAGTTATTAGTTATAAAAACTGACAATTCAAAACAATTTATATATATAATAACATATTAATATAACAATGATAATTCAACTAACATAAATAAATTATTAGCAACTAAAAGCCATTTTGATTCAAATATTCCTTTGGTGTAAAATTATTTAATTTGGAGCAAAGAAAAATACACTGAGGACTAGGAGTGGCTTTAGTGCATCAGCTAAATAAGTCAATTTACTCACAGCTGATTGGTCCAGTTTGCAATACAATACATTTAACACCAATACATCTGTTATAGACATACTATATGTTTTGTGGTGTAAGTTACCCACCTTCTTGAGCCAGAAAACAAACATATCTAAAAAAAAAAAACAAAAAAACCTCTCTGTCCAATAGGCCTTAGATAATAATGATTTGAGGATTGCATGAGCTCTGCAATTCTGCACTTTCAGTCAAGTCACATTTATTTATAGCCTAGAGCTTTATATAATCAGCTACATGTATATTACTTTAAATACCATAATTGTGCAGAGAAAGTTTAGCACTTTTAGCTTAGCTTAGCATAGATCATTGAATCAGATTAGACCATTAGCATCTTGCTCAAAAATTGCCAAATAAGAGTTTCGATAATTCTCCTATTTAAAGCTTCACTCTTCTGTAGTTACATGTCATATTAAGACCTACAGTATATAAAATGGAATGTTACTATGATATATCTAGGAACTATACTCTCATTCTGGTGTAAAAATCAAAGAACTAGATAGTATGTTCAGCTACAGTATAGGAAGACTCTAAAATCCCCCAAAGCGGAGCACCTCTACAAACTGATAGAAAATAACCATAACAATCCTAGATTTTATTTAACGCCATTGCTAAATTAACAAATAATCGGTCATCTTTGGAACAAAATGTCCCATCGTAAATTAGTAGTGATGACTTTTTTTTTTTTTTTTTATATTTAAGTGATAAAATAGAAGGTTTCAGACAGAAAATAGAAGATGTTAAACTTTCTGCACCCCCTTATACTTCAGATCATTAAACATTCCACTAAATCAAAACAATCTACAGTGCTTCAGAATAATAGAACAGGAAGAGCCAGATAAACTTGTAAATATGTCTAAACTACAACATTTTACATACAGTATAACAGCCAACTTGTTTGTTGGCATTAGGCTTGACCAAACTGCATTTATTTTTTAACCATACTGGACACAAAACTCAATGGCCTTGATGTGTGCACAGCCTCAACCTACAGCCTTTAGTCAGTCAGGAAAAATTCAGATGAGCGGCTTATTAACTTGGCTGCTTTTCCATTAATTTTACTAGTTTAACATTTATTTAATTTATTTGCACTTTATATCATCACTTGCCAGATTGATGCAAGTTATTTTTTGAGTTTGGCTTTGAATTGTGGCCAGTGGATTTGAAAAAAATAAAATACAAAAAATAAATTGATAGCCTAAAACTCTGCACTGTGTTTATTTTGCTTCTATATGCAGTTTTTTTTTCTTTTTCTTTTTGTAAATGCAGGTGTTCCTCCGAAGTTTAATATAGTTTTCCAGTTTTTTTTATTATTTTTTATTTCCATATAATAAAAAAGGCTGTAAACCTTTGTTTTTGGCTTTTTTCTGAACATTTCTATTTAGTTTTATAAATTCAGTTTCAGTTTTAGTAATTTTAGTTTAACTGAACACGACCACTGTAGACATTTAGTGTTTGCACAGATAAAATTATTACTTTTTCAAACCTCTTAGTAATAAAAATAAAATTTATGTTTGAACAAACTCTGAACACAAAAACTTATAAAGAATTAAGACAAAAGGTGCATCCCAAATTGCATACTTAAGCACTATTCTATGCCATTCCGTAGTATAAATAGTGTAAGTAGGGCGTTCACACTAAAAGCTTTAATAATAATAAGTGCACTTTAAATACCCGGATGCTGCCCTTATTCAATCGTTAAAAAGAAGTATGTAATGTTGGACACTTCACACACTCAACAGCCGCTGCTTTGCTCATGCAGCGGAAGGGGCGAAGCTTTCGGGCACTGATGTTGGATTACTTATTTATTTTGGATTGTGAAAGCAAAATTCTCCTACGAGAGTGATTATAGCGCCTCCCGATGGTGAATACTTATACTCATGGCAGGTATTATTTAGTACTTTGGTCATTTATTTGGCTAATTTGGCAACTGTCAAATGTCATTAGGAAAACGGTTTGAATTTCTGTTCTGTAAAACAAACGTTAGAGGTCCATTTGGGACGACACTGCATACATATACTATGCTGTTGAGTGTGTAAATGCATTAGTATAGTGCGAAAGTGCATAGTGTGCCATTTTGGACGCAGCTAAGTTTCTTCATATTAAAGAATGTGTATGCAGTAAACAAGTCTAGTTTAATTGTTTTTGTCATCTGAAGAAAAGGTGTTTGCTTATAAAAGCACATCTACAGGCACTTCACTAAACAACCGCCGTCAGATTTTACACCACATAATGAGTGCTTATTAATTGTGAAAATGATTATTCTTATTTTGCTAATTATTACTTTTGTTTCAGAGACTGATGTTAGTTTTTGTTTTTCATTTATTGTGATATTTTAATTTGAACTTCAATTTTTTTTAACCAGTTTTAGTTTTCTTTCACTAAAATAACCTTGGTCCCTACCTGCATTTTTCGAGAGTTGAACGCAGTTTTAAAATGCAGAGTGCGTGAACAGTATAAAGCACTTAAAGTTAAACTGACAAATTTAGCTGCAGTGTGTACAAGGCAAAGATGTATACCGGGGTGAGACTTCTGAGGTAATTGCATATACAGACATGTCAAAAGCCTCTCAAAAACAGCACCCAGAAGAGCAATCCAAATCCCTCTCCTCCTGTTCACAGTCATCTCAGCACATTTCCCTATTATTTGCTCCTTGAGTTTAACGGATGGACCTTTTCCCTTTTCGCGGTTCCTATACCGGTGTGTTAGTCAGCAGGGGAGGGATGTATTTTAGAAAGAAAGACTGAGGCCTGTATGTTTAAGTGGAGGCGTAGTGATAGCATGGTGAGCTAAACCTATTAACCGTCTTACAGCACAAAAAAAAAAAAATCTTCTTAGTGCTATACTGAAGCCTTTCATATGGCAGATAGAGCTTGAACCATATTTCTCGCTGTTCGTCTCTATTTGGAATCGTTCCAAACCGACAGGATAGAATGCAGAAAAACAATGAGGAGGAAGGGGGGATAAAAACCTTACAGACTACTTAAATTCAGTTGAGGACGGTCGGGACCATTGAAATTCTGCCCAAAACCCTAGTGCATTGATCTCAATTTCCTGCCCGGCTTGAGTAAACAGCACAATGTGTGCCTACAAATCAAGTAATTAACACTTTAAAAAGCAACTGGAGCTGAGAATGAATAAGGTCATGTCAAATCTATAATGGAACGAAACTGCGAGAGGAGGAAAGAGATTGTTTGGTTCCCTTTGGCCTCGTGAGCGCAGCCATGCAGTCCGATGAGGACGTCGGAACGGCGATCATGATCATTGATTATGCAGGCCGCCGTTCTTTACTCCTGCCAGACAATGCCAGTAAAATACAGCACAAGGGAATGTGATTGATAGAACGCCTGGCATATGTGAGAAATACAATACAAATACAGCGACTACATGGGAAAAGTCATTTGAATAAATACATATTAATAATCGCAATGCAGGAATATTAAAGTACCAACCATCAAAATAAGTTTTAAAAAATACATGAGGTTCAGTAGAGGAGGAACAGCGCGGGTAATATTTATGTGGCAAACACTCTGCTGATCCATTCGTTTTAGCCTTGTGCTGAAAAACAATACTTTGCAGTAACGCAGCAATTGGTGTGTTGACTGTGCGAGACATCGTCGTTAAACAAAATGAGCTAATTAACTGTCCCTTTCATATCGAATTGTTCATTAAAACTGTAAAGTTCACCAGCAGTGACTTTGATTAGGTTATTCTAAATGCAACTTAACTCGCATTCATCATAGCAACTGTGTTTTGAAAATAATAATTAATATTACACATCAATGAATACCGGCTAAGTGTATTCGCAGGACAAGAATAAGCAAACAAGGTCCAAGCAGGGTGGGGTTTTCTCCAAAATGAACTAAAACACCCCAAAACATTCAACATAATGGGACTAACAATGAAGAGTTCAGTTGCAAAAACCTCTAAGTGCCATCTGAAATTTTCTTCTAAAATAAGCATTTTTTTCAGCTTTCAACACTACCTGACAAAAGTCTTGTCACTTATCCAAGTGTTAGGAACAACAAATAATAACTTGACTTCTAGTTGATCATTTGGTATCAGAAGTGGCTTATATGAAAGGCAAAGGCCTCTAGATTATGCTTATTTTACCCAAATAAAATATGATCATGCCTTGATTATTAATGATTTAATTAGGTCAGTAAAGTCTGACTTTGCTTAGACTAAAGTCTTGTCACTTAACAGAAATAATGTACATGTACAGTATGGAATATAAAGTCACAGTGGAGTGGAAAAAGAGTTATTATTGTGTTTGACTCCCATTAGGTTGGAGGACTGCATCCATACATCTCTGCAATGACTCAAATAACTTATTAATAACGTCATCTGGGATGGCAAAGAAAGCTTACTTATGGACTCCCAGAGTTCATCAAGATTCTTTGGATTCATCTTCAATGCCTTCTCCTTTCATCTTACCCCAGACATGCTCAATAATGTTCATGTCTGGTGACTGGGCTGGCCAATCATGGAGCACCTTGGCCTTCTTTGCTTTCAGGAACTTTGATGTGGAGGCTGAAGTGTAAGAAGGAGCGCTATCCTGCTGAAGAATTTGCCCTCTCCTGTGGTTTGTAATGTAATGGGTTGCACAAATGTCTTGATACCTCAGGCTGTTGATGTTGTCATCCACTCTGCAGATCTCTCGCACACCCCCATACTGAATGTAACCCCAAACCATGATTTTTCCTTCACCAAACTTGACTGATTTCTATGAAAATCTTGGGTCTGTGCAGGTTCCAATAGGTCTTCTGCAGTATTTGTGATGATTGTGATGCAGATAAACAGATGATTCATCTGAAAAATCTACCTTCTGCCACTTTTTCTGAATGATCAACTAGAAGTCAAGTTATTATTTGTTGTCTTACAACTGGGATCAATGACAAGACTTTTGTCAGGTGTATATTTATGTTCAGTTATTTCACTCTATAAGGAATGAAAAAAATGTATTCATCCCCTTAGAGATGAAATTACTGAGCCTAGACAGAGGAACCTGAGACAAATGTTCATTTTAGAAGAAAACCTCTGATGGCACGTAGAGGTTTTTGCTTCTAAACTCTTCAAATGTAAAATAAATAAATAAAGTTCAATTCTTACACTTATGGCTATCATGTATAAAGTGAAAAAGTCATTTGAACTATTAACTTAAAATGAGCTGAATCAACACAATTCTTGAGGTTTCTTTTCAAATTAATTGTTTTATCTTCAATCCACGTACATTTGTAAAAATAATTAAGTTAACAATCAATTTGTGTAGGGACAACATGAAGAAATTGTGTGAAACCCAGCATTTTTTAGTGTTTAAGAAATGAGGTGTAGTATGATATTGCTGCCTCTGCGTGGAAACTTTTAGTGTAAAATAAAACATTACCAATCTGTTACACTATGCATAAGTTGTGCTGGAAATGTTTATTGATAGGTCACCTGCATTTTCTGGATCAAATTCAGTCTTGGATAGATAAGGTAATAAGGGTGTAACTTTTTCATCACCCATTTGAGGCATCTGGCCATTCATAAGGCAGTGGATGGCTTTCCAATAAGAGAACGCGGCACTTTTCAGAATGATGATCTTGTAACAATTGGAAAGTTTCAGAAAGGTGGAGCAACAATAATGTTTGGTAAGTAGGAAAATAAGATGTTTTTTTTTTTTTTTTTTTTACCTCAAACAACATAAATGCATTCCATTACACAAAATACACAAAATTATGTTCATTTTAGCAATTTCATATGACCATAAATTGTTTATCCCTAACATAATTTCATTGAAGTCTGTCTGTCTGTCTGTCTGTCTGTACAGTATCAATCCATCCATCCATCCATCCATCCATCCATCCATCCATCCATCCATCCATCCATCCATCCATCCATCTATTTATATTTTCAACTAAATAGAAAAGTGGATTTTAGGCCCATGCTCAAGTCATGAGGTTAACAAAAATGACATAATCTTTATGTAAAATCAAATGTAAGAAATAGGTACCTAGCAGTGCCATGAAGCAGATGCATATGGCGAAGAGTGAGCTGAAGCTGAGTCCCACATCGTCCCTGTAGATGGCCAGCGTCACCTCACAGTGTCGGCCGCGGTAACCCTCTGGACAGTGGCAAGTGAATTTGGATGGAGACTGTGCCACACATGTGCCCTTGTGACACGGACGACTGGCACACATTGTGTAAACACAGAATTTGCCAGTGGAGTTCACCTTAACCATGTGACCTGTAGGACACCTGTGATTGGAAGAGACAGAACATTATTTTGTGCGTGTCTGTTTGCTTACACACTGTAAATCAAGTAATTCTAGTTTGGGACAACATCATAGTGAGTAAAGTTTAAATTTTAGAGTGCCTGTCTGTTTAATTACATGCAAAGTGTCTTAAATATACTTTCTTAGATAGTGTTTTTAATTAGAGAATAAAAAATCTGCTTGAAAACTATTTACCATTAGTTTGGGTGTTTTTAAAATTCTATTTATTTATTTACATTTGCTTTCATATATTTAGTTTAAAAAAGTCCTAAAACACAAAACAACCACTGACAAATTGAAAATGACACTCACGGCAAGACAGCAGAATTGAGAAAGTACATTATGTTTATTTATTTCTTTATTTACATTTGTTTTGATCTAGTTTAGAAATGTCTTAAAATAACCACTGATATTTAAAATGACACTCATGGCAAGACAGCTGACTTAAGAAAGTGCTTTTTATTCATTCATTCACTCATTCATTCATTCATTCATTCATTCATTCATTCATTCATTCGTTCGTTTTCTCTTTAGCTTAGTCAGTTTATTAATCTGGGGTCACCACAGCGGAGTGAACCGCCAACTTATCTAGCATATGTTTTACGCAGCGGATGCCATTCCAGCTGCAACCCATCTCTGGGAAACATCCATACACTCTCATTCACACTCATACACTACGGACAATTTAGCCTACCCAATTCACCTGTACTGCATGTCTTTGGACTGTGGGGGAAACCAGAGCACTCAGAGGAAACCTACGCGAATGCAGGGAGAACCTGCAAACTCCACACAGAAATGCCAACTGACCCAGCCGAGGCTCGAACCAGTGACCTTCTAGCTGTGAGGCGACAGCACTACCTACTGTGCAACCTTTTTTATTTATTTATTCATTTACGCTTGTTTTCATCTAGTTTAGTTTAGAAATGTCTTAAAATAATCACTGACAATTAAAATGACACTGACGGCAAGACAGCTGAATTGAGAAAGTGCTTTTATTGATTGATTGATTGACTGATTTATTTATTTATTTATTTATTCATTCATTCATTCATTCATTCATTCATTCATTCATTCATTCAATCGTTCATTTATTTTTTTTTACATTTCTTTTCATCTAGTTTAGAAATGTCCTAAAATAACCAATTTGACAATTAAAATGACAAACAGCAAGACAAATGAAATGAGAAAATGATTTTCAAATTTTATTTATTTATTTACATTTGATTTCTAAATCTAGTTTAGTTAAGAAATGTCTTAAAATAACAGCTAACCTGATGAAGACCATGTAGGTCGATACGTTGTTACAATTAAATTCTTTTGAGAGCTAAAGTGGCAGTGTGCTGATTTTCTTTTGACTTCTTCCACTGTGTTTGTTTTTGATTGAGCACCTGCCCAAGAGAATCTCAGATGTGCGCACATTTCTGTTTTTTGGTTGCTTAAAATAACCACTGACAATTAAAATGACAATCACAAGAACATTGCTGAAATGAGAAAAAAATTAAATGACCAATTCAAATTATTAACATAAAACTATAATAGTATTTTGAGCTTAAAACAAAAAATTGTACAGTTCATTTCTTTTCAGAAATTTCTTGAAACATTGTATTGATTTTAGCGCCGCTAATGGTGTGGAATCAGAAGACACTGGTCAACAAGAACAAGGAAGCCTCTTTGGCTATAGCTAAAATGAAATCAAAATGGTTCAGATAAAAATGTCCACATGATGTTTGTAAATGCAAAGTCGCTCGCAGCGAGCTGGTACATTTAAATCCCTGTGTGAATAAAATATGCTTGAGATCACACGTTGAATTTTTCTTAGCCCAGGAGATCAGTGTAGAACTGACGGAGCGCTGAAAGAATTCACAATTTGTCTGAATATGTGACTAAAAATCTTGACGTTCTCTCTAAAAATCTCGAGGGAAACGCACCCATACACACACACACATACACACTCTATGTGACCGACACAGAGCGTGCTTATCAAACTGATAAGAGACCGAATAGGGCAGCCTTTCGACAAGCCAGATGCAATACATGCAGACAAACAACAACATGCAATCAAATACAAAATCAGCTAGACGGCAGTACACCAGTCTCTGTCATAGAAGACAGTGCATATTATACACAATGCCAGGGTCAAATTGCACTGGCTAGTAGAGTCCCCTACCGAGTGTGCTTGTGACTGTTACTGTACGTGAATTAAAATGTAGGTATATAATTAACGAGTTGCTAGTATTAAGTAATTTTCAATTTAAACAAATCAATGTTGAGGTGCAGTGGGTAGCACAATCGTCTCACAGCAAGAAGGTCACTGGATCGAGCCCTGGCTGGGTCAGATGACATTTCTGTGTGGAGTTTGCGTGTTCTCCCCGTGTTTGCATGGGTTTGCTCCGGGTGCTCCGGTTTCCCCCACAAGTCCAAACACAAGTGGTATAGGTGAATTGGGTAAGATACAAAATTGGCCATAGTGTATGCGTGTGAATGGGGCATCCGCTGCGTATAACATATGCTGGATAAGTTGGCGGTTCATTCCGCTGTGGCGACCCCAGATTAATAAAGGGACTAAGCCGAAAAGAAAATGAATGTACGAATGAACAAATCAATGTAAACCAACAGCAGACACCAGTGTGTTTCATTACTAAATAATACAGCCATCTCAAACAAATCAAATGAATGACTCCCTCATTAACACAGTCACTTTCATAATAAGAACATGTATGAATTAAAATGAATGAAGTAAAAAATCAAACAAAACAAAGATCTCAATGTAGCTTCTGTTTTCTCTGTAGTCAAACAATGGAATTGTATCAACAACCCTATATAGTATTTTATTATAGTAAGTAAATGTTGATATATTTGATTTATCCAGACACATAAAAGCAAATAAATACATTTGTTATTCGTTTTATTCTATAACTAATAACAATCTTTAAAATGTCCATTTACAATATTGTCATTTACTACTTTAAAAAAGAAGAAGAATTGTTCAGAATAACAAATGTTTCATTTTTGGTGTTTAAAAATAAAGGGTTATTTCATCGAATACTGATTTCTTAAATCTTCTAAAGTAGTTTAAAAAAGCTAAAAAACAAACAAACAAACATATTTTTACTATTTGGAAGATATACCACCAGGATTTACAGGATGAAAAAAGAACAACATGTTTTAATATATAATTACATTGTTCATCAGTTCAAATGCAAATGCCCCTAAGCGATGGGAATTTGAAAGATAAGAGAAGAAATGACTGGAATATTGTTCTTAAATGAGTTGTTTTCTCAGCATCCTATGCTTATGTTTAGTTATTCCTTTTAAAGGCAACATAAAGAACCTATCCATCAACATAAACGTAAAATTACTTAACTTACACACAGAACCCTACGAAAAATGTTCATTTTAATTTTACACAATTTCACATGGTCAATTATAAATCATAATCAAATATCTGTCTGATATTGTGTATGTGTGCATTTAACTTTATTTTAAAATTTATATTACAATTTAATGCATGGTTAATTATTTATTTTGGTCTTATGTTACATAAAATATTGAAATTAAACTAAATTACATCTAAATATACACTGCAAAACAGTTAAAAAAGGTTACTGAATTACAAAATATACTTAAACATTAAATAAAATAAATAATAAAAACTATACTATCTTCTAGATAGCAAAACAAAATTTGAATTAATTCATTTGCTTTATAGTTTATAAGTTAAATTGAATGTTTTTAATAATTTTATTACTGTAACACCAGTTTATTAAAAAATATGACTGTTCCCTTTTTACTAAACATTTTTTTCCAATACAATGAATAGGGCCATGTGTGTGTGCTTGTGTACCTGCATTCATGTACTCTCCACAAGTCCACACAGGTGAAGGGCGGACTGCACAGGTTCTTCCGGCAGGAGTCAGAGAAACAACCCAGAGAAACCCCCTGAGAACTGACCACAGACACCCCATCTCTGGCCTGACTGTCAAGAGCAATAAAGCGACCATTGAGTCTCAGGTCCCGCATGCAGCCTGCACCAATGAGAAAAAAACAAAACAAAAACACTAAATATTTCATATTTCAGCAAAAGTACAGTACAAAATGTAAACCCCCCATCTGACAAAACAAACAGGTCAAAATTATTGGCACCCTTTGCAAATTTGCATTCATCTGCCATTCTAAATATATCACAGAAATAGAGGCCTTATGAAATACATGATTTTCTCAATTTTTCTGGTCAAAAATATTAGCCCCCTTTAATTCAATACTTTTGCAACCTCTATTTTTTTTTGGACAAATATGTGTTCTACTGTAATTGCCTGATGAGGTTGGAGGAAACCTGGTAAGAAATCAAAGCATTGTTTCATACAGAATCTCTTAAGATCTTCCAGGTTGTTTTGTCCATGTTTCTCCCTGTGTGCAACAAATCAATATTGTGTGTTTGCAGTTTCATCTGACCACAGGATCCATCCTGTTTAAAGGTCCAGTATTGTCTTACAGCTGAATATTATGGAGTTTGTTTGTGAATCAGCGCAGAGGATGTTTTTATTTCATTTTATTTTATTTCATCTATTTTTTATTTTGCTGCGACCATAAGACTCTTCAATTATTACTTTCTGCAAATCTCTAGCTGTAACTCTTGGAGTGTTTTGCTTTCCTTCTCACTGTACATAAAGACAATACAGACCTGTCCTCTTTCAGGCAGGTCCAACACCTCCATTTAATTTAGAACTTCCTAAGTATTAGCCTAACAATGCTTTACCTGGGTGACACTGTGGCTCAGTGGTTACCACTCACAACAAGAAGGTTGCTGTTTTGAGTCCTGGCTGGATCAGTTGGCATTTCTGTGTGGGGTTTGCATGTTCTCCCAGTGTTGGCGTGGGTTTCTTCTGGGTTCTCCGGTTTTCCCCACAGTCCAAAGACATGCACTATAGATGATTATAGGTGAATAAACTAAATTAGCCGTAGTGTATTTGTGAGAATGAGTGTGTATGGATGTTTCCCAGTACTGGTTTGCAGCTGGAAGGGCATCCGATGCGTAAAACATATTCTGGATTAGTTGGCGGTTCATTCCACAGTAGCGACCCCTGATTAATAAAGGGACTAAGCCAAGGATAAATGAATGAATGAATGTTTTACCTACAGTATATTCATGTATCCACCTTCTGTTTATTTTGGATTTATTGACGTTATTCTTTAATGGGAAGTGCGCTTGTTTTTGCGATTGTTTTAGAACTTTCTGCTTATGGGATAAACGTCTAGGAATAATAAACCACAGTCAAACTACTTGCTCTATAAACAAGTGTTTGTATAATTTTACAGACAAAGCAGAATCATATAATATGAAAATATCAGTTTGCAACATCAAGCAGCGTAACAAGCTGTTTTTACTGTCTAAAAATGAATGGAAGTGAATGAGACCAGAAGTATTGAGCCCGGTCGTACAAAAAGAATAAGTTAAATAAATACTTGCTCATTGCTTTGGATGATTAACTGAATTTGTACTTTGTAGTTCGTATTTATACTCCTATGAAACCGAGCTAAGAGGTAGTCTTGTGTTTGTACTTAATCGTGTGTAAAAAAAAAAAATGAAATGGGAAATAATTCAGTAATCAGAATTTTTAGGAGCGCTAATTATTTTCTTCACAGAGTACAGGAGAAAAACAACCCACCACCTTTTTTAAATGGAGTTTATGCACAGCAAGTGTATTTCAGCCACGGATACACTTCCGGTGAAAGGTTTATATGACTTATTTTTAATTTCATATGGTTCCTTTTACAGCATCTATGTTGTAATATAATTAAAGAGCACCTTTTTTACTCCTTTTACAAGATGTAAGAATGTGTCTGTTAAGTTTCAGCTTAAAATACCCATCAGATCATTTATTATAGCCTCCAGATTCTGCCCATTTTGGTCTCTGAATACATTGTAGATGTTTTTGCAACCTGTGGCTTTAAATGCAAATGAGCTGCTTCTCCCCGCCCACGGTTCCCACATGTGTGTCTGCTTCCCATCATGCATTACGTCAGAAAAACAGCACAGTGACAGAGACAAATTCGGATGAAGCTGAAATACAGCTCATTAGTCAAAAATACCAAGTAAGTTTATTTCAAGTACATGTGGTGGAGTTTATTCAAGCCTTTCTGAAATGATAAGTGTCACACAAATGCTGTTTGCAGTACACACACACACACAAACACATATGCGCCATGTTTACTGGCACCATGTGGTCGTGTTAATTATAGTGGTTAAGAATTAATCAGGGGTCGCTACAGCAGAATGAACCGCCAACTTATCCAGCATATGTTTTACACAGCGGATGACCTTCCAGCTGCAACCCAGTACTGGGAAACACCCATACACACATACTATGGCCAATTTAGTTTATTCAATTCATCTATAGTGCATGTCTTGGGACTGTGGGGGAAACCAGAGCACCCGGAGGACACCCATGCGAAACTCTACTGTGTCGCCCCATTAAAGAATAACGTTTGTATTTATTTTTTGTTCATTTGAATGAAAACATAAACAGATTAAACAGAGCAGATTTACTTAGCATATTTGCTCATATTTACAGTGCCCAATAAGCTTGACCATGACTGTACATAAAAATATATACACTTGCTTCTTTCTGCACACACTCACTCACAAATAGACAAGCTGAGCTCAACATGATCCACTCATAATCTGAGCTTTTAGGAGAAGTGCTTTTAGAGTCCATTTAATAAACACACAGAGTGTATTGCCTAAGGCTAACCAGCACCGCCGAACACAGGGGACGAACCCACCACTTCTTCTCTTTCATGCCACATGTCATTGTCTCCTTTCGATCAAGCTGTCGGTTTCATTCCTCCTCTACACTTCAACACTGAAGGTGCCTTTGAGGCTATTATATATTAAACGCTGCTATTAATTTTTCATTATCGCCAATACAATAGTGCGCGATCATGAAATATAGAGCAACCGCAGTCTGAATTAGCTGATAAAGCTGTACAGATGTACACATATGCTGGCTAAGTATTTTTTTTTCCTTCTCTCGGACTGAAGTTAAATTGGATTAGCGGTAAAATGGCAGTCTACTTCACAGTGCTCTGATATAACTCAGTGATTGGATTTCTGGCTAAGGGACGGAGCAGTTCTGTGAGCTCCAAATGTCATGCTATAGTGTTTATTGGAATTGTCCACAGCTCTCCGTGCACACTTTGACATATTGACTCCATTTCATTTATTGTAACCAATTCATCTATTGCGGGAAGTTCTGGACAGAGCTCATAGGCTGCTAATCAACTCTGAGACAGAGGGGAATGGAAACTAACAATCAGGGATCTGTGTTTGGTGCAAATTTGATGTGGTATAGAGGGAATTGTGTTTGGTGTTGTATATTGGGGTATGCTTTTCATATCGTTTTCGCATAATTTAGGACATAATCTGTGATCGAATAGGAGCCTCTCAATATTTTATTTACAGACTTGCAATGGAGCATGTTCATCATCAAACTAAAACACAGTCAAACAAACATACATAGATAATGTTTTACATGGACTCTAGAACCCAAGAGAAGCACAATAATAGATTAGCAAAAAGATAGACAGCAAATATGAAAACATCTGTATGCCAAATATACACTGGTCGAGAGAGATTAACGTGCTGCAATTTAAGAAAACACGTGCAATTTCTCACAACGTAAACATTTACGAAAATGTGCTGCATTTTCTCACAACACTTGAAAAAACATTGGAACCCAACGGAAATGTTTCAAGGGGACCCAAAAATGGACGCCGCTGTGCCGTGACTATTGCTCAGTGAAGTTGTAGGTGATTTTTTAAAGGTGAGTTTTTTGTTTGTTTATCCTAACATCCTAATTCCCTTGTCTTTTGTATTTTATTAGCCTAAATAACCTTAACCTAAATAGTCTGTCACGTTTTAGGGTCCACTTGAAACATTTCTGTTGTGTTCTGTGCCTTTTGAAGTGTTGTGAGAAAATGCAGTGTTTTCGTAAATTGTTTGCGTTGTGAGAAAATGCAGCTCTTTTTTTTTATGTGTTTGCGTTGTGAGGATTTGCAGCATGTGTGCTGTCAAACGGATGAAGATCTTTTCTCAGTTCGCTGTTGTTTTCTTAAATTGCAGCATGTTAAGCTCTCTCTGCCACCAAATGGGAAGTTTAGGCCGTACTCACACTATGTACAGTTGCCTTGAATCGGGCCAAAGCACGCTTGTCCCCCCTCCCATCTCCCCCGACGGCCTGCACTCACATTACATTCGGGCCTGGTCGCG
>LR812525.1:56435806-56438306 GCA_903798195.1 Danio kyathit
AAATGCTATGTGGTCTTGAACCACAATCAATGATTCAATACAGGAAGCCAAAGCTGCAAAATCACTATAGAAGAACAACGTGTCTGTGCATTTAGCAGTGTAAATTCTCTTAGTGATAATGAGAGCTGGATATATTTATTCTGAAAGTACTCACAAGCCACGTATCACCTTGATATTGTCAAAGGCATCATATAACGGCAGTATCTCTGACAGTTGTCGAAACACAACAGCATTGTCTATTGACAGAAACTAACTGATAATGCAGGTGAAAAATTGTGAACAACAAACAAACTCAGACATCTAATTAAAGAAAGAAGAACCTGTTTGTTGACAAGATTTATGACAGGTCTGCAGCAACACAGACAAAATTAAATTGTCTTGTTATTCATTATTTTATTCTTACAGCCCTGATGCTTATTATAAATGATTAAAATGTCTGTTTTACAAAAAGGTATTTAAATTGTTCCTTCAGTCTGACACACACAAGAGACCATTTCTCAGTTTCTTCACATTTACAATTTACAGTTATGTGCTTGAGTAAAAAGTTTTAACTTTAAAAGAGTTAAGAAACCTTGAAAAGAATTTGACATTTTGAATTGGTTAGAAATTAAGTGTTGAGTGACATCATTGTTTGACATCATTTGAACTGGAAAACGTTCCTCCCTGCTCTAGCACAACTGCTTGAGATTATCAATTGACCCTGAACATCTTGCAGCTTCAGGTGCGCTTGATTGGGTTGGAGCTGAAATCTGCAGAATGGTTGCCCTCCAGGAGCAAGATGTTCTTGCTGCGGTTTGTTATATATATTTAAGTTGTGCTTCCACTACTTAAATTCAATGAACTCAATGCAGTATGTCATTGAGCTATAGGCTGCCGTGAGGACACTCTGTCCAGCAGCAGAGTTGGTGATCGCTATTCTGAATGACAGTATTGTAATTTGAAATTTTCTGTATACAAAATGTTTTCAGACCTTTAAGCAACAAAATTAAGATTACCGTTTAAAACTCAAACCCATAGCTAATAACTCCACAGAATTTGCATTGTATAGTTTTAAATAATTTATAATACAGGTACATTTTAAAGAGATAAACTAAACTAAACTACACTAAAAACTAAACTAAAAACTAGACTAAACTAAACTATACTAAACTACACTAATCTAAACTAAACTAAACTAAAAACTAAACTAAACTAAACCAGACTAAAACAAACCAAATCAGACTTAACCAAACCAAACTAAACTAAACTAAAGTGAAAACTAAACTATACCAGACTAAACCAAACCAGACTACATAAAATCAAACCAAACCAAACCAAACCAAACCAAACCAGACTAAACCAAACCAAACAAAACTAAATAAACTAAACTAAACTAAACTAAACTAAACTAAACTAAACTAAACTAAACTAAACTAAACTAAACTAAACCAAACCAAACTAAAGTGAAAACTAAACTAAACTAAATCAGACTAAACCAAACCAAACCAAACTAAACCATACTAATCTAAAGTGAAAACTAAACTAAACTAAACTAAACCAAACCAAACTAAACCAAACCAAACCAAACCAAACCAAACTAAACTAAACTAAACTAAACTAAACTAAACTAAACTAAACTAAACTAAGTCAAACAAAACCAAACCTGACCAAAACAAACCAAACCAAACTAAACTAAACCAAACTAAACCAAACCAAACCAAAACTGACCAAACTAAACCAAACCAAACTAAACTAAACTAAACTAAACTAAACTAAACTAAACTAAACTAAACTAAACTAAACTAAACTAAACTAAACTAAACTAAACTAAACTAAACTAAACCAAACTAAACCAAACCCAACCTGACTTAACCAAACTATACCAATCCAAACCAAACCAAACCAAACCAAACCAAACCAAACCAAACCAAACTAAACTAAACTAAACTAAACTAAACTAAACTAAACCATCTCAAACTAATAATTTTAGCATGATTGCCATATTTATATATAGTTTATGCCTAAACTAACCAAAACTAAGGAATAAAAATGTGCCTAGATCCAAAACAACCCCCCTGAATAACCCCTTAGAGTACAGCACATTCTGACAATACACTACTGTTTTGAGGTAATTGTCATTGGCTTGTTAGGGTCATGCTCCACCAGCTAAGCTTCAGGAACACACCTGTACCTCACCTTGGAAACTCCTGTTATGTCCAGATGGGAAAGAGTTGCCCAGCATCACCACAGCGGGGTCAATAACAATCTCCCGACTCCGACCTGGCGACCCGGTGACCTCTCGTCGCCCTCCTCCGCCGTCCAGACGCAGGGTCAACTCATTGTCATGCCGATCTAAGTGAATGTCATGCCACTCTCCGTTGTCTAAACGATAAGAGGGCATTGTCAAGTTGAAGTCCCCATCACCGAGGTTGTAGAAGACACTTAACAGACCCTGATAGATCTGAAAAAGTGGAGGGGGAAAGAGAGAGAGAGTGCTGTTAGCAAATAAATACATGCATTC
>LR812525.1:56443306-56445806 GCA_903798195.1 Danio kyathit
CCTATACCACATGTCTTTTGACTGTGGGGGAAACCGGAGCACCCGGAGGAAATTCACATAAAAACAGGGAGAACATGCAAACTCCACACAAAAAAGCCAACTGGCTCAGCTGGGGCTCGAACCAGCGATCTTCTTGCTGTGAGGCAACAGTTCTAACCACTGAGCCACCTTGCCGCCCATAAATCAGTTAATCATTACTTATTATTATTTTGGTAAGGCGTCACGGTGGCACAGTGGGTAGCACAATCACCTCACAGCAAGAAGGTCACTGGTTCCCTGGCTAGGTCAATTGGCATTTCTGTGTGGAGTTTGTATGTTCTCCTCATGTTCATGTGAGTTTCCTCCGGGTGCTCCAGTTTCCCCCATAATCCAAAGACATGCGATATAGGTGAATTGAATAAGCTAAATTGCCCTTAGTGTATGTGTGTGAATGCAGGAGCGTATGGGTGTTTTCTAGTGTTGGGTTGTGTCTGGAAGGGCATCCGATGTGTAAAACATATGCTGGATAAGTTGGAGGTTTATTCTGCTGTGGCAACTCCTGATTAATAAAGGGACTAAGCCAAAAAGAAAATGAATGAATTAATTAATTAATTATTACGTTATTTTGCAAGATAATAGTTATCCGCTTAAAGTTGAGTTTAAAGGCTTAGCAAGTTAATAAGGCAGGTTAGTGCACAACAATGGCTTGTCCAGTAGTGGTTTGGCAATTGAATAAAAAATAAAAACTTTCTTAAGGGGGCTAATAATATTACCGTAAGCCATTTTAAATAATAAAGAAAGAAAGAATAAGTCAATAGGGTCAGTGTTTGCAATGTTTGGCATTTGGAAGAGAATAAAAATAATAACATTTTACACTTTTTTTTTTTTCCTAAGAAATTCTTGAATTAACAGTGAGTAAGTTTACATGGACACCAAAAATTCGATTTTAATACGATTAAATCAATACTCTAATTAAGAGTCTACAGTGTAAACAACGATTTTTGATTAATTTAATCCAATTAAGGTCTTAATTGAACTAAACAGAAATGGAATTAAGTCATGTGGAGTATGCTGGTTTTAGTGGCATTATTGAAGCGCAGTACAGACATGTAAACAAACTATTACCGTCATGTAGGACTTTTGGGACAGGATAGTCTGTACATACACTGCTGTTTGACACTACTCTCTGCACCTACTGAGTCAATAAAGGACCACAGACACATACACTGCAAAATGCGGAGGTTTTTTTTCCCTCCCAATCGGTTAACGGTATCAAATTCCATTAAAACAAACCTTCCACCAGTTCTTAGTTCATACTCACTTCCAATAAAAACCTCAGTTTGTCACAGGGGCATGAATGAAATGTTCCTGAATAAAAATGACAGTGCCAAACTGCAGTTAAAGTTGACAAATTAAAAATGAAGCACCCAAAATTACATGAAACTCCGGAAGAAAAATTGGATAGTGTGGTGACACAAGGACGTTAATCGATCTATGTACTATAATATGTAAAATGGGATCATAAAAACAAGATTGAAAGCAACTCATGTAAACACCTTAATCTTATTGTCTTATTCAGATTAAGGCAAATAATTAGTTTACTGATGTCCATGTAAACGTAGTCACTGACCCTGTAGAAAACACTTCACCGATTTAAATCCATTTTAAAACCAGAGTCAATTAAAGGCTCCCACTATCATGCGGTTACAACTCCAAACATCTTTCTGTAAACTCTCACCAACTTCTGAGTAACACTTGTTTGACTTCAAGGAAAACATCGCCTTTATTGACATTCAACTTCCGCTAATGGACCCGCGGCTAAGTCTCTGGAGAAGAAATGAGATGATCAAACTGTTACTTCCTCCTCATCCGTTGATGACAAGAACACCTTGCTGGAATCGTCTCAGTGAGATGATGCTTCATAATCAGACACAACAGGCAATGCTAAATGGGTATTGGCACATCACATCAATTAGCATTATTGCTAAGGTAATTGAGAGGAGCACAGCAGGAGATTAAGTTTTAATCTTTCGCACATGGCACAAAGGCAGCATCAGTTCCTGCACCGCTGCGATGCCTTGCAAGATCACAAAATAAGCAGGTAATGAAATCTGTAGCCTGCCACTTTAGGGGATATAAAATATCTTCTAGCCTGTCTCACAGACGCATCTAATTCATGCCGCAGATAAATCACCCACGTTTTACATGGGAGAGAAAAATGGAGGAAAACAAAGCAGCAATCAGCAATCCAGCCACATCATCTTAAAGCAGGTGTTGAGAGAGGAAAAAAAAAAAAAAACATGGAAAAAATGAGACGGCCTTGGAGTGAGAGGGTAGACGGCATGCATTCTGCAAGTGTATCAGCCAAAATGGGAGACGCATACTAATGCATCTATGATTAAACACAAACTCGTTGCTCCATTCAAATTCGCACATTGCACCGCTGTTGCAGCAACGTTCTCGGGGTCTGGCAGATGGGCTGCTATTACAAAGCACATCAAGAACAAATAATCATTATATG
>LR812525.1:56450806-56453306 GCA_903798195.1 Danio kyathit
TACTGCTTCATTTTTACTTTTTTTTTTAAAGTTTTTATATTCTGTCTTTTTATTTACTTTGTCTTATGTACAGCACTTTGGTCAGTCTTGTGACTGTTTTAAAATGTGCTCTATAAATAAATGAACTTGATCTTATTAAATTATACATTTTAAAAGCTGCCTTGATTCATTCATTCATTTTCCTTCAGCTTAGTCCCTTTATTCATCAGGGGTCGCCACAGCGGAATGAACCGCCAACTTATCACTGAGTGATGTATTTAAAGATATTATTCCAGCTAAGTTTTTTTTTATTTTACTTTATTTTATTTTTGTGTTGAGTGTAATTTGTCACCTTGGAATTATAAGGTGCTATCTGCATTCTGAATGATTTTGAGATTTTGAGCTTCAAAGTTTTTGCATTCCATATAGCAAACCGTACATATGTAACATTTCATTTTTAAATAAAACATCTTAAAATGTAAACAACTTATAAAAAAACATCCTATAATGTAAATAAGTTGTCATTTAATAAGAATATGTGAATAACTCAATTTTGACAAAAATGTCAGATAAAACCTTGTAATTCTAAGATGACGAATTATTATCAGGAGACTGCGGTTATCTATTAAAGACGTGGCTGTTGACCTCCCTCAACAACCCACAAAACTGACCAAGAGTGCAGATACAATGATGCCCATTCTCGCACTCGGTCAGATGTAGAACGGGCAATTGGGCAGCAAAAGTGCCGGTGGCGCTGCCTTGATAAGAGCGGAGGGGTGCTGCTATACCGCCCTAACAAAGTATTCCTCTAATACATCTGTGTCTCACACAGACACGGATACTACTCCAGACAGTAAAGTGTTGCCCACAATTGAGGCAACTTTCACCTCAAAGCGTGTTAGTTCAGCATCCCCCGTTCCCCTGCCTGTTCGGTCCACACTTTGACAGTGCGCCGCTGTTCTCCTCTTAACCTACACCTTTACATTGGACCATTTCTTTTTTAATTCACTCACAGTGCGATGTTCAGACCCCACTGCATTAACCGAGTCAGCTAAACTCTCCCACTCTACTTTTTTTTTCTTTTGTTATTAATTACGGAGGACACACTTGCAAATAACTGTTTTTCTCCGGTCTACCTCCGATAGGAGCACCTCCAATTTACATTCTGTGAAGTTGCTCATCTTGCTTGCTTTTGCCAAAGTGGATTCATTACCATATTTATACGGGGGAGGAGGCAGCGAGGGGTTTTGCGCTCGTGCACGTGCGCTCAGTTTCACGTTAATTCGGATGTACAAAGAGAATATGCGTGGGATTCCGCATATGCAGTGTTTCATACATCTGAATTTTTTTTACTGTGTACACACAAAGCTGTATGTGCGTACGCAGTAATTTTTTTTTAATGTTTTAGTACTAATTCTACGCAAGTCTTTGTACATGAGGCCCCGGGTCTTTTGAAACACCTTAGCTACGTGCCCTGGGTGTTTCAGATCATGCTTCGCTGCAGTTTTTTAAAACACTTGCACTTCGGGATCTCAAAACTTTGTCGAAACGTCAATTTCACATCAGCCATCCCTAGCCGTTGCATCATCCAGGTCAGGTGGATGCTGCACACTGGTGGCGGATGAGGAGACCCCCCCACCCAAAAAAAAAAAAAAAAAAAGAGTAAAGCACTATAAGTGTCCAGAAAAGCGCTATACAGCATAAAATTAAGAAATGCATTAATTCATTCATTTTCTTTTCGTCTTAGTCCCTTTATTAATCCGGGGTCACCACAGCGGAATGAACCGCTTATCCAGCACATGTTTTACACAGCAAATGCCCTTCCAGCTGCAACTCATCTCTGGGAAACATCTATATACACTCATTCACACTCGTACACTACGGACAATTTAGCCTACCCAATTCACCTATAGCGCATGTCTTTGGACTGTGGGGGAAACCGGAGCACCCGGAGGAAACCCACGCGAACACAGGGAGAACATGCAAACTCCACACAGAAACGCCAACTGACCCAGCCGAGGCTCGAACCAGTGACCTTCTTGCTGTGAGGCGACAGCACTACCTACTGCAGCACTGCGTTGCCCAATGTAAGAAATAATTATTATTATTTATTAAATATACTGTGTACTGTAGGTGTAACAGTATATGAAACATTTTGAGCTTGTCTATTTTTAACAACTGCTACAGGTGATCAAAAACAAATATAATTACATTGATGTTGTGCTGAAGACCCTCATTTGATTGAATGCATGCAAACAGCCACAGAAAACTAGCTTGTTCTCCTCCTACTGACCTTATTTTTAAACATTAAAGATGTGTTTTTGAACTGCACTAGCAACACTGGCTTTAAAGGTAGACGTTAATAATCGTAAGTTTGGTTTGAAGGCAAAATGAAATAAAAAGCAAATGTTCTCCTATCAGTACTGATTCAAACAAACTCACAGTGTGCAGCACATAGTTTGTAGCTATTAGAGCACAAATGAAAGCTGCAGCTCTCCAATTATTTTCTTTTATCTCCTTG